>JAOYSI010000006.1:113740-125149 GCA_025775065.1 Hiodon alosoides
TATACAGTAATATACCATCATCAGCTGTATTATATACAGGGATATACCGTCATCAGCTGTATTATATACAGTGATATACCATCATCAGCCACATTATACACAGTAATATACCTTTATCAGTTGTATTATATACAGTAATATACCATCATCAGCTGTATTATATACAGTGATATACCATCATCAGCTGTATTATATACAGGGATATACCGTTTTCAGCTGTATTATATACAGGGATATACCATCATCAGCTACATTATATACAGGACTATACCATCAGCTGTATCATCATCACCGTCTTCCTGACATTTCAGACTCTGAAACTGCTTCGGACGGCTGAATTTGCCCCCCTGGTGGTGTTCATCGGCCCAACTAATGCTGCAGCAAACCCGGTAGGCCACCAGCATTCCCGCTCTGAAACCGAAACCGAAACCGAAACCGAAACTGTGTAATCAGCCGATTGTGACCGCTGACCGATCTCTCGCCCCTGTCCCTCAGTCGGAGTCCCTGCAGGCCATCCGGAAGGAGTCAGATGCCATCCTGAGCACGTACAAGCAGTATTTCGACCTGATGCTGGTGAACAACGACGTGGATGAGAGCGTGAAGGGGGTGGAGGAAGCCATGGATCGCGCCACCTCCACCCCACAGTGGGTGCCCGTTTCCTGGGTCTACTGACACCCCGTCCTCCACTGTAAGAGCCCCAAATGAAATTAAAACAGGTGCAATATCCCCTCTGTCACACCCAACCACCCATTTGTGTGCCTCCCACCCACCCACAAAATGGCAGTTGTCAGCCATTAGTAAAGGTTGATTGTTATGTTGAGATTTTGCACAACAGCATTCAGTTAGCAATAGACACCAGGTTTTTGGTTTAATGTGAGACGTACATCCTGACAGACACATGAACTTGGTGGAGGTCCACTGGTGAGTTTGTTTCATGAACAGAAAAGCCATGGGCCAACAGAATGAACTCTCTCGACATTTCGTCGCCAACGCGCGGCGCACGGCTTTCGGTTCGGTAGCGATGCAACGACGACCACAACTGTGAAACAACCACAGTCGCAGGACAGGGTTTCCTCTTCGGTTCTACCCTGACCGAGATTTTTATACCCCTGACAAGGGGGATTACCGACACGCTGTAAATATACAGCTCGGTCAAGGCGTCTGAAAACAGAATACAGGAAATTCTATGTATTAAGAGTTTAAATGGATGTCCGTACGTCTATGTGCAACTTGCTTTCACAGTAAATGGTGTCTACTCTTAACAGCCATTAAACGCCGGAAGGACATTTACCTCATGTCAGTATGTATGACACTTTTGGACTGAATTTATTAAAACTTTCCCTCATTCAATCTAAACCCTGACTCACTGTGGTGCCATTTGATTCCAAACAGTTCCTTCTGCCATGGTTTTGAAAAAGCCCATTGGCTGGCTGACTTATGCCAACTGAGACAGCCCATTGGCTGGCTGACTTATGCCAACTGAAACAGGTTGACTTGAGTCTTCGTTACACTAGTAGATTCAGGCATATTGAAGAGGGCCAACCAAGAGCTTGTAACACGTTACAGCCTCACACAAACCCGAGGTGAAGACAAAACTACCACTATTATAGAAAATAATCCTGTATCACTGATTAATAACTTTAAAAGCACAGGCCTTTCAAGGCATTATGAAACATCTCAAAACTACCAATCATGTGGATAAGGAAACTCTGAAAACTAGCACCAGCCGTCAAGCAGCTTTCGCAGAACGTAAAAAATATGTCAACTGGGACTGCTTCAGGCGGTTAAGAACAGCCTTATGAAAGGCTCTGGAATTGGTAAGAGCTAGCCTCTAGCAATCATTGTGATGACAAAACCATTCCTTTAATCTAAAGGCGCTTAAATTTGTCGTCACGCCTGGAACGAAATCACCAACTACTAACACAGCAAAGGCGAGAGCTTCTCAGCTCCTGGGGAAAGCGTGTGTGAACAGAAAATTATTCTGCAACTAAAACAGGAAAATGTGTGACATGTGACATATGGCAAGGGCACCCCACCTGGTTCTCTCCCTCCCTGCAGTTACCCCCCAACGGGATGGACCCAATCCCGCTAAGTCGAAATGTAAAGCCACAGCAGGCACTCCGTGTCCTGTCAGACCCACTTGGCCTAATTTTAACACAAACCGATGCTTACCTGGAACATGTGAGGATTATCACGCAAGAGTACGACCCGTGTGGGATAAGTCAGGGCAGTGTGTACGCAGAGCATAAATCAGACGTGAGCACATTGAAGAGGGGGCAACTCTTTTATATAATTCATCTCCGATAATTCACAAGCTGCATTGAAGTGTAAAACAATTACACCAAATCACACATGCACATCTGTCAAGTCACCGAATATTTTAAAAAGTGATCTGTACCCACAAATGGACCATTTGAATTTAAATGCAAAAAGTTGACTGTTCCATACACATTGGGCAGTGGGAGGACTTGGGTTCTGCATATGGGGCACATGTTAAATTACCAGATCGAAGAAACACGGACAGCCAAATTTAGGCACAAATTTAGCCATATGGGGCACATAATTTAGGACCCTGCACACTTAAAAAAAAAAAAATACCAGTGTACAAAGCACAAGAGCGCCCCCCAGTGCGACAACCATGTAATAAAAAGGTTCTCCCGCTGCCACACAAGCTGCTTTCTTCCTACTTATTTACAATACAAAAATAAACATTCTGACAAACTCCTCTCTGCCCTGAAAAGAAAAAAAAAAAAAACGGTATACAACGCTGAAATAAAAAAAAAAAAAGACTTGTTAAAAACCCAGCCTGAATCAACACTGGGCTGTAACGTCCAGTAACCGTTTCAAACATGGCAGGAAGCCGGTCCCCTGCGCCACATGCACCACCCCCTGTAGACGGGTACCGGCCAGGTCGGACACAGGGCAGAATAAACATGACGGGGGGATGCCTAGCGGAACGGCCGGCCTCTGACGGGCCTCAACACATTCACAGTTCGGCACGCGAGGCACAGTCCCGGGGGAAAGGTTAAAGTTTTGAGTCCCGGTCGAGTCAGGTGGAGTCTTCACTCCGACTCTGCACTTGACTCCTTCTGCTTCTTTTTCTTCTTCTTCTTCTTGGCACTTTCGGTCACCTGCAGGGGGAAACGCAGCCAGCGTTAACCGCAAGGCCGGATAGGAGTAACCCACAGGTACCGACAGCACTTTATTCAGATCATAACCAGAAGAGCAACGAGGTGGAGCATTTTAAGTGTCGTTACTCTCCAATCAAACGGAATTTCATCTTCAGGCTTTCTGTACGTAGACATTAAACTGCCACGACACTCGGGCCAGAACAGGAAGTGATGTAGTGGAGACCAGCAGGAAGCGTGGAGCAAACCCCACGCCGGGCAGCGTAGTGACCACGTTAGTGTTGCAGACTTACTCCCTCTGAAGCCACGCAGACAGGCAGGAAAGGGATAACCGTCTGCGACAAACACGACCCCACGGCACACGCGGGAGCCTCGGAGAAACTACCACCCACCTCCTCGGCGGGCTCCTCCACCACCTCCTCCTCCGCCGCCTCCTCCACCTTCTGCTTCTTCTCTTTCTTTTTCTTCTTCTTCTCCTTCTTGGCCTCGTCGGCCGTCGGGGTGGAGGGCGTCGAGACGGCGGGGGCGCCCAGGTCGCTGTCACCATCGCTGTCCGCTCTCTTGCGCTGGTCAGCAGAAGAAACAAAGCTCCCATTCAGAGACCAGGAGGAAGCCTCAAACATCTACCCAATGGAACCTCCTTCACACCTCTCTGTGACCTCAACATTTAGGAACAGATTCTTTTTACCTTGTTGCCAGTTTCTTCACTTGGCTCAGCTGCTTTCGGTGTACTAGAATAAATAAATAAAAAGTTACCATCCGTACGTGAAACCAAGCTAGCCAGAGCCCGATGAGATGTTGCGATGACGCGACTGAACCAACCTGAAGTCCACATAACCCTGCTTCCATTCCGACGGCGTGCTGCCGTTGGGTTTCCCGTGCTTGTCCAGGAGGCCTTTCTGAATCATCATCTTCTTCTGACTGGCCTGAAAACGCAGAACGAGAAGCCCGGTGAGCACTAGGACGGAGCTAGGCCAGGGGGGGATCCGAGGAACCAAACAGGGAAGCCAAGGTCACCTTTGGCCCCAGGCCCCACTTGCGGGGATACGTGTCCCTCTCCATGATGACCCGTTTGATTTTGGCCACCACGCCGTGGTCGCACGTGGAAATCACAGCCGTCGTCATCAACGCGATCGCTGAGGGACACAGGACGAAAACCGGGTCGGTCAGGGACACGAGTTGCAACAGACACCTTCACACCAACAGCGGCGGAGAAAACCATCAGACATGGGTGATAGATGAAAGGTCATCTTCGCACAGAGCGCTAATGAGATCTATTCCATATCATCATGTGGCGTCTTCGGGCACAGAGCGAGATCACGCCGCGAAGCGCGTCAACATTACCTAGACAAATCGCCTCTCCTTTAGTAGTGATGACCACGATTTCCTGGTTGATCTCAATCCCATCTTCATACCGAAGAACACCCGGTAACATGATTTTAGCGCCGTAGCAGATGGCATTCACCTGCAAAGCAGCCACAATAAGCCATTAGACGCATTCCTGCACGCAGCCAAGGTAAAAAAAAAAAAACCACACACAACACACAAAACCACCCAGATCAGAAGACTTACTGCGCTGTCCTTCATGACCAGCCGCTTGTGGGAGATCAGCAGCTTCTCCAGGGGAAGGATGACCCTCCGCAGGTACGTCTCGTCCTTGTTGTGGTCGTACTGCCACTGGGCATCCAGCACATCGTGCATCGTCACCAGGTTGTCCTGCAAGAGACGGGGAAGACGCTCGGGTCTCGTAAAAACGCCCAGGTCCTGGACTCGGGGGCGTCGCGTCATAAAACAAGCGTGTCCAACGAGGCTGGAGCGAGAGGCGGCAACCCGGCGCCGCTTCCACACCAAACAGCCTCGCCGCTTCCTGTACCAAAGCATAATTACCAGGACTGGGGAACGTGCCCAGAGCTGAACTCAACACTTTGGACGGACGACTCAGCACAGCGGACACGGAGCGCTAGACCACAGCCAGCTGAAGACAAACCCTTACCCTCTCTCCCAGGACCCCGGAGCGAACCCTCCTCAGCTCCTGCATCTGACCGCCCACTCCCAGCAGGAGGCCCAGGTGGACGCACAGCGTCCGGATGTAGGTGCCAGCCTCACAGCTAACCCAGAAAATTCCTACAGGACAGAACGGAGGGAGAGGTCAGCTACCAGGAGGGTAAATTTAGGAAAGGCCCACGTTGGCATACTTGGGGAACGAGGGGTTGATTAAAACAGCCACATTCCACCGTGACATGAGACGCAATAGCAAACCGGTCGTTGGTAAATTAAAACGCCATTAAACAACTCCGATGAAACGCTAAGGGGATTGTAGGTGCACTTGGGTAAACGGCGCCGCAGAAGGTCATACCTAATCTTCTCTCGGGATCGTATTCAATCAGCTTGCTTTCGTAGATGGTCCTGACCCTGAGCTGTCTCTTCACGGCCGCTATAAGAGGCGGTCGCTGAAACAGGGCTCCGGTGAGCGTTTCGATAGCCTGAGGGTCGGGAGATGAACAGGTCAGCACCAGCATTTCCCAGTCCAGCCCGCCGCCGGCTGCTGGCGCCACGGTACTGATCAGGAACGTTCGCTCATCTTGGACAGCGCCGGGCTCGCCGGTTCTGCACCCGCCTCCAGCAGCCGCTGTCCCAGCAGAACGCGGGGACAGGGGAGCCGACGCGAGTGTCGCAGAAAGGGGAGCCGGCGCCACTCAGAGAATGGATGAACAAGTTTCATCACTTCACACACCGCCCGACACGGGCCAACGCTGGGACAAAACGCAGAACAGCACTTACCCTCGCAAGCTGATGTTCATTCTCAATAGCATTGTGCAGCCGAACAATTCCCACATACTCTTTGCCTGAAAGGGACAGCAGGAGAGTAGTGAGGAGTGGCGGCGTTTTTCTGTGTGTGCGCGTCACTCCGGAGAGTGAGCTCGGCCAGCCGACGGGCGGCAGAGAGACTCTTACCTGCGCTCTGCTGGGACTTGACCAGACGGGTGGCCCGGTCCACGCACACGATCAGACAGCCCGTCACCTTGGGGTCCAGGGTACCACTGTGGCCCGTCTTCTCCACCCGCAGGATGCGTCGGATCCAGGCCACCACCTCGTGAGAAGACGGGTTGGCCGGCTTGTCCAGGTTAATGAAGCCCGTCCTGCAGAGGTAAGGCGTCGCTTTACAGAGTGCAGAGAACGGCGCCAGGTCCGAATGCGTTCCAGAAAAGCCATCAGTCATGGGTGATAGATGGTGAGTCATCGTTGCACAAAGTGCTAATGCAATCTATTCAAGATCATCACGTGGCTGAACACATTGACATACGAAACACAGTTTTACCGCTATTAAAGTCACCTGACATAATCCTGAATGTTCCTCTTTAACGGATTCGACCCGTTTGGCAGGGGGGTGTAGTGAGCAGTCCTAATGTTCAGCTTATCGAAATTCTACGGAGTAAGAAAAACCAACACGGGCACAAGCTTAACACCGGACTTATGCAGAGTACCAGCCAGTACGTAGCGTCGGCGCCTGGCACATGTGATCAGCAGTTTAGACTCATCTGCGCAGTCGCCAGGCCCCTCCGTGCCGCCCGGCTCTCCGCCCGACCAGAACTCCCCCAGTAGAACACTGAAGCAGCACCGCTGGGGGGGCAGAGAGCCGATGCGCTTTGCTTCTAGAACAGAGGCAAGCGCCGTGGAAAGAGGAGGCCCACAGCACTCAGAGAATGGATAAACACCTTCATCACTCACAGCACCACCTAGAGGCTCAGCCCGAGGTTGCACGCACAAGATAAACTTACCTTCAGCAACAAGGGCCACTGAGAAGTGTCTAGGCTCGCAACTTTGGACTCCGGTTTAATGAGGAAATCCCCCGTCTCCTGGATGTCCTGCAGAGACCAAGATGAAGCGCACTTTAGTACACACAACGAACTTAATAAATGAATTTTGGACAAGAGGCCAAGCACTTAATAAATCTAATGCGATCGTCCCCCCCCCACACATTGTCATCCATTTCAAAACAGACGTTTCTGATCTGTTCTTGATAGAAGAGGTAAAGCCACTTACACCGACTTCATCGTCGGGAACTCTCCTCCTCTTCTCTTTCTTATGCTTCTTGGCCGAAGAAACTGGCAACAGATTAATCAATATTAAAATCAGTGCTCATGAGTTTCAATAACTCCTCAGAAACCGCAATTCTTCACTACTCACGAGACCGTGCAAAACCAAACACATTTAAATTAAATACAATTAGCGAGGATCCGAAAAGTTACAGATTATAAACGTATTACAGTTTGTTTTGTTTTTTTAATTTCCGACATTAATTACACAGTAAAGAACCGAGGCGACTCTCCGATCCGGTCTGAGAGCACGTGGCAGCTCCCGCTAGCACGTGGTAACTCGCGCTGCTAACTAACTGAAACACTGGCGCTCGAAACGAGATTAGACAACACGGAGGATATCAAATTAAGCAACAATAATACGTATTTGATTTAGTTGTTAACACAGACCAAGTTGTGATTACCCGGTTTCGGCTTTTAAAAAAAAATATCGGTCTGGCCTACTGAACCATGGCTATAACATTTTAGTAGCACTACATGGAATCAGAGATAGACCCAAAAATAACCGCAATATTTAAGAAAAACTATGGATTGTATAGTCACTGCAATACCACTTCTGATCCATATTTAGATGAAAAAACACACTATGACAAATAAAAGCACCAACTTGAATGAATTACTTAGTACGGAAAACCATGCGTTAAAAATGCATTAAAAAAAATGATTACAACGCAAATTTAACATATGGCATTTGATAATACTTAACAGAACGTACAGACTTATACATTTAATAGATTACTGCGGTTTTTTAACTGCCGACATAGAGCCGAGCCCCCTCCCCCCCAAAAAAAAACCCACGCTTGTTAACTACACATACATTTTTAAAATATCAACTATATTTATGCAAACCGCTATATAACTGATAGTATATCTGTTAATTACACACACAGAAGCTATAACGACTATTTGCGTGTGAAAGTCCGGGGGAAAAAGCTAAAAGGAGGTAACGAAATTGCAGTCTTACTTTCTCCGTCCGCCATCTTCCTCGACGACTCCTAAAGAGAACTCACGTGTGACTTTCTGCGCATGTTTATTTAAAAGAAAAAAACGCCAAATCGCACAGCATACCGCGATAGCTTTTCAGTAGCGTAATTGTGAAGTTCAGACTCACACATGGGCGTGTTTGCGTTGCTCCACCTGATCACAACTCTAAAATCACCAGATGGCGTTCTGGTCAATAAATGGTTTATGACCTACTAAAAACACTCCGAAGAAATGTCGGGTGGGGTTCAACAATAAGGCAATATGGCCGCTCCCATGGAGCGTTGAAGGAGGGGGACCTACGTTTGATATTTTTGTAAATGCTGAGCTAACACTGCAAATCGTTTTAAGTATAACCATTAATATATGCTTTATAAACTATTATAGCTTAACAACGAACAACAAAAGACGACTTTTCATAAGCACTTTTTATAATATTGGTGCAGTGTTTTAATATTGTCAAAAATGAAAGGATTCTACGTAACGAAAAACTTCTAGGGCCACACTAGGTGAACCATTCCAAGGAGGAAGTAAATCCTTGCTGCGTTTCATGTTTTAACATACTGAACATAACTGTCATTTTTATAATGAAATTGCGCGTTAATATTCCGCTGGATGTTATACACGTATAATAGAAAGAATCGTCCCAGACTGCAGGAGTAACAAGAAATTCACAAGAATACTCCATAGGAACCTTTAGTTTGATTCAGCTAATATCACAGCCCTAACGCAGCATGTTACACATATGAAATACTTCCAAGAGCGTAGATAAACGTATCTAACAAAATATTGAAAAACGTAATTTTAAACGTATTTTTAAAATAAAGAAACAGAGCAATTTTGACAATCAAACCAAAATGGTCAGATATCTGTGAAGTTGGTTATAAGCTCACACATTATCGGAGTAATGTTGTTAACCTTCTTACTTACTCAATTACACATCTGAGTATTATCTAAACCCCGGAGGTTGAAAATCAGCAAATAGCCATTGGTTAGATTTCTACCAACTGACATATTAAATAAAAACACAGATCTTGCTGAAAGAATGGATACCTCTTCTGTGTGAAGTCATGGTGTTTTTAATAGCTCCAGTTATTGTCATTTGTAATGCAACCTACCATATCGTTTGTAAAATATTAATTTAAGGTAATTACACCGAATATGGTCTATATATAACTTTTTTTCACACATTGTCAGTGATGTATCAGAACCTAGTCAATACCAAATTACACCAGAAGATTAACCTCCACCAGGGTGTTGAGATCCATCGCCAAATTAGGTCCTCAGACGATAGTCGTCTACTGCCCTAAAAACTTGCCTTTGTTAGTCTTCGTAGAAGAAAACTTGCCATCATTGATTTAAATGCAAATGCTACAAAGACTAACAGAGCAGTGGACACCGTACTTTGTCCTCATAGCTCTGCACACATCCGGCCTATGGTACGAGTGACACCCCGTGCCTTTGGTGTCATCCTACATACACATTACCAGTTATAAGACAGGCTTGACTTGTGAGGACTGAGGCCGAGTCAGAACCAATGGACACGCAGATTTGTACACAATTCCATCCATA
The DNA here is from genome assembly GCA_025775065.1 of Hiodon alosoides. Classification (NCBI taxonomy): domain Eukaryota; kingdom Metazoa; phylum Chordata; class Actinopteri; order Hiodontiformes; family Hiodontidae; genus Hiodon; species Hiodon alosoides. The sequence goes on from JAOYSI010000006.1 coordinate 123,519, forward strand.
ATCAGAGCTTTGATTACATTAACGATCCCTTTACCACTTGGTCGTAGCCAGCTGCCGCTGGCTACGACCCATTACAAACACTAGGAAAATTCATTGTTGCAGAAATTGCCGAGAACACGGGCAAATTAATGGGAAGGGATTTATGGATTAAATGCTATGAAGAGCTTTTATAAGTATTTTTGTTTACTGGGCATCAATTTTGGGTATAGAATTCCATATTTCTTCCATATTCCATTTCTCTCTGTTTTATTAGTCCATCTGTTAAATATTATTAGGTTCCTGATTGACACATTTTTTGGTAAAGTCCTGTATGCCAGCAGGTGCAGAAAGAGGCACCACAGGAAATGCCCATGGGGGCCACAGCTAGACAAGTGGCCCCTCAGTGCGGTGTGGGGCTCCCAGGAGCTCCCAGCTGTATACATGTATTGGGGAGGGAGATCACGCCATGGTCTGACTGGTTCTCCAAAACTGCAAACACTTACCTCCTGTTGGTGTCAGTGGACAGAAGTCAACAGACAAATTACTAAGCGCGTAACTACCTATGGTATACTTTTTAAAATCACTTCAGTCATCGCTGGAATTTCTTTTAATGTTTTGTGATTTTTAAATATTGCAGACAGTGTATGTGACGTTTTACATCTGTAGTCAGAGAAAAAAAAAAGGAAAGAGTGGCTCAATTTGTGACACACACACACACACACACACTAAAGTGGCTTCAAAGGCAAAAGTTAATTGTGCCCTTCACATTTTCCAGTAATGGTTTCATATCAAGTATTGTCTTACTACAATTAATAAGGCACAATCTTCATTATGGTTTTTATTCCAGATAATTTTGCAATGTGCCGTTCGCCTACAACGATTCCAGGGAAACACACTAGGTCCTATCCTTATCAGATCCGAGCGTGTAGCTGTGGTTTTCTCCACATCACAAGCGGTACCACATGGGTTCACAGGCGATCGAATGCAAGGTGAAGTACATCTCAGCACCACGGGTCACGGTGATGGTGCCGTTAGTCCAGATCTTTGATTAAGAAAGCACAGCTTGATGTGGAACAAGCTACAGCAGTCGTAAAGTTAAGACCCAACTTTCGAAGCTATACAAAACTTAAAACAGTCACGGAAACAAAGACATTTCTCCCGTTGTTATTTGGGTGACTACCTTCCAAGCCCCACTGAAAAGGAAGGGCTTTGGTCCGTCTTGGGCACTGCACTGCCCCCCTGAGCCTCCTTTAGGCCTGAAGCCCCAGGGAACGGGCCGTGTTCAGGACGTCGTCCCGGGTCAGATAGCACCCGCACAACTGTCGCAGGCCCGTAAAGGACTCGCGGCCGTGCAGTACCCGCCAGTTGTCAATGAACAGGACCTGCGGAAAGAGAGAGTCGCAGTCGGCTGTCAGCGTTACCCGTGGGGGTCCCCAACGCCTGAAGGGAAAGGATGAACGCGCTAAACCTGACCCATCACAGCAAAGTGCTTATAAACACAGGCTAGCCTCGTTCCAGGGCAAATAAACCCCACGATATGGTCCACAGCTATGTTTCAGATCAGCCAGGTGCCGCCGGGGTGTGGATAACATAGCACTCAGAGCACACACACAGACACAGACACAGACACAGACACAGACACAGACACAGAC
>JAOYSI010000006.1:133578-147086 GCA_025775065.1 Hiodon alosoides
CACTGTGGTCTGCCCGCGCGGGGGTGGGGATGGTTTAAGATGGGCGTGGGGCACTCAGTGGGTGGGACGCACTGTGGCTGTCACCCCCAGATTGAGATCTACGGTAATGATGTTACTTTTGAAGCTCTTTTGTTCTGCACAGTGTGCCCTAGATAAATGGTTTTCAATCATATCGTTTTGGCGCACCCCAGGTGGGTCTTCCCAGAATAAGGAACACCAGAGGCAGACTTACTGTTTGTCAGTGAAGGAGCCTGTAATATTACGTATGTGTATTCAGAGGTAACCTATATCTACCTATATATTTATATATTGTGGTTGTTATGGTTCCGGGGTGTTGTGCGGAGGGAAGAGAAGAATGAAAAATTAACCTGGGTGTTGCCTAATTAGCTGGAGAGTTCTGTCTCTCGCCTTGTTATTATTATAATAATTATACCCAAGCTACATTCTGGCAAGCATCATCATCTGTTAATACCAGCATTAAAGTTACATTCTGGCCAACATCGTCTTCTGTTAATACCAGCATTAAAGTTACATCCTGGTCAATATTGTCTTCTATTAACACCAGCATTAAAGTTACATCCTGGCCGAAATCGTTTTCTATTAAAACCAGCATTAAAGTTACATACTGGCCAACTTCGTCTTCTATTAAGACCAGCAATAAAGTTACATCCTGGAACATTTAATTACTGCTGCACTAATGGGCTATTTATCTGCTGTAACGCTCCGATTTATGTATTTATTTTAACTTTTTAAATTAAGTTTAAAGGTTGTTTTACGCAGGATTAATCTCGCCATGAGTGCATGGAGGGAGGTGGGGCGGGTGGGCAGGTCTAATGACACAAAGTCTCTTCGCCAGCCTTCTTTCCTTAGGGCTTTTTGGCTGCCGGTTTGAGCCCTTGCTTCCCTCTGTCCGTATATAGCGCTGGCTAACACTTTTAGATTTCCCACTGGATGCTCAGCTGGACGCAGGGCTGGCACACCCTATGACAGGTAGCTTTTTTCTGGGCTCTTCATTTCACCTGCGGCCCTGGGAAGGTCGCAAATCCTGTACACACAGCCTGCCCTTCATCCAGCTGGTTATTACTCTGTGACGTGTCTCGCTCTCCACCTCCCCTGATACCCTCCCTATGTCGCCATGCCTCATCGGTAAAGCAGTTAGGAAGAGCTACAGCTCAGCAAAGCATGCGCTGTGGCAGTGTAGTCTGGTTGTTATTTGTGTTGCGAAATTGATTAAAGGGGGTTTGTTTGCCCAGGTTTGCATGAGGTCAAATGGAGTCAAGCAATGAGGAGCACAAATGGCAAGTTAGAAACAAGGAATCCTTGTCTGAGCGAGGATTCTCCGGACGACATGCGTGGGTCTGCGGTTAGCACACTTACCCGGTGCTATTCGAGCTGCTTTCATGGGCTAAGGTCTCACAGAGCGCGCCGTAACCTTTCATGTTGCTAATCCACACCTGTGTGAGGAACCTGCTGAAGTCGCCCAAGCCCCGATCGGGCATCTGCCTCCAGCGCACAGGATCAAAGCGGCTGAATCTGCTGTGTGCTGCCTCTAAGGGCCTGGAGCCTTTCTTTGTGCACCGCATGCAGGTAAACGCACTGGGCCCAGGAGGTTGCAGGGGTTGCTTTGACAGTGGCTGGGAAGCGCACCCCCTTCACCTGCAGAGTCGGGACACGCTCTGACTTGTCTGTGGCTACACAAGCCTGTTAGACCTGATCCACGCCCCTCCATCAACCCCTCTTTATGGGTTGGCGACGGGACCTTGAAACCCCCGTTGCAGTGAGAGATATGCTTTTATAAATTGGATGCTCTTGGCCGTCTATGATTATCAGTCGTAGCCTCCAAGATAATGTCAGGACAATTGTGAATGTCGGATGTAATTTGACCTGTAAGTTAATTCCATTTTTATTTCTTCTCACCAGCATCATTATAAAACTTCAGGCTTGTTAATGTAAAGTGATGGCTTAATAAGCTCCCCTTACATTTAGTCCGATGCCAATATTGCTTTTCTTTGGTTGATAGTAGCCAGGAAACAAAGGAAAGATAAAGTTCTTTGCCCTGAGGGTCCATAATAATCACAAAGGCCATTGATGAGTGAGCACGCAATTTTTATTTTTTATGAACTCTTCATACTGTTGACATAGCACAGATTGTTACAATTTATTTGGCAAGCACATGAACTTAGTAATATAAAGTTCTGAAGTTTGGTTTCCGTCATATTTACACAGAAATAGGTGTCACTGCGCTTCCTGATCTCGCAAAGCCCAAACATTTACATCACCCTATGTCTCTGCTAGAACACTGTTGAAACCCACAGTTATACTTTTCAGTGTTGGACTGTAATCTCACAGGTCATCGTACTGCAGATGGACAGGTGGACCACGAGCAGTCGTGCTAAGCGACATATGCTGACATTGAGGAGGGCTCCATTGAAACATTATTTTTCACGAGAGCTCCTCGTTTTCCCTGCTGTCTCCCTGGGACTAAAGTGCGCTCCTAGTTTCCCCTGCTGTCTCCCTGGGACTAAAGTGCGCTCCTAGTTTACCCTGCTGTCTCCCTGGGACTAAAGTGCGCTCCTAGTTTCCCCTTCCTTATCGCTGGGACTAAAGTGCCTTCCTCGCTTTCCTGTCGTTTCCCTGGGACTCAAGTGTGCTCCTAGTTTCCCCTTCCTTATCCCTGGGACTAAAGTGCACTCCTCGTTTCCCCTTCCCTATCGCTGGGACTAAAGTGCGCTCCTCGCTTTCCTGTCGTTTCCCTGGGACGAAAGTGCACTCCTCATTTCCCCTTCCTTATCGCTGGGACTAAAGTGCGCTCTTCGCTTTCCTGTCGTTTCCCTGGGACTAAAGTGTGCTCCTAGTTTCCCCTTCCTTATCCCTGGGACTAAAGTGCACTCCTCGTTTCCCCTTCCTTATCGCTGGGACTAAAGTGCGCTCCTCGCTTTCCTGTCGTTTCCCTGGGACTAAAGTGTGCTCCTAGTTTCCCCTTCCTTATCCCTGGGACTAAAGTGCGCTCCTCGCTTCCCCGCCGTTTCCCTGGGACTAAAGTGCGCTCCTAGTTTCCCCTTCCTTATCCCTGGGACTAAAGTGCACTCCTTGTTTCCCCTTCCCTATCGCTGGGACTAAAGTGCGCTCCTCGCTTTCCTGTCGTTTCCCTGGGACGAAAGTGCACTCCTCATTTCCCCTTCCTTATCGCTGGGACTAAAGTGCGCTCTTCGCTTTCCTGTCGTTTCCCTGGGACTAAAGTGTGCTCCTAGTTTCCCCTTCCTTATCCCTGGGACTAAAGTGCACTCCTCGTTTCCCCTTCCTTATCGCTGGGACTAAAGTGCGCTCCTCGCTTTCCTGTCGTTTCCCTGGGACTAAAGTGTGCTCCTAGTTTCCCCTTCCTTATCCCTGGGACTAAAGTGCGCTCCTCGCTTCCCCGCCGTTTCCCTGGGACTAAAGTGCGCTCCTCGCTTCCCCGTCGTTTCCCTGGGACTAAAGTGCACTCCTTGTTTCCCTTGCTGTCTCCCTGGGACTAAAGTGCGCTCCTCATCCGAAACCTATTGGTTTGGACAGAGAAAGCCCTGATATCGGTATTATCCCCTCCCAAAAGGCTGATAATTGCAAGGAGAACCTGCGGTCGGGGAACCTGACCTAGTGGGATGGATGTAACAGAGGGAAAGGCTTCTGTCCCATGTCTGGTGGACACAATTAAACACAGCCCTGTCATTGTGCAGGTCAGGAACCGCGCATTTCGGGAAACAGCACTCCGTCATCAGTGATATCCTCAGACCACAGGTCATTTCAGAAAGAAAATGTGTTATTTCTTTTTCAGGTAGAAATCCCTTTCCTTGTTGATCTTCTGGGTAAACGTGTGTGGGTGTCATTCAAACTTAAGCCACTGACATGGGCATATATTCCCCCACCTTAATTAATGTGCAAGAACTGTGAGCTCATGGAACACATTAAGGACACATTTTGAATCAAATCCATGAGACATCAATCTTTCAAAAACATGCATAGTACGAAACACTATGCATAAAAAGCCCTGACACAGTTTGGATTAAGAACTGTTGATGAAGCACCCAACATTGACGGTGCTTAAAGTATAATGCTATCCTTGTTTGACCTCAAGTTTATATATCTTTGAATCAGGCAGAGCCACTAAATGGGTCCAATATTAGCATATTTGCTAGGGGAAACGGCAGAGAAGAAGCTCATTTCGGTAGCTCAGTGCCAGTTAAAACACCAGCGGTAGGTAATCTAATATTGATTTTACTTACTTATCCAAAGCAGAGTTCATATTCACGTTAGACACATGTGTTTTGTGTCCTGTTAAGATGGCTGAGGTAAATTCAACTTAAAAGGCCCAGAGCTTCCCATCTGGAACCCTTAACCGGTCTCCAAACTTTAGTGAACAGCATTGTTCTAGGAATACACAATTCATTGAATAACATTTTTGGGCCTGTGTTTTTACAGGAGGAACATTATATTCGAGGAACGTGGCACTGATTATAAAACTGTATGAGATAATAAGTTACAGTGTTAAATGCAAGAATTGAGGAGGAGAATAAAAAGCAGGGAAACTCAAAACCCTTTTCCCATTACACTTGACATAAGTGTTATATATATTTAAAAAAATGTTATTTTGTGAGCTTGTTATTCCAGGTTCATGGTTCACCCTTTGCGTGACTCTTTGGCTACTCGTCTACTTCTGCTGTTATCGCGTTATCGCATTGTAGATATGTTGGACAACCCGATTAAGGCAGCTGACTCCATGGCCCACAATCCTAGTGAGAACCCACCTGTGATGCGTCAGACGAGACCTACTCCTGACCACCCATGCCATCTGACTCATTACATACTCCATACTTTCAGCTTGGGCATTGGCCCTGCTGAAACACAACCATTAGCAATATTTTCACAGCCTCTAGGAGGCAAAGTTACTCGGGAAGGTTTGGCATTGCACGATGTAAGCCTATCCCTCCACCATGTCCTCTGAGCTTGTTTCCATGGAGACTGCCTCTGAGACCGAGTGGTTTAAGCTGGCACCCACCGAGCGAGCGATGTGTTTGGTGTTCTCTGTCAGTACTGGGAGACATTCATTCACAAGATCTGTCACACGTCCGCGGGATGGGTCTCGAACAGGGATGCTGGAGTCAAGCTCACCCCCGTATCCCAGAGCAGGATGAGGCAGCTCCTGCTGCTGCCTCTGAGGAAACCACAGTTGTTTAAAAGCTGTGGACACCCCACTTAACTGATGGGCACTGGCCCTCTCATGGCAGCCATAGATTCTATAGTTGATATGCAGTTAATCCTGAGATGACCTGTTGCCTGGGGGGCGTCCTCAATCCTCAGTCCTCAGTCCTCAGTCTTCAGTTCATACTCAGTTGTATGATTAGGTACTCTCCATCCAATCTTTCTTTTCAGAATCCAGCTGGTGTCTCAAAAATAAGAAAACAAGAAGTTCAGTGAAGGCACACGCCCCGCAGAAAAGGTGTATGGTCTCACACCTAAGGTGACATAAACGACTCGGTGTAAATCAATCCGCACCATTAACAATGGGCATTTCCGAAGTTAGTACTGGATAGGAATGGCTCTGAAATCAAATTCCTCGGCAATTGGAAAAAACTGTCAGTCTCATGCGAAGACTTAGTTACTTCCTGCACTCTATAAACTTAATGTCCTGAGATGAATGCGGATTTTCTTTTTTCAATATTGCTCATCACTTTAGAATAGATATTTCAAACTGACATTCTGCAGTTTAAAATCCATTAAGCAAGCAAGCAAAACCTGCAGCTTACGTAACTCCACATAACTCCATATTTATGAGACTAAAATTGTTCTATAAAATGAATATACTTCGAGCCTCTCAAGCTAACTTTTTAACCGCTGAGTAATATTTAAAAAATGTCTCTCATTTGAGTGAGTTATTTACGACGCAGGGTGACATCTGGGCCTTATTCCTGCAAAAGCGCTTTACGCGCTGCTCTGTAACGCTCGCTGTCTCCACTTTGGGTTTGTCTCAGTTCATCTCTCAGCTCTCTGTTGTGCTTGACTGTGTTCAATGGCTGTTTCATTCATCCATTAGCTGCTTTGTGTTTTCTTTTTTGTGTGCGATAAATTCGGTGAGAAAAAATCAATATTCCTCCCTTCCAGAAAATAAAAGGCCTAGACGCCCTAACATTGGCCATAAAACCATTCTCGCTTTCTGAAAGCCTAAAATTGGCAACTTAAATAAAGAGACCAAGATTGTATCTGGGGGAAGGTGTGTCAGTGCTCCAGTAGGTTTCTTTTCTTGTGTCCTTATTGTTAACGACTGACTCTGAAGTGTAAGCCTTAGAGACATTATTGTTCTCTGCTGTTAAGATATCAGAGTGAAAGGATTAAGAGAATGGGTGGAATCAAGGCCGAAGCATTAAGGGTGGGGGGAGAGGCTGTTAGAGGAACAAAGTCTGACATTAACCAGCATTTTAACTGAAATAGCCCTTAGGAGGTTAACAGAGCAGGCAATTGGAATGGCAGGGAGAGTGACAACATGCATGCATTTGACCAATACAGTGACTGAGAGCATGGCAATTACCTGAAACTGTGACAGTACCAGAAAGCAGTGAGGACTGAGAGCTTGAATGTTTCCTGTAACTGTGACAGTACCTGGAAGTTTCAGGACTGAGAGCTTGACTGTTTCCTGTAACTGCCACAGTGCCAGGAAGTTTCAGGACTGAGAGCTTGACTGTTTCCTGAACTGCCACAGTGCCAGGAAGTTTCAGGACTGAGAGCTTGACTGTTTCCTGTAACTGTCACAGTGCCAGGAAGTTTCAGGACTGAGAGCTTGACTGTTTCCTGTAACTGACACAGTGCCAGGAAGTTTCAGGACTGAGAGCTTGACTGTTTCCTGTAACTGTCACAGTGCCAGGAAGTTTCAGGACTGAGAGCTTGACTGTTTCCTGTAACTGACACAGTGCCAGGAAGTTTCAGGACTGAGAGCACATGGAGAGACACACTCAGTGTGCGTCAGACCTCCAGGGACACATTACATTATAAATGTATGTATTATTTATCTCCATCTCGTCAAAAAATGAAAATAATAATAAAACTAAAGAATTCTACAGTAGTTATACAATGCAACCCCAAGACAGAATCCAAAGGAATTACTATTATTTATCTAGGGCTGAAACTCTGTGACTGAGATAAAAGTAGAGCTGTGTATGTTAGATATATAAAATTGGTTTTCTCTTTGGAGAAAAGCTAATGGCTGCCAAAGTAATATGGAATATTACTGAAAACTGTAAAATGACGAGATTTTCAGGAGCTGAGTGGTTCTTCCAGCTGCCCTCTGCGTATGCCGTGTGATAAAAACACATTTTATCAAAGGTTTCTGTGCATTTTAATGGCCATATGGTATCTTAGCAGTAAGTATGAGTTAACATAATGCCTAGCCTGCCTGTAAGCAGAGTTTCCTGTGTATTTACGGAAGATTATTACTCTGATGACACCACAATGTCTCTGTCTTTCTCTCTTACAGAGCTTTGACATAATGGTAGACTACACCAGCAGAGTCATGCTGCCCACGGCTGTCTCATGCTGGCAACCATTCCTGGGTCTGGCCCTGGTGGTCGTCTTCATCAGCTCCGCCCTGGGCTGCCCTGCCCGATGCGAGTGCTCCGCCCAGAGCAAGTCCGTTATCTGCCACCGCAAGCGTCTGCTGGCCATACCGGAGGGCATCCCCATCGAGACGCGCATCCTGGACCTCAGTAAGAACAAGCTGCGCAATGTTAGTCCGGACAACTTCTCCTCCTACCCACAGCTGGAGGAACTGGACCTCAGCGACAACGTCATTGGCTACGTGGAGGCGGGTGCCTTCAACGCCCTCTTCAGCTTGCGTTTGCTCAGCCTGAAGAGCAACCGGATAAAGCTTATTACCGCCGGCGTTTTTGCAGGCCTCTCCAACCTCACCCTGCTGGACATCAGCGACAACAAGATCGTCATCCTGCTGGACAACATGTTCCAGGACCTGCACAACCTCCGCTCGCTGGAAGTGGGCGACAATGACCTGGTCTACATCTCACACCGGGCCTTTAACGGGCTGCTGGGCCTGGAAACGCTGACTCTGGAGCGGTGCAACCTGACCGTGGTGCCCACCGAGGCCCTCTCGCACCTGCACAACCTGGTCAGTCTCCACCTGCGCCACCTGGCCATCCCCGCCCTGCCCGCCTACTCCTTCAAGAAGCTGTTCCGCCTGCGGCACCTGGAAATCCATGGCTGGCCCTCACTGGACTCTGTCCACTCCAACGCCCTGCACGGTCTCAACCTCACCACGCTCTCCATCACTGCCACCAACCTGTCTGCCTTCCCTCACCAGGCGTTCCGACACCTGGCCTACCTCACGCATCTCAACCTCTCCTACAGCCGCATCGGGCATATTGAGGGGGGCGCTCTGCGCGAGCTTGTGCGGCTAAGGGAGCTCGACCTTGCAGAGGCCCAGCTAGCCGTGGTCGACCCCGATGCCTTCCTGGGCCTGCGGTGGCTGCGCGTCCTCAACGTCTCCCACAACCGACTGGAGACCCTGGAGAGGGGCGTCTTCCAGGCCCCCGAGGCCCTGGAGCGACTCCTGATATCCGGGAACCCACTGGTGTGTGACTGCCGTCTCCTGTGGCTCCTGCAGCGAAGGCACTCCTCCGTCTTCTTCGGGGATGCCCAGCCCGAGTGTGGCAGCCCCGATGGCGTCCGGGGACAGGCCTTCCGGGAGCTTCGGGAGCCACTGCTCTCCCACTACATGACCTGCAGCCGGCCTCGGATGCGCGAGAACCGGACGGAGCTGGTCCTGGTGGAGGAGGGGCAGCCTGCGAGGCTGCACTGCAGCGCGGATGGGACGCCCAGGCCCACCATGTCCTGGGTCACCCCACGCCGCCGCCTGGTAACCGCCAGGAGCAACGGCAGGGTGACGGTCCACAGAAATGGCACACTGGAGATCAAGGCCTCGGAGGTGCATGACAGCGGCGTGTACATCTGCGTGGCGTCCAACGCCGCCGGAAACGACTCCTTGTCGGCCTCGTTGGCGGTGAAGAGCCTCGGCATCAGTGACAGGTCTCTTTACGCTAATAGGACCCCTCAGTTCTACACAGACCTCAACAGCACGGCGGCCAATGGGACTGGCTTGCACAACTTGCCCTTCGGCCTTGATCTTAAGACCATTTTGGTGTCCACGGCGATGGGATGCTTCACCTTCCTGGGCGTGGTTCTGTTCTGCTTCCTGCTCCTCTTTGTGTGGAGCCGTGGCAAAGGCAAGCACAAAAGCAACATCGACATTGAGTACGTCCCGCGGAAGTCCAACGGGGCAGCCGCCGACAGCACCGAGCAGGCGGGGCCCCGCCGGGTCAACATGAAGATGATGTAAATGCTGGTTCTGGACCATGCGCTAATGTCTGGAATAAGGACTGAGGCCAGATTACCACCAGAACACAGAGCGGCCTCAGTGCCGGGTGCCAGTGGAGGGCGGGCTTTGTGTGACAACCCCTGCATGGACTCCAGTAGAGCTGTCAAGTACGGATGCTGGCAGTCAATGGACCAGAAACCACAGGCTGTTTGTTGAAGTCAATTCTCAGCTTCTCAGCTTTTTATTTTATTTTGTACTGCATACATAGGGTGCTACGGTACAAAAACTGACCGGAATGACACTCAGAAACCTGTACAGTACAAATTTATATTACACAGAAGTTGCATTTGTTGAGCCTTGCATCATGCTTACCGACTGTAACGAGTTAAACAAAGTATCCTAGCGTGAACATGGGCTTCATAAGCATAATTCATTTAATATTACGCATATGGATGACTACCTGTGTGCCATCTTTCAAAGCAATAGTCACTGGATTCAATTCCAGCTGTCAAAAACCCCGCCACAAAGACGTTAGTTCTAGTTGAATGCCCACGACACTATGTCATCCGAAAGGGCTTCACGATTGCAGAACAGTTAATGCTCTTCAAATAATATTTATCACCCAGATTTCAAATGAAATTATTGTGGGGGAAAAAACACAGAATCCCACAGAAAATACGTTTTCCTGCCAGAGCAAAAAGAAAATAAATGAATATATTCTGTGATTTAAAGATTTAATAATAGACTCCTCCAGGACCTACTGGGGGGGGTTGGACTTGGGAAACTCTGTACCTCTGCTTATCTTCCTTTGATCAGGGGACACAACTGGTGGCCAACAATCTAAATGTCTCCATATTTCTGCAGTGAGTTGCAATCACGTTCCTGGTTAGAAAAAAGAAGAAAAAAAATGTTGTGGTAGTTTTATTTGTTTGTTATTTTCAAATTTTTTCCACTTTTGTTGTTCAGTCATTCATATTGTGAAAAAAAATGTATGTATGTGGAATAAAGAGAATCCATTTGTTAGAATGAGCTTGTCTGCGTTCAGAATGCTTTTACAAAAACCATAACATTTTACAGTCAATGAACACTCATTGAAAGCACATACTGAGTATACACACACTTGTTAGCAATTTATTCACAAGTATCCTTGTTACCTTGTTACGGCTGATACAGATATTTAATCATGATCGCAGAAATAGTGTTTAACATCTGACCATAAGCACTTTGAAGGCTTGGGCTGCCTATCCTACCGCCTATAGCAGGGTAAGACTTCATGTTGTGGAAGGTGGACCATCTGAAACGACAGATGCACTCAACACGGCGGGGTGTTGAGTGATAAGAACGCAGGGCATCCACTGACTCGTTTATAGAGAGGGTTATGAGACGATATAAAAACTACAGAAGAAAAATGCTAGATGTGTGAATTAAACTCGGTCAGATATCTTTACTTTAACCCCCGCCCCGGCGGAATCCAGTATTTATGTTCAGGGGCCCTGATCAACTGCTATCAACACTGCTATCAACCTAATTTAAAAAAAGACGTGAATAATCTAAAGTACTATTCTGAAGATTGAATTCTGCTCTTAATCCATCTAAGAGCCAAATGGACAAGTATTTCACAGAAAGTAAAATCCACACAAACAAAATAAAAAGAAAACAACCTAGCTATGTATTGCAGCATAAGAAATTAAAGGATCTTGGTATGACACCAAATTAAAGTAAAAACCAAACAGCCCTAAAACTGATCTATGATCAGCTAAATGGATAAACAGAACACTAACAGTATGACATTACTACAGAAATAGAGAACTACTAGATGGTCATTGATGTGCTGATAGTCATAGGATATCCTATGCACCACCATAACACCTTATATGACCTCGCCGAACACCAGATATCACCTTGCCGATTTCATGAAATGGCATACCGCACAGAAGAACAGCATACTGCACAAAAGAACAGAATACCGCACAAAAGAACAGAATACCGCACAAAAATGAGCATACCACACAAAAGAACAGAATACCGCACAAAAGAACAGCATACCATGCAGACGAACAGCATACCGCACAGGAGAACAGAATACTGCACAAAAGAACAGAATACCGCAGAAAAAGAACATTATACTGCATAGTAGAAAAGAATACTGCAGAGAACAGCATATCAGACAGAACAGCATGCTGCACTAAACAAAAGCAAACCGCACAGGAGAACAGAATACCGCACAAAAGACCAGAATACCATGCAGAAGAACAGCATACCTCACAGAAGAACAGCATACCGCATAGAAGAAAAGAATACTGCAAAGAACAGCATGTCGCACTAAACAAAAGCACACCGCACAGAATGACAGCATACCATACAAAAGAACAGAATACTGCACAAAAGAACAGCATACAGCACTAAAGACTAAAGACAATAAAGACAGAGCCGGGCGGCCCTATACGCTCACTACGCAAGTTGCTTAGGGCCCCGAAGATTATGCAAGGGCCCCGCCTCCCCCTCGTATCAAAGCGGGTGTCAATGTTTACAACTTCGATGAGAGTATGAAGCGGAACTATCCTTCTGGTCACAAAAAGAGAAAAAAAGAACACCATGACACGAATTGCGGGAACAGCAATCAGGTAAACTTGGGTTTCTCTCCACTCCAAGTTTGATGTCAGCAAATAACAGTAAAGTTAAGTTGATGCTAGCTTGCAGTGCATCTCCCTCTAGTCTGTCTGTCTTGCTAACCTAGCTGGGCAGTGGATCTCTCTCTTGTCTGTCTGTCTTGCTAACCTGGCTGGGCAGTGCATCTCTCTCTTGTCTGTCTATCTTGCTAACCTGGCTGGGCAGTGCATCTCTTGATCTGTCTGTGTCTTGCTTGCTTGCCAGCCACTTTCAGGGCTGTGTTCTGTGACTTTGTGCTTGACAAAAGTGAGAGTGAAATACAACTATTTATTACGTTAGATAAATGCCAACGGGCAACGGTGTTTATAAACTGCAGCTCGGAAAAGATGACAGTGTCATGCGTGAATATGACCTATAGGCTAATGTTTACATTGTATAGCCAAAGCTAATCACACAGCTATATAGGTTTTATTTTACTATTTTAAGACAAATAGCTGCATCCATAGCCTATAGGCTTCTGTTTACATTGTATAGACAAAGCTAATTGTGTAATATTGTGAGGACTGGACTAATTATCAGGCAGCAGAGCCAAAGCTCAGTCTTATATTCTATTATTTTATATTTTCTATAATTTCTTATTTATGTTAATGTTAATATTCACTTAACATAAGATTCTATTGAAAAAATTCTATTCAATAAATATTTTTAGTTTATACCTCATTCTGTTTTCTAAATGTAAGGATATCTTTGGAAAACCTAATGAACTTAACATAAGCATACAGAGGAAAAACAAGAATATAATGCAGATGAGTGACTGTATTAATGGATTCAGGGGGAAACTTGCATTCTGGAGAGAAAACCTTTCAAATGTAAACTTTCCCCTCTTTCCCCCAGCTAAGCAAGTTTCTAACAGACAACAGCATCGATGAATAGTGCTCCACAAAGGTAATGTGCGACCACCTGAAACGCCTCGAAGAGCACTTTGCCACCTACTTTCCAGACTTGGACATGTCAAAGTTTGACTGGGTGAGGGACCCATTCCACTGTAATGCAAGCTCAGTGGTTCTGCCTGCCACCGCTGCTGATAAGCATTATAAACTATTACATGATCAAAAACAAATACATTTTTGTAAAACATTGACAGTGTTCTGAGTGTCTAGGGTCACTAGAGTTTTGTGACGTCAAAGTGGGGTCACAAGCCAAAAAAGGTTGGGAACCACTGGTCTACTTATATTTAGACTGACGGAGCGAAGTGTTTTGTTTAAAGGAGGAAGGATTGTAATGGGAGCACTGGGGTGCCAGGTGTGACTGTGTGGCAATGGCAAATGGTTTTCATGGCTCACGGGCCAGGAAGGGGGGCCCCTTAGTAGAATTTTGCTTAGGGCCCAGGGAGGTCAGGACCGGCTCTGACTGAAGAAGAGCATGCGCACTGATGAACAGCATACAGCACCAACAAACAGCATACTGCGCAGAAGAATAGCATACCGCACAGAACAGCATACCACTCTAAACAAAAGCATACTGCACAGAAGAATAGCATACCGCA
>JAOYSI010000006.1:147186-160087 GCA_025775065.1 Hiodon alosoides
GAACAGCATACCACTCTAAACAAAAGCATACTGCACAGAAGAATAGCATACCGCACAGAACAGCATACCACTCTAAAAAAAGGCATACTGCACAGAAGAATAGCATACCGCACACAAGAACAGCATACCGCACAGAAGAACAGCATACTGCACAGAAGAATAGCATACCGCACACAAGAACAGCATACCGCACAGAAGAACAGCATACTGCACAGAAGAATAGCATACCGCACAGAACAGCATACCACTCTAAACAAAAGCATACTGCACAGAAGAATACCAAACCAGACAGATGACCAGAATACCGCGCAGAAGAATAGCATACCACACAGATGACCAGCATAACACACAACAGAACAGAATACCACATAGATGAACAGAAAACCACACAGCAGACAAGCATACCACACAAACGACCAGAATACCGTACAGAAGAACAGCATACTGCACACAAGACATGCATACCACACAAAGACCAGAATACCGCGCAGAAGAACAGCATACTGCACAGAAGAACAGCATACCGCACACAAGACATGCATACCACACAAACGACCAGAATACCGCGCAGAAGAACAGCATACTGCACAGAAGACAAGCATACCACACAAACGACCAGAATACCGCGCAGAAGAACAGCATACTGCACAGATGACCAGCAGACAGCACAGAAGTCTCCACCCCTGGCTACAGACCACAGTTCAGAAAGGCTTTATTTCTTAGACAGGCAAAGCTGCTTAGTGTGGATAAGTATTGTAGCGGTACTGTGTATCCAAAGCGTTGTGGGTTCAAGTAACATATACAACTACAGCGTTGTACCCTTGAGCAAAGCTTTCCTTGCATTTCTTCAGTAAACACTCAGCTGTAGTCATGGGTAAAATGTTAATTCAGAAGCTGTGCAAGTTGCTCTGGATAAGACCCTGGACTCAGCAGCTAAACAACACCAAACATCTGTTTCAGGGTGAATTCATGGCCCCCAATTATCAGCCATAGCTTGTTCATGCATCGCTAACCAGCAGAAGTTTCACTCACACATTCTCAACCCTCAGAAAAACTTGCTCGGAATGTCATCTCAGCCCCCTCCCCATCGCTAGACCCGAGTTCCAGAGGTGCATAATCAAGTTCACTGGGGAGTGGGGAAAAAAGGAATACTTGACCTGAGAAAGTGCAGGCGTAAAATCAATGTCTTTCACATACGGTGTCATTGATCTGGATTCAATGAAGGTATGGCTTTCCTGTGATGCATTAGCAAAGTCAGCCTGGCCTAAGAAAACCGAGCATTGTTACTCCGATCTACCTGCAAACCCTGTAAAGATCAGATCTTATTTTGAGTGGAGCAGCATCGGAGCATATCAGAAGGAGAATCAGAATCAGAAAGAGCTTTATTGCCAGGTAGTTTTTACACATACAAGGAATTTGCTTTGGTGACTAGGTGCCAAACATAAACCTATATAAATATAAGTATGAAGATATAAAATAAACAAGATGTACAAGTTATAAAAGAAGAATAAAAGAATAATAGAGACTACAGTGCAATTTCTCCGTATCTTCTATTGTGCAAACATTTACAAGGGGGGAAGGGTTTGGGGGGCATGAGAGACAGTGTCAGTGGGGGTCCCGGGCCTTGTTGATGAGGCCAGCTGCAGATGGGAAGAAACTGTTCATGTGGCGTGAGGTTTTGGTCCTGATGGACCGCAGCCTCCTGCTGGACGGTAGCGTCTGAAACAGTTTGTGTTCGGGGTGGGAGGGATCGGCTACAATCTTTCCTGCTCGCCTCAGAGTCCTGGAGGCATACAGGTCCTGAAGGGATGGAAGATTGCAGCCGATCACCTTCTTTGCAGAGCGAATAATACGCTGCAGTCTGCCCTTGTCCTTGGTAGTTGTACCAACATACCAGATGGTGATGGATGGACTCAATGATGGCAGTGTAGAACAGGACCATCATTGACTTTGAACTGTACATCCTCTGCTGTGCTTTCTTGGTGATGCTGGGTCGGTGGAGCTGGGCTCCTTCAGAAATCCACTGCCATCTCCACTGTCTTTAGAGCGTTGAGCTCCAGATTTTTCTGGCTGCACCAGGTCACCAGATGGTCAATCTCCCACCTGTAGATGAGCCCAATGAGGGTGGTGTCATCCGCAAACTTCAGGACCTTGATGGACTAGTGACTGGAGGTGCAGGGGTTTGTGCAGAGGGGAAAGAACGCAGCTTTGAGGGGAACCGGTGATGTTGGTCCGGGAGTCAGAGACAAGTTTTCCCAGCTTCACATGCTGCTTCCTGTCAGACAGGAAGTCTGTGATCCACCTGCAGGTGGAGTCAGGCACACTCAGCTGGGGGAACTTGTCTAGCAGCAGAACCGGGATGATGCTATTAAAAGCAGAGCTGAAGTCCACAAAAAGGATCCTGACATAGGTTCCTGAGGAGTCCAGGTGCAGGAGAGTGAAGTGAAGGGCCATGTTTACTACATTGTCTACAGACCTGTTGGCTCTGCAGGCGACTGCAGGGGGTCCAGTAGTGGGTCTGTAATGGATTTGAGGTGGGACAACACAAGGTGCTCCAAGGACTTCATTACCACAGAGGTTAGGGCGACGGGTCTGTAGTCATTTAGCCCTGTGGTCCTTGGTTTTTTTGGGGACAGGGATGATGGTGGAGGATTTAAAGCAGGCTGGCACATGGCATGTCCCCAGTGCTTCAGGGTGGGTGGGGAGACAGGGTCTGGCCGCTTTGCAGGGGTTCTGTCTCCTGAATAGCCTGTTGACGTCTCTCTCTCAGATGGAGAGAGAGGGGGAGGAGGTGAAGCTCTGAGAAGGGGGAGGGGGAGGTGGACTGGGGCTGATGATCAGTGGAGTCACAGGGGATGGTGTCAGGAATGTCCCATTGTCTTTCTAAGCGACAGTAAAACTAGTTCAGCTCGTTGGCCAGGCGAGGGTTGTTAATGGAGTGGGGGGCTTTAGGTTTATTGTTGGCATGATAGGCACTGCTTACAGTAGTGCAGCAGTGTTCCAGAATGTTCTCCTCTCTGGTCGAACATTTGTCTGTATTTGGGGAGTTCATGGCTGAGATTTCCTTTGTTGAAGTCACCAAGGACAATAACTGAGTCTGGGTTTGTCAGCTCAACACCCAGTATCTGGTCAGCGAGCATGTGCTGTGTGTCCTGCACGTAAGCCTGCAGTGGAATGTAAACACCGACCAAAAAGTATGAAGCAAACTCACGGGGAGAGTAAAATGATTTGCAGTTTATGATAAAAAATTCCAGATCAGGAAAACAGTGCTGTTGAATCACTGTCACATCGTTACACCAGCCACTGTTAATGTAAAAACAGATACCTCCACCTTTCGCTTTGCCGGAGAGATCTGTTTCGCAATCCGCTCTGTAGAGTTGGAAGCCTGCCAGCTGCAGCGCTTAGTCCGGTATCAATCCACACAGTCATGTCTCCAGAAGTACAGAACAGGGGATGAATAAAAGTCTCTGTTCTTCCCCACCAGTAGCTGAAGTTCGTCTAGTTTGTTGCCAGTGAGCGCACGTTGGAGAGAAATATTCCCAGTAGCAGTGTGCAAAGTCTGCGCCAGCGGAGACGCACGAGCGCACCGGCACGTTTACCTCTAGTCTGGCGTTTCACTGATGTTCATGAGCTCTGGTGAGAGAGCTCCGGGTTTCACAGCAGAAAACTGAGTTTGCAAACAAAAACCAAACACCAAGCAGCCACCCGCAGCGCCGTCTTGAATCATCAAGTATATGTGTATATATAATGTATATGTGTGTGTGCGTTCATAAGGAGATCGGTGCCATCAGAGTTTTGACATGATGAGTGTGGAGTCTCCGCATAACAAAATCTGAATTTCGATCATTCCTATGGAGATTACAGGAAGACCTGTGCATTACCCAACCTCACGAAAGCATCTCTCTTCTCTTCCTTCCCCCACCTGTAAATGCTAAGGCACTCTGGGCCCCAGAAGCGTTTCGCTGTACACGACTAGCACACACCACAGCAGAGGCATCTCAGACAGCAGTCAGGGGCTGGCTTTCACAAGCCCCCAAAATCAGACCTAGCGGCCTGTTCTGCTGTTTTAAAAGCAGTGTCAGTTTTGTATGGGTTGCTTTTGTTCCATTCCAGCTTGGCTGCGTGAAGCCAAATGAGTTCCTTGGTGACCTGCTTCTTGGACGTCAGACATTACCTGGGACACGAATACACATGTCTATGCAGTGTCTGAGGAGGTGCGTTTATCTCAGACAGCGATAATGCCTCCGTCTTATTTAGTCATGGTTATGTTTTATTTAGGTGAGATTTCGCTTTTTTAATGAACTGAGATTTCACACTCGAAAAGGTCAGTAGTCATGGATTCAAGAAATAAATTAGGAAATTAGGACGCAGAAAAAGAGCAGGAGTATAGTGTGCTTTTCTGTATAGTCCCAATAAACATTATTGTTGGAAAACATGGAATGAGCGTTTATTAGCCGTTTACAGTAGATTGGCAGGGCTGTACTGGTATTGGGTTATTGGGTTATTTTATGAAAATAATAGACCAGAGACGAGCGGTCTAGGGGCTGATGGCCTGCCAGGCTGACATCCGCCAGTCAACAACAAAGGGTCTGATCTTGTCAAGATAACAGAAGCTGTGGACCAGGAGAGCCAATGTTTTATGGTCAACTGATTGAGACCATAAATAACTAGTGATCAATTAATAGGTCACTGTGAGTTCAAACACACACACACACACACACATTTCTGTAGGGGAAAGTCTGTCAGGTGCATAAGGCTACAAACTTTTGAATATACTCTAATAAAACTAGAATAATGTCTGAAGCAAAGACTTCAAGATAAATCTTTGTGAACGATAGATAGATTTGTAGAAACATTTGTGTTTGTTTTTTACCATTTAATGTCAGATTTTGGAAACGGCTCTTTAAGAACATGAGTTTTCCATTTCCGGATCTCCCTGATCCTCTTGGTTTCCATCACATCAGAACAGTCAAAAATGTAATTCTGCACAATAGCAGCAATCACAACCCTATAGGATACACATACTCTCAGGTAATACATTGGTTAGTATTTAGAAAATAAATGTATAAGGTATTTCATTTCCAACGGTACTAGTGCTAGATTTTAAATTGTTACTATTAATTATTAATCCATTTTTATAAGATACATTGTATGTGAGCTCCATGTTTCAGGGCAGAATCATGCCTAACAGCTTCTACAACGTCTGGGATTTTGTTTAATAATGCATTCCTGAGATTGGCTTAACAAATGAGACCACGGTGCAGTTTGACAAGACATTGGAGAAGCTTCAAGTGAAAACCCAGACAGTCTAATTTATCCTAGCTATCACACCAGACATTATGAAAGTATAATGTGTTAAATGAGAGAATTTTGTCTTAGGTAAGAAACAGAAATATTTTTAAACAAAGCTAGTACCTATGTCACACACTTGCAAGATCTCTGCTTCAGTCAATGCTTATCCCAACAGCTAATCTCGAAAGCAAGTCATAATGGCCATTGTTTGTCAGGGATGTCAGGGTGGCTTTCAGTCAGTGGAGAGACGGATGATCAATCACATCAATCTCAACGCAAGCGAGCGGCAGCTTCATTGTGCAAATGCACACCCAGTTTTCCGTGTACTGTAACCTGAGGTGGACAGAGAAGCGGAGGGATTTCCATCAGTGTGAATTCACAAAGGCGCACTTGCGTCATGCATCGAGCTGGCTACAAATCGTGGGCCAAGTGACAGAAACAATATCGTGAAAAATCAACCCGCCACGGCCCCTCCGTACTTCATTAATCTTCAGTCCCGTCCAGGGCTTCAGGAGAATCACTCCTGCCTCTGAGCCTGCCTTTGATACTGATTGTCACGGTCTTCTTTTAGCTTTTTATGCCAATTTCGGAATAATTCTCAATTGATCACTGATTGCTTTCCATTTTATTTTACTTGACCTCTTCAAGGTCTTTTTTCCGCTGATGATAAACTGCTGATAAAAATGCCATACCAATTCTTATCTCCTCCACCCCATTTTAAAAAGTCATTGAAACGGCCCTGCGTCAACTGTTTTTCAAAATTTTATTTTCACTGCCCTGTTGATTTATTTTGTAAAATAACTGAAAAATTATTTAGAAATTTATCAAACCACAATGGCCCAATCTACCTACCATATCAATTACCGTCATCTTAAAAATTAAGATGAATCAAGATAGAAAATAATTTTCTGTCATGCAAGGTTGAATAAAAACATTGCCCTCTCTTGAATGGAGAACCAGTGAGTGGAAATCGTGGAGTAGAGACATTTTTGGAGCATCAACTCAAACCAACACAGGTACAGACACAGGTGTAAAAACACAGGTGCAACGACTAACTCCTCTCTTCCCTTCTCTCTCTTCCCTAAGCTGTTCCTACACACTTGTTCTCCTCCCTAGACTTTCTACGCACTTTCTTTTTCTAATCGCTCCCACACTCTCTCCTCCAGGTTATCTCCTACTCTCTACGCTCACGTCATGTTCCCCCCCTCCTTTTATCTCCCCCCTGACGTGGTCTCCCGCCCTTACAAACAGGTAACGTCACCCCCCCCCCAGGTCGCTACACCATTATATAATGCAGTCATTACTATACAGTTACGCAGGCAAGCAACGGTCATTTCAGATTTGCCTTGATACCTAAAATAGTTCTGTGACGGGAGGAATGATTATTCATTTTTCTGTATGCAGCGGAGAGAAGCTTATGCGTCTACACCCCCTATTTCCACTGAACTGCAGCATTCATTTACTCACCCCTTGCTCAGACGGCCCTCCGACCGTAACCATGGTAACGATGTTACCAGTGGACAGCCTTATTTTACACCCTGTAGTAACACTGATGATCTTTAAAAGCACCGGGACTTGCTTTTTAAGAACAGTCCAGTTTGATCGTGACAGCGCCCAGTGAGTTTCCTTGTCCCAGTGAGGACTAGTGTGGTTATGGTGCTAAAATTCATCTTGGTTGTTTTGCACTTGGTCTACTGAATGGATTTAAAATTAAAAGAGGGATACCAAGGACACTGTTTTTAAAGATGAATGAATAATAAACATTAATGAAACATTAATGTGTCTTTAATTAACACAGTTTTTAAAGAACCACAGTTCTTTTTTTATCCTAGATGAAGTTAAAAATAGAGCCGTGACAGTGGTCCTTATTCATGTCTGCGTCTGCATATATCCTGTCTGCGTCACTGCTGAATGGAAGCAAAAACCAAAAACAAAAACGCAGATGTAAAACGCTGTTGGATGTTGGATGCCTCACTGTTATTTTCACATTGAAAAAGGTCAAGGATGGCTGGTTTTTCAGGCCCCTCTTCACGAAGCCCTCTTTGAATTTACTTGTGGAAGAGTGGCAGGTGTGACGTATGAATGTTATATACACCGTGTGCTTTATACAGAAAAGGGAAGAAGGCTGTACAGAAGCCAGCTTGTCACACCAGGGTAGAACAGGCCCAGGGAGAACTAAAGCAGAACTAAAGACCCAGTCCACCAGCTGAACTAAAGACCTAGTCCACCGGCACTCCTGAGCAGAACTAAAGACCCAGTCCTTACCAGCTGAACAACAGACCCAGTTTACCTGCAGATCTAAAGACCCAGTCCACCAGCAGATCAAAGTCCACCGGCACTCATGAGAAGAACATCCTTTGGGTTTTCATTCTCACCCAGACATTTAGTTCAGCATGGCCGCTGTCTCCCTCCTGGTCAAAGGGCCGAACTGGAGACTGGTTGTGTCGGTGTGTTTCATGGGAGTGAGTGTGTAGCTCACATTTGTTAATTCTTGGCCTGTTCTATAACATCATGGAAATCAGCATAGTTACAATAAACTTGTATGTGAGGACTTTTTGGTCAAACTATAATGTAAAACAGATCATGGTTTCTTTTCATGTTTTTTTTTTTACTTTTCAAACACGACAGAGGGTCAGAGTAATGGATTTGGGTCTTCTCTGGAACATATCAACATTTTATTACATTAACACTGTCTCAAATTGTTTTATTTATTCATTTATTTGAGTTTTTAGTCATATTTATTTTTGCCCTGAAACCTTTTTATCTTTCACCTGAGAATTTCCTTTTTGCATCCATTAAAGGACGGTCGGAGACCGGATAACACAACCGGCCCATGGAGATGATAGTGGCAGGAAAGAGAAATTGGTAATAGGGAGAACTTATTAAACTTAAACACAGAATTGTGTTAAAGCTTTCTGAGGGGACAAGAACAGAGAACAAAGAGCAATGGATCATACCAAAAACAAATGGAAAAAACTATCAAAGACAAGATTAACAGGTTGTCAGGGCCATGCCATGCAACTTTTTGGAAGTTAGTCCCCAGATTCGGGACTAAATCCCAAAATCAAAACAAGGCCCTACAATCCACCCACGCCCCGACCCACGACATAAGATCATTTTCCCTGATCAAATCAAGGCGTAGGACTAAATAAAAACAAATACTCTCACACAGATCTAATTAGAGCAGCCACCTTCCGGGGCCATGTATTTGGAAACGCTGATGAGCCTGCTGTGATCGTCCCTCTCTATGGCTCGCGGCAGAAGTTCAGACAATCTCTCCTTCAAACAGGCCCCATCCGTGGCAATGCTCTTCAACCTCTAGGGGATGAAGATGAACATGAGAACGTACGATGGGCGGAGCTTATAAAAGGAGGCCTGAGGGAGGAGGTGCAGCAAGGAAAGAAAGGAACAAAAAGGTAAATTGACAGGGCACTCAGCGGCTAGGACGGGGGCAAAGGGCCAGGCACTCGGGTACTGCTAGTCCCCTGTCTGGTCCTAGCCCCAGTCACAATGGGCGATTTGGGGAAATTTTGCACAGGAAGGACAGCGGAATCGTCTCTCTGAGTCAACACTGCCGATTAAGGGAGTAATAAAACCAGGGGGTTATACAGAGACACCGCTGTTGTTTAAAGAACCTTATAATTACTCCAGTTCGCATATTTAACACAGTTTACCGTTTACATAAATTAATTTGTTCATCAGTTTCATTCTATGCCCAAACTATAACAATTCCAACACCAGTGAGACAAGACATGCTACCAAGGTCTCAATGCAAACCCAGCTGGAATGCTGGTCTCGGATAATTTGTGCATACAGAAGTTTAATTTTGATATTAACTAAAGGGCTCTCCTCCTTGGGGTCCTTCGTCCTAACGAACGATCACCATCGATGTCCTCGTTTACATATTGGGAAAGTGTTTGACAGGTTAGCTATGAATACAGCCCTGCCTTGGTCTGCTTGGCCGTTTTGGAGGAGCAAACCTAGCCCTTGTCCGCTGGGATAATATTTAACAAACAAGTCCTTAAGGCGATGCTCACTAGAATTAACGGCGCCGATGCCGAGAATTGACTCTGTTTCTACACTCGAGATCCGGAAGGAAAAAATTCTTCCCCTCTCAACTCAAGCAATACAGTTCCTGATTAGGAGATATTAGCATTCCAACAGATGAGCTGAAACAATGGCCCCATTAATCCTCCTAAGTGTAGTTAAAGGACAGCATTACGCCTTAAGCCATTAGAACTGAAGAAGCCAAAGAAGTGTTCTAGTGTTTATGGATTACGCCGAATTCTCCATGTCACTGTCAACACAGCTCGGATAAAAAATCTTCTTGAAGAAAATCATTTTTGTGAAACTGTAGTGGCAACTGAAAATTGTAAACCAGTAATAGCAGTGCCCATTCGCTCTGAATTCCAAATTAAATATGGATAAACTCAGCTATTGCTGCAAGCTATTGAATTACAAACACCACCACAAAATTAGCTTTTTTCAAGTTACAGTAGCAAAACGATGGTAAGATCTATCATAACGATTGACACGTTGTTGGAAAGCAGTATTCTTAGAGCATAGTTTAAGCAGTTCCGTGTCTGGGCATTTTGTTTTTGTTCAGCTTAAAACACTCATAAAACCAGGTCGATTTCATCAATTCCAATTGGCTACGGACGTTTAAATATTTTAACGATGTGATTAATATCTCCTCGGTGACTACTGACATTTTTTAAGCGTGTTCCTTTCATGCATATTCATAACCGCTCATTAAGTAATTGCAGTGTTAATCACTGTAACTGAGACAGTTGACCTCTTTTGGGCGTCTCTAAATACGGACCCAAGAGACCTCTGCCAGATGGAACAGCCTTACAGACAGGCATGTGCCAGTGGGATTGTGTGCCACCGCCCGATGCGGATGTTAAACAAGATTTACCCTTTAATTGAAGCATTAACGTGCGATTGATCACGGATCACGGGAGGACGGGGGGGCCGGATGGGTGGGCGGCGGTGCACAAACCGTGGCTACACGGAAGTTGGGAACCTGCAGGAACCGTTTCTGATCATTCTAACTCTCTCGGCATGAGCAGACGGCGCGGTTTACAGAGAACGCCTAACAGCCGCAGCGACTCCTGCTGTCCCTGACGCCGGTGCCCCTCCATGCTATTTGATGAGTTAGGATTACACTACTGAGGTGTGTCTACACGCATTCGAGATATTTGGTTAACAATTCAGATGTTGCTCTTCAAACATTCAAATATGTGTCTGCTCTTTACTACACCAGACCCATTTTTTGTTTTGTTTTTTTCGTGGCAAATGAGCGTCAGCAAAGTAGACACCCTGCTGTATAATATCCCGTTAAAAATTGGTTGAAGTTTGCATTGCAATGACGGAATTACTGGTTAAATGCATTCGCTCCAGGTGAAGATCTGTGAATATCAGGTACAAAAAAAATTATATTTGATATGGGATTATCATAAGGAGCCTATGCTTCACATTTAAATGTGTCTTAGGAACACACAAAGAGATCTTAGCAATGTCACAATCGTTGGCCATACAGAGTTGTGGTGTAAATGTATTTAGATTTTTTTAAACCCATGAGTTGTAAAGTATAGCTATGTCAATGGTCATCTAAAACAAAGCTACAACTCTTAAAGAAGCTAAAATGAACTGGAGATGAGAGGTTCGTTACTCAAACAAATCATAGTGAGGTTTTTGTGACTGCTCAGCCCTATGTAGCAGAAATTTCTCTGTGATTGGGTTATTTGCATTGCCGGCTTAGTATTTTTCCACATGCTTTGACTTATATTTCCACGCAGCTCTGCAAAATGCCCATCAGGAATGTTACCCCGGCGCTAAGGACACAGAGACTGCTCACTATTCTGGTTCAAAGGTTCAGATTACCATAAATTTTACAAAAGGATGAAAACAGATTAAAACTGGCCCGAAATTGCAAATCCTATTTACTTTTTCCCAGGCTACGAGGAGGCGTTTCCCGGCAGCAGTGTATACATTTTTCATGGATTAATAATTTTGTGGGGATTAAAAAAATAATTGGGTCATCATTCATTTCGCTAAGCCCTATAAATAACAAGGCGGTCAGCGGGACAACATTTATAAAATGGGTGCTGGTGTAACAGAGAGAATATTCCCATTAAGGTAATATTATTATAGTGTATTATGATGATACTAATGATACATTTTTCATGGGCTCAGGAAAAAGCAAGAAAGTATAATATTAGTTAATATTTTGGGAAAGATATTCTTTGTATATATCTTGGTGGTCCATTCAGCACTTCAGGAGTTTCCTCCAGGTCCACATGAGCCAGAAAGAGGATCGGTCCCAAAAGGAGAGATTGATTCAGAGTTCGGAGGCGTCTTTAGAAAAAAACCTGGGTCCTTGTTGAATGCACCAGTGCATCAGTGCATCAGTGTTATTTAAGTGTTTAGTGCATCTCCAGCCTTATGTAAAACCACACATAGTACAGATGCGCTGGTACCTGGATGGAAAAGGGGTTGTGACAGGTGACCAGGATGGATCCGGGCCCAGTTCCCATGGGCCCCCCAGTTTAGTGCCCGGTGACTGGGGTAACGAGTCAGCCTTGTCTTCCTGGGCCTTATCGATCGACCATGGCGCTCCTATCTGACCGGTTTGGCTTCTCACCAACATACCGCGGAGGTCCATTCCTTGGGGGCGAGCGCTTATATACAGGCGCACGGCACAAGGGCAGGACAAAGACGGCTGCCCAGAAGGCAATCATTCAGGAGAAAAGAGTGGTTTTAACTAATTATTATAATTGTTTTTACATGAGCAATGGCTCATGGCCCTGAGGGGAAAATCAGCGTTGCCTTCCTCTGCTAAACTGTGGTAATCTGCCACAGCCCTGCACTGGCCCGAGCAGACGAGAATGGATAATAGAAATAATTATTTTGGAAACCGTGATGCCCCCCGATCGATGGCTCCCTTCCCTCCCATACCTTTCTTTCGAGAAGCGGCAGAAAAACAAGATGGAAAACAGCAGGACATCACACATCGCCGGGAGTCAACGAGGAGCTAATTTGGACCAATGAGGAGCAAGCGGATCCGGAGGGACAAAGTCACACAAGCGACCATCCACCCTGAAAAGCCCCCTGAAAAAACTCATTTAAAAAATGCTGATGTAATGTATTCAATGTATTCCAGTCATTTAATTAAGAATGTAATTTCTAGTTAAGGCAATTTATTTATTTATTGATTTTTTTTTTTCAAAGATTAAGACAGAATATATTACACCGCGTTCCAAATTATTATGCAAATGATATTTTACACTGATTTTCCTAAATAGTCGATGCAAATGACAGTCAGTATAATTTTTAAGTCATCAACCATTAGAGTATAAGTCGAATTTCATTGAACAAACCACCCAATGAAAACAGTATTTTTTCAAAAATAAAAAAACTCAAAATCCACTGTTCCAAATTATTATGCACAACAGAGTTGCAAAACATGGTATAGGTTTGTAAAGAACTGAAAATGGTCATTTGTTGAACTTGCAGCAATAGGAGGTCAAATTTACTGAAATCAAAAGCTATTTCAATCAAACACATCTTAACAGGGCAAGTTACATGTTAACATAGGACCCCTTCT
>JAOYSI010000006.1:160187-194038 GCA_025775065.1 Hiodon alosoides
TTTATCTTCTTCTAAATGTGAAACCCCGCTACATCGCCTCACTGCACCAGGCATTCTCGATTTGCACAGATCGATTTGCAGACACAAACACGTCACCCCTGAACGTGGGATATTTCCACCCACTCCCTCTGGATCCCAGGTTGCTACAGTACACTATATGGACAAAAGTATTGGGACACCTACACATTACACCCACAGGAGCTTTTATGACATCCCATTATAAATCCATAGGCATTAATATCGAGTTGGTCCCCCCTTTGCAGGTATAACAGCTTCCACTCTTCCGGGAAGGCTTTCTACAAGATTTTGGAGTGTGTCTGTTGGAATTTTTGCCCATTATTCCAGAAGAGCATTTGAGAGGTCAGAGACTGATGTTGGACGAGAGGGCATGACTCGCAATCTCCATTCTAGTTCATCCCAAAGGTGTTCCATAGGGTTGAGGTCAGGGCTCTGTGATGGCCAGTCATGTTCTTCCACACCAAACTCATCCAACCATGCCTTTATGGACCTTGCTTTGTGCACTGGGGCACAGTCATGTTGGAACAGAAAAGGGCCTCCCCAAACAGTTTCCACAAAGTTGGAAGCATAGAATTTTTCAAAATGTCTTGGTAAGCTAAGGCATTAAAATTTCCCTTCAGTGGAACTAAGGGGCCTAGGCCAACCTCAGAAAAACAACCCCATACTTTACAGTTGGCACAATGCAGTCTCCTGGCACTAGACAGGCTCGCACAGAGCCCTGACCTCAACCCTATCGATCACCTTTGGGATGTCTTTGTTAGTCTTTCTTACAATAACATTTTAGTGATGCCAATCTATGTTAGCTTTCATAGTAATCTATGTTAGACTTAAATGTTCAAAATGGACAATCCAACAGTAATGCCATTTCTGTATGATCTAATATCAGTAACTGAGGAAATGCAAGATACAAAAGCATTAAGCTTTCCAGAGACTCTCTGTTGAGTCATGCTTCAAGAAACAGAATGTAACAAATAAAGCAAAATGTGGGCAGGACAACACCACAGCATATGTGTCATTCTGCATAGACAACACAAATATAGTAGATAAATGGATGTTTTATTGCATAGCAATAGTCGTCGCATATATATCATACATTTAAAAAACTGGCGAAACAGATGGGGAAGGGCAGTCTCAAGCGGTCGTCTTCTGTGATGAAAAGATGTAATTGAGATGTAAGGATCTCTTTCAGAGTATTATGTTATTTTACTGAACTTAATATGTAGAAAATTATGCCTAGATGCCTGTGTGTTTCCTATAGATAAACCACTACAAAACTATAAAAGGATCGGCAATAGACCTGTGCTGGAACCAATTAGGGGCTGTTAACTGGATACAAATTTTAATGTGCATTGATGCTTTGGATAATACAGCTGCATTCATAAGAAACTTTAAAAGAATGTTCCAGACAATCTTCAATCTGTTCACACAGCTTAGTTGGGATTAAGGTAATTTTTTCCCAGTAGTTCTACACAATGACTTCAAACCCCAAAGTCTGGCTGGTAAAAAAAAAAAAAAAAGGTTTGTGCATGACCTACCATGTGAGTGAAGGAGACCCAAGGGTTTGTGTTTGTTTTTTTCTGAGTCCCGCAGATCATCGATTTAACCCAACGAGTATTTCAGAGAGTAGATCAGATAAGACAAGAATATTTGCAGGTGAACAGTGGAGAATGACAATATTTAAATGCAGATATCTGTACAAAATCATACATAGAACAAAGTCTGCTACTTTACACAGTTTGCTTTCTGCGAGTACCAAAAGACAAACTCCTAGAGCAAGAAATATGGCGGTACGGGAACTGGAAGATTGGAGGTATTTCACAGTGTCATCGCAGCGCCTCCTCTGACAGGTCCCAGGTGGAAAACATTTCATCATGCACGGGGCATCTCACAAGCTGTTCTGCTTGATCCCTCTGGTCCTCCCTCAGGAAGTACGTCCGTTCCCTGGCATGAAACCGCCAAAAACAGGTCTGAGAGCTAGTCCCGAGGGCAGTGCAAGGATCCGAAAGAATCACGCACAAACTCCCCCACGACACCAGCTGGGCTGCAGGTTTACAGCAAACGCCAAGTTCTCCTCATTCTCTAAACAATGGCATGAACAGCGAAAAAGACTAAAGGTTGTGCTGTTTATTTACACCAAGTGGCTCCTAACAGACGGGGTACGCTGAGACTGTGGAAAAGGGCCACCCAGCTTAACCCTTGTCTCCGCTGTAAAATGTGTAGCAGTGATACTTTTTGGAAGTACATCAACAATATTTTTTTATAAATCGGATTTATTATTTTGGCTGTTTCTTTTGAAGAAAGAGCAGACGCACTTTTCTTTGGGACAGGCCTGAGGCGTTTTGTTTTATTAGCATTCAGTTTATAGCGCACGGTTCCGATGGGCTTTATCGTTTTTTCTAAGGGCATGTATGAATAAAAAATAAACGTGCATTAAGTAAAAGAAGGTTAACGAAGGTATGAATACTTTTATATGTAGCAGAATCAAAATGGAAAAGTTAAACAATGATGTGAATGAAAATAAATGCTTTCCATAGCATTTTTAACATGTCGTATTATTATAGGAATTTACCAGTCTAAAAAGAATGTAACAATGATTTTTGAAAGAATGGTTTAGAAACCTAATTGTAAGGTCAGCCCAGGGGGATCATTTGTGCCGGATCTTAGCAGATCTCAGAACCGGTTCCTTTTTGTGTAATTGGCAGGAATTCTGCAATTAGCAGATTAATCTTGTTAAATGAAATAACTGACCAAAACATTACAATTTAGAGATCTGGGGTAGGGCTATTGCAGCTTAAGTAATCTCACTACGCTTGTCTATTTGTTTTCAATCTGGGGGATAATTACGAAGCTCTTGGCTAACAGAGCTGGGGGAAGGGTTTGACAATTGGACTAGTAGATAAGGGCTGTAGATCAGTCGGAATAAATATTCTCTGCACTCGCGTAATGCTACCTTTTGACCAAACACTCAACCTGCCCTACAGTCAGTGACATCCCATTCAGGCAAGTCGTAATTACACAACACTCTCAGTTATTTTCACTCCATCACACAAAATCACAACCAAGCCCACCCTACCCTGCCACAGCCACATGGTCCCTCCTTAGCCAACAGTAACTGCCCCTCTACACCGAAATATACCTTTATCCCAGACACGACAAACTTACTATGCAACATGAATGTCCAAAATTAAAATGTTCCTGTACTGTTTGGTATTCCTCATCAACTACCACAATCCAAGTCCGTATTAGTCCAGTGTTTAATGCGTTGGTCCGTCAGTGATAGGAGCAACGGCAGGTTCGCAGCTGCCTTCCGACTTACTCCCGACTTCGACTTGCCGCCATGGCCTGGGAACCAAGTGAGAGGGGATGGTGAGGGGTGGTACGGCTCTTCCCACAGCCATACACCCGGCACTGTTGTTGGAACACTCAAACACACCCCCCTGATCGGTCAGGGTAGGTTCCGGGCAGCATAGCGGCTGCATCAGGGTCTTCCTGACGTCCCTCAAGGCAGCTGCTGCCGTTTGGTCCAGGGTTCTCACTGCAACGGTATACTGAGAGAACAGATCAGTCATTGCAAGGATATTTGGGAAAGGATCCCCCGCCCGCCCCAAAGAAAGATAGTCTAACGACACCACCTCCCACAGTTAGTGTGTGAATATTAGTTGCAGAGGAGCTCCCCTGGATGTTGGGCCAGGTCTACCCACAATACATTGGGCACACCCTGCAACACCTCTCTGAAGATCCTGGTGCATCCCAACCCAATAAAACCTACTGCAGGAGCAGGAGCAACCTACCAATGACTCTCCATTCGAATCCTTCTGGTCTTAATGTCTGCTGTGCGGCTGGGCTGGTCCACAACCCCCCCCTTCCACCTTCGCAGCCAATCCAGATCCACATTTACCTCCTGCTTGGCTGCCCAACCTCTCCTGTTGATACTAGCAGCTTCCTCAGGTGGGGCCTCCTCCGACTCCAAGTGCTCCCCCTCCGCATCCTGGATGGCCCTTAACTCCGCCCTCTCCGGTAGCCGGGACTTTGGTTGAACCTGGTCTGTGGTCTTTTTGTATAGTAAGTACTACTAACTCCATCATTTGTAAAGTAAAATAAGATTTAGACTATATTTTGTTTGTATATTGTTTTTACTCATCTTCATTCATCAAGTGAGATGAAAGAAAGGGCATGGAAGTTCTTGACAAGGAAGGAAAAGAAGAGAAAGACCTAAAGCAGGAAAGATACAGTAGTCATTGACTACTTTACGTCGGGTTAATCGGGTGCTGTGTCAAAGCTTGATATACACAATGAAAGAAGCAACGTCAGGGACATCAGGTAAATACTGTTTTAAAAAACTGAACACTATATATATATATAGTGCTCTGACTCTGTTGGGTAGTTCGGGGGTGTTACTCAGTCAGGGGGTAGGGGGTATGACTCTGGCTTTCTGAGTCAGGTGAGGACTACCACAACTGCTTAAGTAACTTTTTCATTTTAGACATTTAACCATTTATATAGCTTGACATTAGCTGAAGCCAGGCACTTCTGAAATACCACTCAAGTCACTCAAGGGTGGGGCCACCCAATCACTGGGGCTATCCATGGATTCGAACCTGAGACCCCAAGGCCAAAATACATAGGCAGGGACATGCTCGGTCGCGCAGTGTATTATATAGGCAGGGATGTGTTCTGTAGATCAAAAATACACACTAGAAATAATGTACCGCAGCTTCG
Organism: Hiodon alosoides; assembly: GCA_025775065.1. Taxonomy (NCBI): domain Eukaryota; kingdom Metazoa; phylum Chordata; class Actinopteri; order Hiodontiformes; family Hiodontidae; genus Hiodon; species Hiodon alosoides. The sequence goes on from JAOYSI010000006.1 coordinate 164,925, forward strand.
AATACATAACTACTTTATTAGTGTTTATTGGTTAATGTTTAGGGTATGACAGAGTTGTGGTAGACACATGTGTCCGTCAAACATAATCTTAGTGAAAGCCCAAAGCACAAACCGAGAGAACACGTCGTCACTGGTGAAGTTGTCCCACAGGGCGAGTCTGTGAGACTGCTGAAATTATAAACCATCAGGGAAATTTAATCTGTCCTTTCGTTCAGTGAGGAGCAAAGGCAGACATTCACGTGATCTCCCCCAGAGCTGTATTATTTATCAACCTTTCAGGCAGCTGCTTTCTTCAGGACCATCTCCCAGACAGTGTTTTCTCTTGCTTTGTAAATTAACGAAATGGCAACACTGAGGATTGTGAGTATCAGAATACTGTGAGTAACAGTTAAACTGAATCGGGATTAATTTAGAAATTCCCCTCTTTGACCCGGAATACGTTTCCTATGGCAACAACTTGTGCCTTTGTTCAAGAACTCTAGCTAAAACAAACACTCAGATCCCCCTCTTTATCATTTCACAACAGACGACAAAGGCGAAGGTCAGTCTGGAGATGTGAGCTCTTTTTTCCTACTTCCACCTCTCGCTTCAGCGGTCGTGGGATTCTGGTTGACCATTACTTACTGGATAGCATCTGATAACATCTCGCCTGTGTGAGTGGGGTAGACCAGTCCTCTGTGAGACTAACCTGTTTAATGGCCAGCTGAAGGGATGTTTACTGTTGGACAGTGTGCAGAACCTATTGTGGCTGGGTGCGTGAATGTACTTACCTGTATTGTAGACAGTGAGCTGCGCAGTGAGGGGGAAGGAGGCTGTTGAGAGGCCTCCTTCATCACTGGTTCAATCCTCCAGCTTTTCCAAATTTTTATCCGGTGATTTATTTTGCCCTTTGTTCAAGGCTGGTCGGGAACGCTAGTGGCTGAGACACAAGGCCATTCCATTTTATCTTTGTGCTGTGTTGTAAGTTTGCCTTTCTTTATTTTCATTTGTTGGTGCTCCATTTCCACCATCAGTAGACAGGGTGGGCCTGATAGGACAGCTGTGGGCCAGTGTGGAGAGGTAGGTGGATCTTTAGATGTGCGTGGGCATCGCTTTCTGAAGCTTCTTTAAAGTGGTACTTGTTTAGTTAGAAATGTACAGCAACAGAAGGCAGGCCAGTTCAGAGTGCTGTGGGGTGGAACAGATATCAATGGGTTATAACCAATATAAAGTGTATGAAATAGCTTGAGCACATATACTTAGCTGTTTCTATTTTTTGTTTAAAGATAATAAAGATATTCTTGGCTGGACTCTGTGTCGGACTCTGTGTCGGGATATTGTTTACGCTGGATGGATTTGGGCCTGTCAGGTTGGCCATGACAATGTCCCGTGACAGTAGGAATGAAATCCAGATGGCTGTTGGCACTGAAGAATGCAGCACCACATTCTGAGTAGATAGAATCTCTTACTAAACATTTTGTTTTGTTGAAAAGGGACAAAGGTTCTTCATAGTCGACAATTAGGCCACATTTATTCCAAGACAAAATCAATCAGTCCTCAGTCTGGTTTCTGTCTCAATAGGGTGGGGCACACATCTCTGAGAAACAATGCCTCCTTGTAAAAAAACAAGCATGGTTGTTCCTATCTACATATCAAAGTTTAAATACAAGGGTCGATATTAAAGCTTCTTACCTTTTTCTGACTGCTTGTGAAACAATAATGCACTTGCTTAAAAACTGTGGCCATTACTCACTTTAAGCTGCTTTAGTGTATGCTAGAGATTTCAAAATTTTCATCAGGGGTTCACCAAAAGAGTAAATCCAGAAAGGACAAATATTTTAGACTATTAATTACTGACAGTCATTCATGACTTAAATAAATTGCATTTAATCTGGCAATAGCACTGATCTGAGTTTAATACATGCCATTTATTACAACTGCAAAGGATAATTCTGGGAGATAAATTGACAAATAATGAAACACATATTGAAATAATACCATTTAAATTATGGCACAACCTTTATCTCTGTTCACCATTTAAAAGTCAACATTTACATCAACACAGAAAACTTAGAAATGATTGCTCTATTTCCTTTCAGTTATTGTACATGTAGTAATTACACTAACATCCACCCTGGGATGCATTGAGAATGCTGACTATATAAGTATTTTTATAGTTTCTTTAATTAATTTTCTGAAGCATTAATTTTTTATACCAGGCCATCAAGGCAGGATAACGGTGTGATAGAAATGGGCAGAAAAAAAACAATAACATGATAATTACAGAGTGAAGTGATGATGATAGTCACCATTCAATCGTCATTAAATAAATAATTCAGAATTGTTTTAAGGATTGAAAGGGTCTGCTTGGCAGAATGTGCTGCCTGCTCACGGTTGGCTGTACAGGAATGAAAGGACCAGCATGTCTACCATCTGTGCTTTTGGCTCTCAGGTCCTGTCATGTGGCCTGCCAGCCCTCCACTTACTTCACACAGAAGAAGCTATTGCCCAAAGCACTTGTATTGCTTTTGATTTTGCACTTTATCCATTACAGTTTTTTACGATTGGTTTGACACATTTCTCTATACCAAATTCACTTTTTCAAAACTTTTCACACAGTTCTCCTTACCAACATGCAGCTTGGCACACCAGTTAATCTCACATCCAATATGTAATAAAGCTACGCAAACACTTCATGCATGTTTCAAAATCAACCCATTCTATGACACTGACAAACGTTCTCTGCCATTAAGAACGCTTTGTCACTCATAACACAATAGCCTAAAAAACACTGACAACATGTATCATAACAATATGTAAAATTATTTATTTGAAGTATTTTTGATACTTTACATAAACCAACATTCCTTTACAAAACAAGAATGGCACCTCTTTACTGTATAGACTGTCCTGCATATATTTATCCTGTATATGTTAAAGTAATTAATCACAAATGCTGCAATATTCCTCATTTTTGTATTATATTTGCAGTATTTGAGTAATTTCTACATGCACAAAAATGGAACCAGAAGAGTGATTCCAAAAGAAAATGGTTACACTCTAGACATATACATGTCTACCAATCAATACAGATACACAGCAATGCTAATCAATCCTGTTCTCTGCATTTGGGCACAAATTCTCCACATCACACCTCATGTCCTATCTTGCAAAACACCTGGGAAAGAATCCCTTTGCATGCCTGATCCATCCCTGACATTCTTCTGCAGATATGTGCAGGCATGCAGCATTCAGTGCATCCAGGAGGGACATCATGTGGACGGTGGTCACAAACTTTCCACCTCCACAAGGAAAATAATTCGTCTTCAACCGAATGGTGAAATGCTACATTGTCCCATACAATTACAAAGTTTGTCCAATTTCGCTTCACCTGCCCCAATTCCTCATCTGGCACAAGCCTTCCATACAGGTCATCCAGGAATGGAATTAGGAGCTCTGTGTTGTATGGCCCAATTAGAGGTTTATGTAACTGCAATCCATCAGATGTTGCTGCACACGTTGTGATGTTGCCATCCCTCTGACATCCACAATTATAGTAGCCCTAATCTCATCTGAGACTACAGTTCTTGGTGTTCCTCTCAGTCTTCCACAACGCAATCCCGCTCTTCTCCCTCTCCCTACCCCAGCTACTCTTCATCTTCTGTCAGTCACTTCTCTATGTCTGGCTGGGTCCATGTTTGGATATAATAAAATCATTATATATATATATATATATATATATATATATATGTATATATTTGCTGTCTAATTCAGTTTGGTTTATTGTAATGTTAGGTTTTTTAACTTAAAATTAATAGTTTTGAGAAGAGTATGCAAATATGTGCAAAATGGGCTGTAGTTTTGGTGCTGGTGAAGTTTGAGTGAGAAAAAGTTGTCAATATTCTGAAAGATTTGGTAATTCAATGCATTTTGTGTCAAAGTAATGATAAATGATCCAAAGTTCAGTCCACGTAGACTGCTGTTGTCCTAACTGTGTGAATAGTTTTGAAAACGTGACTTAGGTATCGATAAATCAACCAATTGTGAAAAAACTGTAATACAGACATAAGTGTACTGATAATGTCTAAATTAACTATACTGCCTGCATCCCCACTGCACCACATGCATTCCCACTACGCCACAAGTATCCCTACTACAGCACCTTTGTACCCACAACACCACCTGCTTACCCACTACACTACTTGCTTCTCAATTCAGATGGCACCGCCTGCCACTACGATAAAGGCAGAGAAGAGTTGCTTAGACAATCGAAAATGCTACAGGGTTGGAATAGTCGTAAAGGTTACAGGCTACAGGAGAGGAATACTGTTACAGGTCACAGACTACAGGAGAGGAATAGTGTTAAATGTTACAGGCTACATGAGAGGAATAGTGTTAAAGGTTACAGGCAACAGGAGAGGAATGGTGTTAAAGGTTACAGGCTACAGGAGAGGAATAGTGGTGAAGGTTACACCTTGAAATGTTTATTTTTCCTTATATAAAGGAAAGTGTGACGTGTTCCATAGTGCTGTGTGCTGGGACTGAAAGGGATGGGGCCTCATTGGGAAAGCATCCAGGCCTTAAATTTTTTTTTTATAATTTAAGTTTCACCCTTAAAATATTTTACAGCAACCATTTACAAGGATTTATCATGATTCTTCCAGTAGTTAAATTAGTTGCAGTGCAATATACCAGTTTAAAAGTAATCAAAAACCTACAGTATGTTTTGATTACCATGTCATTCTGTTTGAACATCGGAGTGATACATTTGTGAAGAGTGGCTGTATAGCGTTTTACCATGTCCAGAAATTATGTTATGTTTAATTAGGGATTATTACCTTGACAGTAACTATAAAGTATAAAAATCCAAAACAAAGCCCAAAAAAAGCTTTTAATGCACACCAGGATTTAAGAAACCAATGATGTAGAAATACCATACATGTAGTGCCCCAAAAACACTCCAATAAAAAGCCCATATGTTTTATTTTTTCTATGATTAATATTTTACAAAACTGGCATCTTATCTTGTTTTTTCAGCCTGAATGGAAACCCTATAATTTATAATCACATGCGGCTCAAACCCTAATTATTTAAATGTGTTTTCTGTCAGAAGACAATATACATGTTGGCTCAAAAGTAGGTAAAGTTTTGAATATTTAAACGATCTTTTCTCACTTTTGGCTAGGTTATATTTAAGTCATATACTGTAAGTATAAATCAAAGTTCCAACAAGGAAAGATTATATTCAGTGCCTTCAAGATTATTCAGTATTCAGTAAGTTACAAATCTTGCAGAAGAGATATCCAGCTTCCCCTGTTGTTTACCAAAATGTCTAAAATTACCTGTGGAATGTTTGATATCTCATGACTGCAATTAGCTCTCCTTTTCATCACAGGCTAAAGTATATTACGAGCGTTTTGGTGACATTGGGTCAATACAAAAAAAGTTTTGTCATTATATGTTTAACCTTCCAAGAAGGAGGAACGCTTGTGGCCTAATCCGACGACAGTTTCAGGCAAAGACTTCCGACGAAAGTTTCAGGCAAAGACTTCCTGTAAAGTTTTGTACACTAGAAAAGAACGCTGTTTTTTTAGAGAAAGTGCTTTTGACAGAAATTAGCACACTATGCAGAGCTGCAAAGGAAATAGAAGTTAATTCAGAATGTCACAGAGATATTTAGGATTAAAGGGGGAGGGGGAGAAATCCAATTTTAAAAGTCTATTCATATGAAGAAATATGAGAAAATGCAGGCCAGAGGATTAATTTTTGAATTGTATGAAATCAAATTTGGACCAAACGTCAGTCACTTTCAACATCTGTGAACCAAGTTTCACCTTTCTGGGGGAACGACACAAAAACACAAAGCATGTTGATCCTGCTCTATTCTCTAAATTGAACCTGCCAAAAAAAACTATTTATCTTTTAATCGTAAAAAAAGATCTTCCCGCATGAATCTTAACCAGAGTGACTTTCATCATGAGTCTTGGGATATTAACCAATAACAGTTTCAAGTTAGATACTTTAACACAGGGGGTGTAACCCTGGTCCTGCAGAACCCCAATCCAGCTGGTTTAATATGCTGGCCTAAATTACCTGTGTTTTGGTGTAGATGCCCTAAATCACCTGAGTTTGGGGGATAGGTGCTCAAAATCTCCTGTGTTTTGGGGATAGGTTCCCCAAATCACCTGTGTTTGGGGGATAGGTTCCCTAAGTCACCTGTGTTTGAGGAATAGTTGCAATTCTGTTTGATAGATTAAAGAACCCTAATACGAGATCAAAGGCTTCTGTCCCAGGGGAAAGCACATTAAAAGGCGACTGCCTGTAAAAAAATCTTTTAAAACGAAAAAGGGGAGGATAAACCTCCTTCTTTTCCAGTTTTTATGAGTATGTGTTGAACTCCCTTCTATAAAAATAAAACCGGAATAACATTAAAACTGTTGCACACTAGGTAATATCCCCAAGATTCATAAATACATTGAGAATTCAAATTAAAGAAGTATGGATGGATCAAATTTTTTGCTCAGTTGTGGAAAACATGTTCTTCACCCTGGCTCACCTATAAACCTTGGGCATGTGGTCTCCCTGGTACCTGGAAGCCCTTGTGGTGGCTGTCCCCTAGCCTGCTGTCAGCGCCAGCCGTCCAGCATCGCACTGAGATTCCAGCCTGCTGATACTCCAGGACCTTGCCAGGAATTGTCTCAAAAATGATTAAATAACTGGGATGTTTTTTTAGCAGTGTTAGCACACGTTTAAAAATAATCAAAAGCATAATCAACAGTGTGTGTGCGTGTGGTGGGAGGGATATGTATAGTCTAAAGGTGTGATATTTAATTCATTACCTCATTGTCAGTACTTGAATGTCCTTGACAGCTGCCCTAGTCGCTTGTGATCAGAATCTCACCTATTGAAATAAAACTGCATTGCACTAATTTCTGCAGCGGTCACGAAACGTAACATGCAGGCAGTTCAGCACTGCGTCAGTAGAGACCATTTACAGTAATGATCGGCATCAACTGGTAAATTGTTCCTTCAGACAGTGCAAAAGAAGCCAGATTTAATAGAATGAACGACTTTGTAGGGAAAGTCCTGGAACATGTTCTTGAGTGGCTCTCCTCTCCTTTAAGGCCAGTGTTAATTTCACAGAGACACAAAAGTCCCAAGAAACTCCATGGAGAAAACAAAAGTGCTAATTGTCTCACAGTGACAACAAATACATGTTTTTCTTTTTTTTTAATCACCAAGACAAAATGCTACAAATCAAGATACCCAAAGCCACTTGAGTAAACCATGGATAAACCTTGCTCCAACAGAAAATTAATAATATCCTTCACAGCAAAATAAATAAATAAAATAAATCCTTTACAGTGGATAACATTCTTTACTATGAATAAAATCCTTCTCAGCAAAATAACATCCCTTACAACAAATATAACACTTATCAGTTAAAGTTAATAAATACCACAGTGAATAAGTATCACACTGTACATCTCTCCTCAGTTGTACTGGTCCTTACACTGATATATTTCTTTATGAAACTTATCGGTTTTATGAAAGTATAATATGATACCTTTGGAGCAGTTTCATCGAGTCACAGAAGACTTCCAATGAGATTTAAATAGGAAAACAGGAATGATTACAGGGTGTAATTTTAAGAGGAAATTTGTGACAGATTATAACAAATGGCTTCTCCACTAATCTACCATGGATTAAGGGTTTAAAAGGGATTTTAAGATGAGTTCTATATATATTTTTACATTTCATAATAATGAATGTCTATTAACTTTACAGCACCTGCAAAATATTCTTGTTTCTTCAATTGCTCAAATCTGTCCTGATGAAAAGATTATATCTACTCACTGTCGCCAAACATTAGGGTCATATAGCACATACTTTGTTGCTTAAAGAATGATCTTTTGGGTGATGTGTTATTGTACACATATTGAAATATTTAAAACAATCCATGTACTCTGCTTTGAGATCGTGGCACTTATTGACCCGTAGTTGTAATGCACCACAGGATATAGGAACAGGGGAACCCAGTTGCAGTGCTGAGAGAGAAGGTCAGACAGGCGTGGGTCGAGTACCGGCAGTACAAAGCAATCAAGATTGGGCAAAGACGTGGTCGGGGACAGTAAGCAATGGTCAGGTGATCAGGCAAACAGAGTTGAGAGGAAAAGACAAAGTCATGGTCGGGTCAGGCAAAGCAAGACTAGGAAGCCAGGTAACAAAGGCGTGACTACTCAGAGACTCCGTAGTGAAACTGAAAAGACTTCTCAGTGAGTGAGGGTTAGTGATGGGCTTATATGTGGAACAGAAAACCAAGTTGGAAGGTGCAGGGCCAATGGGAGAAGAAGGTGATTGAAACTTCAGGAATGTTAATTGAATGACTGGAGAGATAAGTGACTGATAACATCTACTGTGGAACTGGGGCTGTGTTGTGAACTGTGACAGTCATCTAGAACAGAGTTTCTCAACCCTGTTCCTGGAGGACCCCCCAACACTACACATTTTGCATGTCTCCCTTATTTTACACACCTGAATCTACTGATTAACTCATTAGTAGAGCACTTAATGACCTGAACTGGGTGTGTCAAATACGGGAGACAAAATGTGTAGTGTTGGGGGTCCTCCAAGAACAGGGTTGAGAAACTCTGGTCTAGAATAACTTCTACATTCAGAGATAATTAATAGCCTAATAGAAAATTATGAGCAGTTTTTATAGCATTATTTTTTATTTATTTTAATTAATTAATAAAGAAATTACTTACACCTATAGTGTTTCAATTTGCATGCATGTTTTGTATTGAGTCTGCATAGAGCTAGGCTGTGCTGGTGTCGAACTGGTCTAGTAATGGGTTTGTGCCTGTGTTGTAGTCATCTTTAAATGTCTGCCAGTGTTACCATTACATGCATTTCTTTGTTAGGTTGCTTCTTACCTGCCTAGTTTTATTTTGCCAGTGACTAACTTGACTGAAATTTGTCAAAACACCATAACAGTTCTTCAACTGTTGAACTGTCTCCAACCGTCCTATTGCCTTCATGAATGATTGGTCATCTGTTTGTGGTTTTCTGTTTCAAAAGTTAACACTAAGCCAAAGTTATAAGAGAATTTTTCGCCATAAATCCAATCGTGACATGGTAAGGATAGTCTATGTCTCTGATTAACTTAAGTCATTTACCATTTTAGACCAAATTTACATACCATCTTGCAAAACAATTTAAATGTTGTATTCTCACACCGATAGATGGTTAACGTCTTGAGTTGCCATTAAACTATAAGCAACCTGGTTTATAAATGTTCTTGTTTCATAGCTTGATATATTGTTAGCTCCTAACATTCTTAAACTTCCTAACTAAGGGAAGGAAGGACTGACAGAGAGACAGACAGACAGACAGAAAGACCATTGTACAATAGGTAATATGGGAATGGGTGGAAATATACGGGGTAAAATTATCATCAACAATTACAAAACAACATAAACCACCAACTGCCTATGCCATCTACTTAATGCTGTTTATTATTACGTAGTCTCTGCAGACATCTAGTGGTAAATAAGTGAATTTAACTGAATAATGGATTAGATATTTCAGCCCAATGCATTTTTGAATTGCATTTACCATTACTCCTTCTATCCTATTTAAATTCAAGAACGCAAAAGCATACCATATAAAATAAACATTTTACTACTGTAGAAGGGTGGATACTGAATTTTATGAATGATTAGACGTCTGCGTCTAATTAAAAACATTATCCAAGACAAATGCAGGGTGTAGGCAAAATAATGGAAACATCAAGCAATGTGAATATGAAATATGAAGCAGTATGAATATTTATTAAATAATAAGGTGTTTTTTCGCCCGTGACCTTCTGAATTGCTTCAGTCTGTCTTAGAATAATATTATATTATTTTAACAGTTTCTAATGGGATATTTGGCCATTCTTTAAGAAGGAAAGCCTCCAGGTCATTGAGGGTTAAAGGAGGTGGAAATTTATTTGGCATACCAAAGTTGCAGAACTTCCTAAAAATGTTCAATGGTGTTTAGTATGGGGGTACTAATGAGGTACTTATTTGCTAATTCCAGTGACTTCCATTCTTGTTTGGTGATTTTGGTTGCCGAGCAGCTTTAGGAGGAGGCCAGTGTGCAAAACAAGTCATAGCCGCTGTTAGGTCGAGGAAAACAGCACCTATTTTCAAGTTCTTCTGGTAGCTATTATTAATGTAGATGGTTGAGGACTAGAACCTGTTCTGAAGTGCTGAGACCCTCGTCAAAAAGCAGCACGTACCATGCTATGGACTTCTTCAGCACCAGCTCCTGGTTCGGTGTGGCGATAACTTCAGCACACACCCGTAATTAAGGCACCACCTTTTCAACCTCCGTTACATCTCTTGCGTTGTAAGAGCATCTCTTGCGTCTTTTATAGCAGAAACATGTTGACAATTAGTATTTAAATTAATAGGAAACTTCAAAATATGATTCCTTTTTCGAGTCTGTATAACTTGTGTTAACCAACTGTGAGTTCACATGCCACATCAAAAGTGCTGATTACCAGAACAGTTATGAAGAAAGATCTGGTTGAATACAATTAAAAATGAATGGGGAAAAAAAAAAGTTTAGCATGTTGTTTTCATGTCACATCTTCTCTCCTTTACCAGCCGGACTTTCTAATTCATGAAGAGATGTCATAGTAGTGTGCAGGGAAACAATAGTAGTGTGCAGGGAAACAATAGTAGTGTGCAGGGAAACAATGCCCACACTATAAACGTTATTAATGATTTTTAATGAAAACATCACTTAATCAACAGTATAGGCCAAATGAGTATGTTTTTTCTACTCCTTTTTTTAGAATAGCCATATTCCTTCTATTTCCTCTCTATTTAGTCTCCAGGCGAGATAACAAGAATCAAATGGACTTAAAAACTTGCAACTGTTCAGCCTTACTTCAGGACCTGAACATAACACATGGCTAATTGTTAATTTTCGTATGGACAAAATATTAATAAAAACATTTAAGTATAATGTATGAGCCGTTGAGCAAAAACTAAGTATTCACAGATACACTATATGGACAAAAGTATTGGGCTACACCTCTTAATCATTGAATTCAGGTGTTTCATTCAGCCCCATTGCCACAGGTGTAAACAAATCAAGCACCTAGCCAGTCTGCCTTTACAAACATTTGTGAAAGAATGGGTCGTTCCAAAGAACTCACTGAATTTGAGCGTTGTACTGTAATAGCACCACCCTCGAATAGATGCCATTGTGCAACAAGTCAGTTTGTGAAATTTCCATGATCAACTGTTAGTGGTATTATTGCAAAGTAGAAGCGTTTAGGAACCACAGCAACTCAGCCACGATGTGGCAGACCACGTAAAGTTCCAGAGTGGTGCCGTCGAGTGCTGAGGCGCATGGTGCGTAAAAGTCGCCAACACTCTGCTGACTCAATAACTGCAGAGTTCCAAACCTCCTCTGGCATTAACAGCAGCACAAAAACTGTGCGCTGGGAGCTTCGTGGCATAGGTTTCCTTGGCAGAGCAGCTGTATGCAAGCCTTACATCACCAAGCACAATGCTTAGCGTCGGATGGAGTGGTGTAAAGCACGCTGGACTCTGGAGCAGTGGAAACGTGTTCTGTGGAGTGACGAATCATGCTTCTCTATCTGGCAGTCTGATGGACGGGTCTGAGTTTGGCAAATGCCAGGAGAACGTTTCCTGCCTGACTGCATTGTGTAAAGTTTGGTGGAGGAGGAATAATGTTATGGGGTTGTTTTTCTGGGGTTGGCCAAGGCCCTTTAGTTCCACTGAAGGGAAAGACATTTTGAAAAATTCTATGCTTTCAACTTTGTAGAAACAGTATGACTGTGCCCCAGTGCACAAAGCAAGGTCCATAAAGGCATGGTTGGATGAGTTTGGTGAGGAGGAACTTGACTGGCCTGCACAGAGCCCTGACCTCAACCCAATCAAACACCTTTGGGATGAACTAGAACGGAGATTGGGAGCCAGGCCCTCTCGTCTAACATCAGTGTCTGACCTCACAAATGCTCTTCTGGAAGAATGGGCTAAAAATTCCAACAGACACACTCCAAAATCTTTTTGAAAGCCTTCCCAGAAGAGTGGAAGCTTTTATAGCAGCAAAGGGGGGACCAACTCAATATTAATGCCTATTGATTTAGAATGGGATGTCATAAAAGCTCCTGTAGGTGTAATGTGTAGGTGTCCCAATACTTTTTTTCCATATAGTGTATATTGCTGTTCACAGAAATAATAGAGTAATAAAGTAATGCATCAGCAACAATATTTGCAGCAAATTTCAGTAAATATTAATGCATAATGTGCACTGATTACTACGTTGACTACATTTATAGTAGTATATTTTCTGGGGATTGATGGAGAGACAGCATAAATCAATTTTTCTGTATTTAATTTTGGAGGGAAGGGGGATTGCTCCCATAACATAGAATTAATTTACAGTATGTATGCATTATTATCTTTCTCATGCGTCTATGGTCATAATTACACACATCCTAATGTTATGTAAAGAGATTTACATAAGCATGCATGAATGCTTAAGTGAATATCAATGTATGCAAGCAACTGCTCAATTTAACCCAAGAATGAAGTTTGGTCAATAGTGCAAAATAAACAAGGCAACCAATTGCATTCAACAAAATTTTTTATTATATAATATATCCAGGGAGAGGGTAAATAAGTTTTTTCTTGAATGGGCAGTCTTCATAGAAACCAATTCAACCTCCAACAGGGAGATGAACATTGTACACAGTCCAGTACATTGAATCTGAAATAATGATAATTGGTTGTTTCCAGGAAGGCCGCGTCTCGGTAGCCATTTTTCTTGTCTGGGTTATTGTTGGTAGGGTATGTTATTTGCACTCCACTGCTCTTAGAATATACAATTTTGGTATTTCTATGAAGTCTATAAGCATATATACAGCTGCCAGTTTATTAAGTACACTGAGGTAAAACTAATATAGTCTAACAGTCCTGCAATAAATCCTACCTTCATGAAGGTTATAATGTTCAGTTTTTGTTGTTTAGAGGCATTGATTCAACTCTATGATTATTTTTGGAGGATACAGAGCCGTTTCTGACAATTACATACTTTATTGTGTTTTGGATCCTTTGTAGATAACTGGCTAGCTAGGTCATCAAAATCATTCTCACATGGTATCACGTGTCAGCTCTTCAACAGAAAAATATGTTAAGTAATTAGCTATCTGAAGTTATATTTTCTTTTTACTATGATCATCCAAATGTATGCTGCTGATGTTATCACCCGTCACTGATGCACTGTCAAACAAACGATGTGTGTAATGACTGAATTAACCAAGGAACTACCTTGCTAAATACAAGCTAACCATGTAATCTAGTTGAGCTAGCTACCATTCATTGAAATCAGGTGTACTAATACGGTTCTGTAGTGTTGCACTAAGAGTTGCTAACCTAAAAAAATCGAATCACAGAAGTTAATTTAACTGCAATTAATTTGAGCTAAATGTAGGCCAACTGACATCTGGTAATGGTAGCTAGTGAAGTGTTGCAGACGTTAGCTTACTGCTATCAAAATCTAACTAGATATTATCTAACGATAAACATTAACTAAAGCTGGCTACATAAAATACCACTATTGACTAGAATCATGAGAGGTCGGCTGATGCGTTAAAATGCAAAAAATGCAGTCATTTAATCAACTTACCAAACAGTTTGCTTGATACTGAAATATTTAAATGAACGGGATTCAGTGCTGGAACTACTCTGTGATTGGAACTATCGGTTCCCCACGAGCCACGTGACTTCCGCATTCTTGCATTCCAATGGAAGTCTAAGTGGGAGTGTCGCAACTCTCTTTTACGGCGGCTCTGGGAAACACAGCAAAATACACTGTCACGTGATCATTTTCAACTCGCTTTTCACCTGGAAAACAAACATAAACTTCAACCTTTAACCTCGCTATTTGACGTGGAGATAAACTAGCACATTTAAGTTATGCGATGTGTCCGTATATTTATATTTTTGTATTTTAGATTAGACGGCTCTTACGCCTAATTATAACATGTGAGACAGCTAGTTTAGTATTTGTCTGTCGATACAAATGTAAAAGCAAATGAATACCGCAACTACTTGGATATTACCTACCTAACATCAGAAACATGGTTGGCACGATGTTAGTTAAATATAGCAACGATTACAACTATTACAGACTACTGTCAGCTCATTATTATTGTCAATACGATCGCATAGAAGAAGCTCCCTAGCTGCGAAATTAGCATAACTGATAAAGGTTCTAAGTTGATAATATGGCTCCGATGGGAATCCGATTGTCTCCTCTTGGAGTTGTGTTTTTTTGTTTGCTGGGACTTGGTGTAATCTATCATCTTTATTCCGGTGTAATATCCAACAAAATTGGAACATTTAGACAAGGGAAAACCGTGGATCTGCGGGAATTACTAGCACTGTCTGTTGAAGCGGCCATTCAAGGTGGCCGAGAAGTGAGACGAGTTCGAGAGCAGAACGCACTAGACGAGAAGTCGAAAGGAAAAACGAAAGAAGGAGCTAGTGAAAAGCTCACACTGGGAGACTTAAACTCGCATAGAAAAATGTATTACCTGATAAAAAACTACTTTCCTTTTCTGCAGGTGAGATACAGTCAATAATTGTTCTTGCCGTTAATTATCTACTAGGATTTTAAAGTGCTATGTTAATACGATTTAGACATTTAAATATCAGCAATGCTATTTAATGCAAACCATATATAGTTTATATCAAATACTGGACGTAACGTTACCAGGTGAACTCAGAGGAACACGACGATGACGGGAAGGTGGATACTGCGGTATGGAACCTTGAAATTCCCGATGACATCCTACAGAAAGTTCATAGAAGGGAAGTGCGGGCGGAGAGCGTCACCGTGTGGATCGATCCGCTGGACGCAACACAAGAGTATACAGGTAGTCTGAAATAGGTTATTCACACACCAACCCTTTATCTCTGCTCATCAAGCACACCGTCATACATACTGGAATATATAATAGCCTGGGTATTTTTTAAAAATGTTTAACTGTTAGCAGTTCTGTTTTTTTTTTTACTTGTATATGTTATTTGTTTGTGTTCGACAGAGAACCTTCGTCAGTATGTTACAACAATGGTTTGCGTTGCTGTAAATGGCCGCCCTGTTATTGGAGTAATCCATAAACCATTCACAGAGTATACGGGTATGTCCTTCCTTCCTGGATGACAGGGCTCATGCACTGATCATTTGCCTGGGCAGTAATCGCAATCAGTAAATCAATGAGAATATTTAAAAAAGGTATTTTGGCTAGCAGCAGAATTATTGCTGCCTACTCCCATTTAATTAAATTTATTGGTATAGGATTAAAGTGTGTTCAATATGTACCAAAAGGAAACCAAGCACCTGTAACATTTTATCAATAATTATTAACAGCATTAACATACAAGCATCCCCATTGTGTCTTAAAATATTTTAATATAGTTCGATGGTACAGTTTGGTTAGAGGTTAGAAAGGCGTTTTGAATCTAGTAGACTGGTCATTTTCAGATTCCGTCAATGGCTGACAACAGTAATAAATGAAGACCTTTCTAAATGGACTCTGTAAATATTTAATCACTCTCTCTCAAACCTGTCTTTAGCTTGGGCAATGGAGGGGGCTGGCTCGAATATAGCACCTCGTACGTCTTACAACGAGAGATCTCCCCGCATCATTGTGTCTCGTTCCCACGCGGGTAAAGTGAAGGCACTTGCAGAAGCAGCTTTCGGGAACGACACCATCATCTTCCCAGCCGGGGGAGCAGGTACTCCGATTCTCAGATTCTCTCTGTCTGCTGAGGGTTAGTGCCTGAGGCAGCACGAGCTGCATCACAAACTTGATTTGAAGGTAGCATCTATTCCACACTCTACGGAGGACCACTTTTACATTTATTTATGTGAAAGAAGCATTTACCCAAGGTACTTTGCATGGCCATTAATGAAAAACACATTTAGGGCAGGCAGAAAACGGAAAACCACTCTATTACAGCATCTACAGTAACATAATGGTAAAATAGCGTAAACAGTTACAGAGCTCTAATGATGGAAGTTGGGTTCTAAATTCCTGCAAGAAAAAAAAGTTTCTTTACCGATAAATGGTGAACCTTTTTTCCCTTACTCACTGGTTATCTGTCCATTTGCATCATGGGTGACCAAAATAATCGTTTTATAATACTCTTATTGGGGATAATTTGATGTTGGTATATATTTCATAGTGATCACATGTTTAAATTTTTAGGTTACAAGGTTCTTGCTCTTTTAAACCCTACGGACGAGCAGAGCGATCAAGCTGATGTCTACATTCATGTGACATACATCAAGAAATGGGACATCTGTGCTGGCAACGCCATTTTAAAAGAACTTGGAGGTCACATGACCACCTTGAAAGGAGAAGAAATAGACTACAGTGGCTCGGAGGCCAACACCGGTGGGGTACTGGCCAGTGTGAAGATGGATCACAATGCGTTGGTGCAGAAGCTCCCTAGTCTCGAGAAAGTGAAAAGTAGATAAATTGGTTAATAATGTTATACATTTACCTTCCAATATATACCTAGTTTAAAAAAAATGAATATATGGATATGGATATTGTTCTCACAATGGTAGAGTTCTCAGTAAAGTTATACAACGATTGCTTCCAAACTTGAACAGTGTGACTAAAGAGAGAACATGTATAGGGAAGCACAGTCTCCAGGTTGCTAAGTGGCTTTTGTGGACATGGTGTGTTGAATAAATTTAACAAAGACTGTTAGATAAAATGTCTGAGTCACTCTGAGCTTTAAAAAAAACCCATATTTTTGAATGTTAGATCCACTTAAAACCATTGCGAGCAGTCTGGATTTTATTTGAAAGGTTGACTGGTGAACTACCCATTGCTCGTAACCTAATTGATAATAACATCACACTTTTTCTTGGCTTCCTCGTATTTAAGGAAGCCATGGCCTTGGGAATGACAGGTACTTATTGCATATGTAGTATTTTTTTTTAAAGACATTTGGTTGCATGTATTCATCTCATTGTGGAAAGTAACATACTGGGACCTTAAAGGGGCCTTTCAAAGAGGAGCTAAAATTTTATGTTTTTAACCTTTAAGGCAGTCAGTATAGTTGTAGTTAATTCTTTATGAATAACGATACAGTTACTATTTGCCTGTGTTCTGATACCTAAGTGATCATTCTGATCACATTTTCTGAGAAAAAATTATATTTCACTTGATTTTTATTTTTGAATATAACCCTATACTGAAAATAGATGGATTTAAGTCGTATGTTGGATCCTTTGAACTCCTGCTGATCAATAATAGTAAATATAAACTGAAGAAAACATTCAATTATATTATGGAAAATTCCTGATTATAGTTTCATATGTTATTTGGCAGAGATTATCCTGTCAAGATAATGCTAACTGACATAAAGTACAGGTCACCTTGAGTATGTAATTCTCATCCCCCACAATGCAATAGTGCACTTCCACTGTGATAACTACTTAAACTACATTTTCAAAATAACTATTTTTGTATCAGTGTGGAGAATAGTTATGCTGTTAATGCGTTATATATAGTACCCTGTTTTGGGGGGTTTATTTGAATTAAAATGTAAAACCATGTGAATTACTTAGTTACCCTGAGATTGTGAATTACCAGAATTTACTTTTATGTATTAACTTGCTTGCTGCATGCTACCTGAAGGCTGGTTGATAACATTAGTTTTCTGGAGGTTTTAAGGAGGTTTTGTAAAGTTTAAATTTAATTTTGCTACCGATCCATTAAGGTATCATTATTAATTTCATAATGAGAATAAAATATCGATTAAGCAGAACGTCTTTATTTTCCTCAGAAAATACCCTTGCAGTTAAACAAGTGTTACAACAAGAAGCTATAACTCAGTGTATGGGAGCATGAGTGAAGTCTCTTAAGAGACTTAAATTTAAAAAATGTAAAATTTACAGCGTTGTTTCCATGATACATTATGTGGTATAATTTAATATAAACAAACGCTGATTCCGTGCAATTCCCCCAAAAAAGCAGGGCCAATCATTAATTTATTTCGGTTGCATTTTGTATCTAGATCTACCTACACATTCTCCAGATAATTACTTTGGAATCTTCTGTCTGTCATGATCAATAGTTGCTTTGAGTTGAAATGTGTTTTCACATTTACCTATACAGTCCTGTGTGATTTGGCATTTTAGATAACAGATGTGAGTGGAATCTTGACGGAATGTAATATATAAAGATGAATACATTTTCAGGCATCCATCAACCTCAGTCTCAGTAATTGTAGATGAGTTGCAGAATTAAAATTAATTCAATATCTCAGAAAAGGAATCATGCACATTTTAATAACAATGAAAGGCACAGTACAGCTTGTGCTTTAAAGTAATTTCCTCAGAACATTCCTGTAAAAATTAACTTGTAATTTTTCTGAGAAGTAAGTGGATAATTTTACCAAAATAAAACAGCTTTTTAAATAAAAGAATTACTTTATTTTACCACAGGATGGCAACAAAATCAAGAGCCTCTAGACTCAAATAAGACCACTGGTTCTGTATTGTACAGCTTCATACGTACGGATACTGTTTTAAGTTTAAAACGCATTTATAAATGGAGAAAAAGTCACAGAATGATTAATGTTAGCTGATATGTGGAGTGTCTCAAATTCTAGCTAATAGTACAGGCAGTGGACATAATCACCATCAGAACGCCCCGCCACATTATGTCTAGCCAAACTAGGACAGCATTTATGTGATGTTAAAAAAGGTCTGGAGGAGTTCTGTATTAATCTGGCACCATTATTCCATGCAAAATTGCTCTGATTTACACCAGTTTGGTAAAAAAAAAGCGTACTACAAGTGGTTGTTTATGAAGTAACCCCCCCTGCTGTGGTATGCAGTTCCATTCTGACTTTTTTCGAGGATGATGTCGGACAGTACACGCTGTTGCTTTGGTGATCATTTCTTTCCCTCCTTTTTCCCCCAGCCCACGTCACCTTCGAGACGGTTCCCTATGATTCGTTTGTCACTGAAACACCAGCCAACCAAAATGGTGCGTGGTTCTAATGCCTTCTAACTCAGCCATGCTGGCCGTAATACCTGCTTAAATGGCAGGACTGACGGGTTATGGTATTATATTTTATATGCGTGTTCAATAGACCTTGCAGCCTTGTGTTTCAATTTTACCGTCCACTACCACTGATGCTTGGTTTAGACCATTTATAATGTTGCATTGTTAGTGGGTTTCACTATGTTATGTCATCCTAATGATGGTAATGTAAAAAGCAATGTCATACACACTACCGGTCAAAAGTTTTAGAACACCCCCATTTTTCCAGTTTTATTGAAATTTAAGCAGTTCAAGTCCAGTGAATAACTTGAAATGGTACAAAGGTAAGCAAAAAAATAATGTACATTTCAGAGTTATACAAAAAGGCCTTTTTCAGGGAACAAGTAATGGGTTAACAACTTATAGCTGTTCTGCAGCAATGGAAGTAAATTAAGCCTTGAAAGTTGATGCTAACAATTCCTACAGGTGTCCCAACTTTTGTTGATTACTTACAAACCCTCTGTCTGTATAAAAGCAGTGTTAGAACAGACTGTTATTACACCCTCTTAAGCATTATTTGGACAGTATTGTACTGCAGGAAGTAGTATAGTGCTCTCATAATGGCCAGAAAAAGGCAATTTACAAACCATTATAACCCTTAAAAGTGTAGTTATTTCCTTGCAAAGAAAGCCAAGGCGTCAGTGAGTACAGTTTCCGACACCATCAAAAGGCACTTGGAAACTAGAGGTGTGACACCAACTGTCAAACATGGAGGAGGAAGCGTGATGGTCTGGGGCTCTTTGCCTGGATCCAGAGTCGGCGACTTGCACAGAATGACTGGCACCCTGAACCAAAATTTCTACCACAGCATTTTGTAGCACCATGCAATGCCCTCTGGAATATGCCTAGTTGGTCCTACAGCAAGATAATGACCCAAAACATACCTCCAGGCTATGTCAGAACTACCTTAGAAAAAAATAACAAGACGGTAAGCTTCAAATCATGGAATGGCCAGCACAGTCTCCGAACTTAAACCCCATCGAGCTGGTTTGGGATGAACTGGACAGAAGGGTGAAAGCAACCTACAAGTGCAACACATTTGTGGGAACTTCTATAACAGTGTTGGGAAGAACTTTCCAAACAATATTTGATTTCCATTGTAGAAAGAATGCCACGAGTGTGTCCGGCTGTTATATCTGCAAAAGGTGGCTACTTTGATGAGTAAAAAAATTAGATAAAATTTTGTTAAACAAAACGATTCCATAATTTCTTCTTCTTTCTTTTAAATCTCCAACTGTTTATTTGTTCTATGCTTTAATTTCAGTGTACAATGAGACATTAAACTGCGTAAATTTCAATAAAAACTGGAAAAATGGAGGTGTTCTAAACCTTTTGACCGGTAGTGTAAGACGACAATAAAAGATTGCAGGGCTTGGGTTTCAGAGTTGTTTAAAAGCTCTCACAGGCTAATAGTAAAAGATTTATTCGAAAACATTCAGGTTATGAATTATTATCATGACGAAGGTGTAGTTCATTTAAAACCGGTTATATGGTTATGTTGGGATAGATCTGAGGCTTATTGTTTACCTACACACCTCTGCTAGTGCAGTTTCCTCAAATAAGCGGCGTGGCCAATCATTCTTTTTGTGATCTACCTACACATTCTCCAGATAATTGCTTGAAATCTGTCATGATCAATAGTTATACACCTCCAATGAATCCCCACAGAAATTAGACTTAATACCAAGCATACAGAAAGTTTAAAATTACAAACATTTTAATTAAACAACTAAAGGACATTTCAGTGCTGAAACTGATATTATTATTAATATGAATTGTTATTCAAGATCAATCATAATTTTGAAATCTTGATTAAGATTGCCATTCTACCGTTTGACCACAATCATTTTTTTTTGTGTCTCTGTTCTTCTCTTTATGTCACAGTGGATGTAATTTCTGTTCTTCTCTTCATATAACAGTGGATGGATGTCTGTTCTTCTCTTCATATAACAGGATGGATGTCTGTTCTTCTCTTCATGTCACAGTGGATGGATGGTGTTTTATCATAATTCTTATGCTATTTTTTGGCAGACATCCTTATTCAGGTTGTATATTTTTCATTGTCTACTCTACACCTTCTCAATTTATAAAACAGACTAAGAAATTTGCTGAAGGGTACAGCAACAGTGCTTTTACTGGGACTGCAAACTTCCTGCCACTGTTCCTTCACCACTGAGTTTGGGAGTTAATTTTGTTTACAAAAATATGACAGTTTTGTATATTCAATATTCAGTTTCCAGGTTCTAATTCTGTACTCTTTCTTACTTTTTGAGAGCACATGCAGTGATATAATTGCCTTGGAGTCACTGTCAATCTGTTCCATTAACTTTTCAGTTTTCTGTGCACTTCTTTCACTGTGTGTTAGTATGTGCTTCACTCATGTTAATACATGGGTATACTAGTATTCTATGAGACAAATACATATTATAGAATATGAATGTGTTTTTAATGCAATGTAAATGTGTTTATAAGGCAGTATGAATGTATTTTAATGCGTGTATTTTTGTATTTTAAATTTTGTGTGTGTGTTTATAATAATAACAATAATTTTGTGCATTTGTTTTACCAATCTTAACTGTTCCTCCCTACATAGAACAGAAATTAACATGATATATTGCATTTCATGGGAAAATATTCAACTCGATTAGTGTGATTAGTGCCAAAATTCTCCACCCATGCTGGAAAGGAAATTTTGCTTGAGATAACCATGGGACATATCTGTTGAAATAATTTTATATCATGAGTACTCAAACTCAAATTTTGTCGTTTTACAATCAAAGTAAATCTTTGACCATTAAATAAATCAATGGTACCCCTTTAATGAACTGTTTAGGATATTGTTTAGCCTTTCTCCGTCACTCAGACAAAGACATTCAGCACACAGAGCAGAGGTGAGTGATCAAGCATAGCAATCCAACTGAACTTTGACCTCCAGACAAAGAAAGCAAAATTTATTTAATCTATTGATCCTTTTACCAATGAGTTTAGTGCTGACAGTTAATAATGGATGCATAAGAAGTGGAGATGAAGATTTTACCCGACTGCTTACATAAGTATATAAAATTCACAAATATATTTTCAATATTATTAACTGAAACCTAATTGTGTGTTAAGTAGTTTTATGATTTGACCACACAATGAGTCTGTTATGAAGTGCTAGATGAAGATGATAAGACTCAAGGATGTGATGCCATCAAGCTTTCGCATTTTTGGGAGATTTGAGGCATGTTAAAGCACCATTATTTCCCAGTAATGTGCTTTGTGCAGAAATGTCTCGTCTGAAATCAAACTGCAGAACCTTCAGCGCCAGAGATAGTTTTATTAAACCATTTTTGTATAAATTAAAGCAGCCAGTGGAGTTATCTGT
Source organism: Hiodon alosoides (assembly GCA_025775065.1). NCBI lineage: Eukaryota > Metazoa > Chordata > Actinopteri > Hiodontiformes > Hiodontidae > Hiodon > Hiodon alosoides. The sequence continues at coordinate 187,430 of JAOYSI010000006.1, forward strand.
GCAAAAAATTACATGCATAATAAACAAATAAACAGGATCTAATGAGCTGGTGGTAATTCTAAGTCCATTTGATTGTATCATTATCGGGTTTGTTATTTGTGTGGTAAAAATCCTCCTACATTGTGAAATCTGAGAATTATCACATCATTTACAGGTGCAACGGACCAGGACTATAACCATTAACTCTCCAGAGGTTAATTAAACACAACGTTTTCCAAAGGTAGAATGAATAGCTGCAGTTTTAACGTCTGAAATAGGAATGCCACTGAGATATGCCCCAGAGGCTGCCAGCTCCTCACAATGCTGACTGCCAGAATATCTATGTTGCTTGGCAACAGACTCATTTACAATTTGTTCTATTGGGCAATGGCTTAGGTAATTCTTATGGATATAGTTTGTTTTGTGCAAGCCTTCTTTATGAGGGCTAGCACAGATAAAACACCAGCCTTGAGTCTGCCCTTAAAATACCACACTTGTAACACAAAATCACATTTGCATCTGTAAATCTGGCTGTGCTAAAAGGAACGAATCATCTCTAACATGCCAGACACCCTTGGAAGAGCCATCCATACAGAGTATTTTGGAAACATATAACTAACTATACCCAACTGCCTGTTCTGTAAGATTCTGAAAAGCGTTTATTAAAATGAGTGTGAAGGGTCCACATTTTTGTAGTGCCTCTTGTGACTTCTCATCTGCGGAGCGTGATGATACGTGAATAACATCTCCTGCTGGAATTGGGTTAAAAGACACAGAGCATTTCAGCTTCCCTCAAAACAATCACAACATGTTTTGATGGGTAAAAAGATGTATGCTTTGTTTTACTAACAATATTGCAGTAATTGCTGCAGTAAATTGCTCCAGTGACCATCATTACAAGCAGTACACGGCAAATAGTTTTTCAGCATTTAAGCTGAAGCTCACATCTTTAACAATAACAGTTATTATAATAATAATGGTCACCTGTTGGTTTTTTTATTTTTTTTATTTTGATCATGGCACTTAATACCTTCCTACTATATGTGATCCCCGATTCACCCCTAAAACCTCTTCTCTTGGTAACCCTGGGTCAAACTTACTAAGGAACACTGTCTCAGTGGTGGAATCACCAACCAGAATTTTAAGAGCAGGGGGTAACAACTGCTTCTTTATCTCCCAGAGCCAGAGTTTTTCCCTGGTGTGTTTGACTTTCCTGTGTATAAGAACAAGACTTACAATTGGCTCTTGGAATAACATTGTTCACAGTGGCTGTTATATTCATTGAGCCACTAGTGATTCAATGCTTGTTATATTGGCCTTTTTGACCAAATGAATGTTGCATTGATGGCTCTGAAAGTTTTGGTTTAGAAAAAAGAATCTGCTTAATGAAGGTAAATGTATTGCTCTCAGACTTGTTGAAAAACGTGGAATGAGAATTTATTAGCAGTGTATTGCACAGGCGGACTGGCAGAGATACACTTGTATTCTTTCTTAAAAAGACTAATACTACAAAACAGCACAGGATAACTCGAGAAAAGACCAAAGAGGACCTTTCTGGGGGGTGATGATGGCAAGTCAGGATGACATCTATCAGCGCAGTAAAGGCACAACAAACACTGTTTGATCTTACAAAGATATCCTCATAAATCTTAAAAATAAAACTGCTTCAACACTTGAAGTGATGGAACAGTGTATGGAACCAAAAAGATACCTTTGCATCCTTAGCCCCACCAATGTCGAGTGTTTGTCCCGATTAATGCTTGGGAATTGGTATTCATATTATGCACCCTGAATCATTATTTTTTAGGATTTTGAACAATTGTTTTTGTTTGAATTTGAGAAAAAAGCTGAATTTTTTCTTCTTTCCTGAGCAGAGTACATTTCCTCCAGCTTGAGAGTAATCAAATTGATCGTTTTCTCTCATGAAAATGCGGACAAACTGAGAGAAGAAAATGGCTGTTTGTGTGCTTCTGAGAGCTGGGTTTTGGGGCACCGGAGGGAGACTTTGGGGCTTTGACTTTGAAGTGCGGTGAGTCCAAAGCAAAGCTACATTCACAGCAGTTGCCTTTAATTGGTGAGTGATTGACACTGCTGTGTGTAGAGTACTTATGGGATTATCAAAGATGTCACGACAGAGAGAACACTGTTGACTGTATGCTGTTTTGAACTAATCAGATATGACAAGCCGTGCGCCGTGCGTCCGTTTAACTCATGCCTATTTATATTTGTTTTGATGGAAAACCTCAACCCAGAGTGTAGTGTTTACAAGACCTTCTCGATCTGCTACATTTTAGATCAGGCATCCTATTATGTTTCTGGCATTCTGGACATTTTCTCTTTCATGAGCATATTTAATAGTTTATCAGTAGAATGAGAGAGGATTTATTTCAGGGTAAGAAATCGTGTCATAAAGCTTGATTTTGCAATTACAATTACAATCTAGGTCTGTTTTGCAGAGAGACACTTTTCTACTCCTACATCCAACCCGACCAGGAACCAAGCCGGAATTGAGTCGGCCTGGTGTGGTGTAGGTGTAGGATGTAGGATCATGAGAGTAAGGGTGAGGGGTTAACTGAAATAAAAACAGGATTTTGAGCCTTAACCATAACTGTTTTTTAACTTAATAAATGAACGTGTTCATTATTAATTTTCCAATATAAATTAGCTGGATTTGCTGTGGATGTTTCATCCACAATGCAAACGGATGGCATTATTCCTTTCTCGTCGAGTTCTGAGACTGATGTATTGATGAGTTCAGTTAACTCCTCCCCCTGGCCCCTGAAAATTCATGGTTCAGGGTTGGCTTGACAAAATTGCCAGTGGATAATCTTCCACACCACCAATACTGGATCGATTTTGGCTGTGGAAAAGGGGAACTAGAGTAGGGCTGGGAAATTGCATGTTCTGACAATTTGAATTATTGTTGAAGGGTGACAAGGTGCGGTAGGTTTGTAGCGTTTGTACCTAAATGTGTGGTTTTTCACTGCTCTGGTGGTCACCACAAGTGCTTTATCTAGAAAATTATTTAGAAAATGTAGGTATGAAGATGAAAAATGTTAAATTAATTTTATTGTTTGCTTTTCCAAATTAAATCCACGGCTGATGTCATTGTCTCTTTCTGGTCAATTATATTGACCCTCTAAGTTGACCGAAGATCAATCTTGTGGCTTGAAACATATTGAGATGGTGCTGTCAAAGATATTTTTCATCTTAGAAATAGTGGCAATTCTTAATTGCTCTGCTTTTTAAAAAAATGTTCTGGTCTGGAGTGTCTTCACTGTTGCCAAAGTCATTCATTGTTTATTTGAAGAATAACTTGTGAAAATTGTTTTGGGGGATGTACCGTAGGCATGTAAAAACACATAGGAAACACTGAGTTAACGAAAATATGCCCTCAATCAGCAAACAAGTACAAGAAATTTTATTTTTCATAAGAAAAATATGAGTTAATTTTATGCTATTTGACTCATGAGTTCATAACGTGAAAATTCACTCTGCCATGCAAACATACCGCTGGTGTTATGGCTGTTTTGGTTCATTTTACATCCAGAGATGCCTAAGAGTTAAACTTTCCTTCGCTAAAACTAACGATACTGACAGTACTTTCAGTCTATTTAAAACAAATAAAATACACCTTCATTATTTATTTTTATTTCAAACTTACACCTCATTTTGGTATTTTAGGAATGATCTTGCATATTTTTTGTCTAATTAAGGATCCACCCGTTTTTGTTACCGAATATAAAAAAGGAAAGGAGGGTAAGCTGTTGAATACATTTTTATTTAGCAATTTTCATTCTCTCCTGACACCTTCTCCAAGATGGAAGCAGTTTTGTAATTAAAAACCGTTCAAAATTTAAAACCTAAGCAGAGGTAACTTCACATGTTTCATGGGCACTGTAAAGATTTTAAAGTAATTTTTAAGTAAAATAAAGTCATTTTTTAATCCTCAATCCTGACTGTGGCTGTAACCTTTGACAGAAACTGAAACAACGCATCCACAAATAAATTCATGGGCATTATATCTCCACTGCTGTTGTTCCTTTAAGAATGGTGGATCACCTGAACTGCGCTGGATATGTAAATGGGTCAAGAGTAAAGGTGAAAGCGGTCCTGGGTAGGGCTGCCTGGTAAGAGAATGCCTGGTCCTTTATTTTGCTGTAACAGTAGGCCTGCTGATTTTGAATGAAAGCCGAGTGCTAAAAGCCCTCACTCAGAAGCCATGAAAGGAACATTCACTCCCTGTGCACGTTATTATATCTACAACCAGCCCCATTCCCGTAGCAATCATCGGGTATCAGAGAAAGCATGATAACGAAGATGATCTGTAAAACAGTTAACAGTATAATGAGGTTAAATCACTTTCTACACCCTGGGCCATCGTCTGGTTTTTAAGTTTCTTCAGGACCTGTAGATAATTAAATTAAAACAGGAATTGTCAAAAGTAAATAGTTTTAACAGAGGAACATTTAATTGACCTGGGTATTTATTGGGGAAATCAAAGCAATAATTCCATGGGCTTAAATAACTGCTAAAGGACATAACATTGTTATCAGCCTCTGAACAGCGCAGCGTCAGGACTCACTCTTATCCTTACATTTAATTAGTGTCCTCACAAAATTGAGGGCTTAGAAACATTGGCTGTTGCTATGGGAATAATCTACCTAGCTTTTTATTGTAAATTAAAATTACTTACTTGTGTGGATAGAAGGTTGTGTGAAAAAAATTATTATTTTTTTTAAGTAAAGGGGGAAAGCAGCATTTTTCCAGCCTTTTTTGATGCAACTATTTTTAATTTTTAATTTAATCTTTGACACAGAGTATGCTATTTTGTTCTTTTCCCCATATTTCCCTCCAACTGAAATGTGGTGCAGCATCAGAATCGACAAAAGTATTTTGTTGTAGGTACATTTTTAATGGAACTGCTTCAGCCTTTCGACATCTCACATAATTCAAACTTTCCAAAAAGTTCTTAATCGTTAGGTACCGCAGATACTGGCTCACTCATCTTAACTGATGATGTAACTGCTGATGGCAGTAGCAGAATGAATTCGGAAGTGTATCTTAGCTGTTCAAGTTTCAAGCAAATGCCTCAAAACTCATTGCCCTATAGGAAGACAATGATCCGAAACATACGGCTAAAGCAACAAAAGAGTTTTTTAAAGATTAAAACTGGAAAATTCTGAACTGGCCGAGTCAGTCACCTGATCTGAACCCAATTGAGCATGTCTTTTATATGCTGAAGAAAAAACATAAGGGGACTTGCCTCCGAAACAAGCAGGAGCGAACAAGCTGAAGATGGCTGCAGTACCTGGTGATGTCTACGAGTCACAGACTTCAGGCAGTCATTGCATACAAATGATATGCAACAAAGTACTAAATGTGACTACTTTAATTTACAAATTATTGCTGTGTCCCAAACATTATGGTTCCCTGAAATAGGGGGACTATGTATAAAAGGTGTTGTAATTTCTACAAACCAAAATGTGTGAAAATACCTTTTAATAAACCCTGAGAATGTGCACTTTAACCACTTGTGAAATATTTGACTACAAATCAAAAACTGTGGAGTACAGAGGAAAATCAGAGAAAAATGTTTGTCCCAAACATTATGGAGGACAGTGTACAGGTGAAGAAGTGGCAAATTTATTACAGTGGATTAAAATTTTAATTTGCAAATCCTTGCCCTTGGTACTGAATCACAACAACAATGAAAACATTAAACAAAGTGTATTTAGTCAAGAGTGTTTGGAAGCCTATCAGCCTTGGCCTTTTCTGTACAGAAGTCTGTTTAGTGACCGGCATTGTGTTGGGATTTATGCATGATGAGAGCATACTAATTTCTCTGTCAACCACACAAACACACTGAAGCTGTTGTTTGAGATAAATGCTAAAGGAAACTACTGGTTGTTGAAAATGGAAAATATAAGGAATGATTCAGGCTTGGTAGACACAAAAAAGCTTTTTTTTCTTTCTTCCCCCAGCTGAAAAGTCCAGGCATTGATTTGTGCATTAAATTATTCCATTGTCATGTGCCTGCATGACAGTATAATTGCATATGAATTGGCCTAGTTTCTTTTCTAAAAAATACAATTGAAATCCTTTCACTGATGATTTTTATCCTTTTAGTTATCTTGAAAGATTGTTAAGGACACTTTTTCCATCTATATACTGATAAAGATTGTCATTTTAAGATGGAATACTGTACCTAAACTGACAAAAGACTTTTCGGGATACAGCTGGACGGGGCTTGATCACCTGCTTATTATTACTTATTGTGTGGAATGTTCGTTCTACATTATCTTGTTTTTTTCACATTTTACGAAGATATTATTGGAAAATCTACACAACTGCCTCAGAAATGCACTTGATTGGGAACTGTGAGCGGGGCATATTCAGATATGGTGTACACCACAGGACAAAAAGACACATTTCCTTGCCTGTACCCCGGTTTGTTCATATGTCGATGTTATACCCAAAACACTTTCAAAACCTTTGTATGTATCTATGTCTGTACGTATGTATGTACACTATACGGACAAAAGTATTGGGTCACACCTCTTAATCATTAAATTCAGGTGTTTCATTCAGTCCCATTGCCACAGGTGTATAAAATCAAGCACCTAGCCA
>JAOYSI010000006.1:220525-233073 GCA_025775065.1 Hiodon alosoides
TGGGATAGATGAGAACCACTGGGGCATTCTGAAGCTTGGGATAGATGAGGACCACCCGGGCATTCTGAAGCTTGGGATAGGTGAGGACCACCAGGGCATTCTGAAGCTTGGCACAGATGAGGACCACCAGGGCATTCTGAAGCTTGGGATAGATGAGAACCACTGGGGCATTCTGAAGCTTGGGATAGATGAGGACCACCCGGGCATTCTGAAGCTTGGGACAGATGAGGACCACCAGGGCATTCTGAAGCTTGGGATAGATGAGGACCACCAGGGCATTCTGAAGCTTGGGACAGATGAGGACCACCAGGGCATTCTGAAGCTTGGGACCACTGGGGCATTCTGAAGCTTGGGATAGACATTGAGCCTTGTGGTCACTTAAGAGAGATTCTGATGGTTGAGGAGTATTACAAAGAAATTACAGAGGATAACATCCTTTTTTAGTCCAGATCAGCCAAGAAAATATATCCATCAATCTAACTTTATTTGTTGTAGTGCAATTTTACTTGGAATTTTACTTTCACAAAGTGCTGAAAAGATTGCATTTTCCAGAGGGAATCAAAAAACCAATAGGAAAAACTGGAACATTTTTCACTGACCCCAGAGGCAATGGACAGAACCCCTGGGGAACAACATAATAGTAGACAAATATAGAATGAAACTGAATAATAAAGTAATCAGCAAGGAGCTGATAGCCCGTCTGCTTCAGCACTTTGTGGAAGGTTAGAGGAATAGCCAACAGTGCACTACAGGTGGTTCGTTCTTGGATCTTGCTGCCAGCACTGCAGTGGGGATGATACCCCTTATGGGATTGGACACAGCTTATCTCTCCCATGCCAGGGAGGTAGGAGGGGAGACTCAAGAAAAGCAAAAAAAGTGGTCAGCAGCTGACAATCAAGGGTAGTGAGAGTGTCTGAATTCTGGTTTTAGTGTGACGCTATGTATCTCCAGCAGGAATCATAGGCAGCACACAGAAGCAAAAATGTGGTGAGATGCAAGGGAAGGTCGTGTGGCCATGAAGGGTAGCATGGCCAGTCCAACAGTCTTGTAGGTGGGCCCCCAAGAGGAGACGGTGAGGAGAGCTTTTTGCAACTGAATATTTTACAGCCAAATTCCAACCTCAACCAAAATGGCTAAAAGACCAAAACCAAACAGACAAAAAAATGTGAACAATATTTGGTCATTCCATTTGGGACTATTCAGTAGTAGAAGGGCTCTGTCTGAGAAGGTTCAACCACCAGATTTTGTATTTGCTACTCTTGGGGCAGTCAAATGGTCAGCCTCTTGTGAGCAAAGTGATCTGTCTTTGAAATGCAAAGGCCCAAGACCGTTTAATGCCTTAAAAAGGAAAAGTAACACCTTAAAGTCAGTCACTGGGTGACCAGTGGAGCGATGCTGGGACTTCTGTGACGTGGACATATGGTTTTGCTTTGGCTAAGATCCTTGCAGCAGCATTTTTCACAAGTTGTAATGGTTTTGTCACAGTCTGTGGGCTACCTGAAAAAGGGGCATTAGAATGGTCTATTCTACAGGCGACAAAAGCGTGGGTACGTTTTTTTCTGTATCCTTTAGACAGAAAAACAAAACAAAACTGATTTTAGTAATAGTTCAAAAATAGACGAAAAATGTTGCTCTTGTTATTTTTTAAATATTGTATTAAAATAAGAGATCTGGGTCAATTGTTACCCCAAGGTTTTTGTCAAGAAAATTGGGAGGCACTGATTAGCCATATAAAAAACTCACTGTATAGTTTGTCATGCTGTTACGGTGATTTTTATGGCCTAGGACTATCATTTCAGTATTCCAACTATTAAATAGTAGAAAGGTAGATGTCAGACAGTGTTTTATGTCCTAGAGGCAATGATCTAATTTGGAAATATCTGTGCTATAGCCTGCATGAAGAGCAGAATGAAGGGTCTCATAGAAAGCATTTTTTTCTCAGGTATTTTGGATAGAAAGGAAAGGATATCTAGTCTGATATTGTTTACAAATGTTGGATAATATTTTTTTTTTGTAAGTAGGCTCAACAACAACTAATTAAAGCAATTTGGGAACAATGGTGTGTTACGTTTATAAAGCATGAAAAGGTGCAGAAAGTATAGGGTTGAGAACATTCACTAATTTAAAAAGTTGTTGATTTAGAGTACATTTTTTGAATGTATGTATGTCTATGGGGGAAAACTGCACAAAATATTGTATAATTTTCATATACTTGCATATAGTCAGACAAAGTCAAGAGGTTTGATATTTCTTCTCTTATTTGTTCAGTCTTTGAATTAAAATAATTCAATGCATCATTACAAGTGTATCTTGTCAGAAAATATTTAAACAATCAGCTGTGTGAATTTTTGTTAATTTAGTAACCGTATTAAAAAGGAATCACAGATTATTTTTAATTTTTTCAATGAGGTTAGAAAAATAATTTAATCAAGCAGATGCTTGTAACTATTATACTGTACTGATTGTAATTGTAATTATTAGTCTTTCCACGCAAGATAAAATTCCTGTAAAATTTTTGTTTCATTTTAGGGCAGATTGGAATATTTAAGGAATTTGAACAGGTCAAGGCAGTTAGTTCCAGATGCATTTGAACAGGTCATGGGGGTTGGTTCCAAACGCCGGACCGGTATGAGCATCTTGGAAACAGCAACCCTGCTGGGATTTTCAGGCAGCCCAAAAAACCGGAAACAACTTTGTTGACGACAGAGGCTAACGATGATGTGTCTTTGTGCAGGGTGACGGTCAGGGTATTGTCCTTGTCACAGAGTGGTTATGGCAGCCAAGGACCTAAAAAAGGGTCCAGTGGGCCCCAGTGGACTAAGGAACACAAACACTGGAAAATATGTGAGTGGAAAACGTTGCCTTCATCCAATTTGCTACTCTGGGTTTACAGTTTAGAGACTGTGCAGTTGAAATCGAGTTGCAACTTCATCCATTGAAACTAAAAGATCTTTATCGACACAGGGGGGAAAACCTGTTTGTGACTTTGTCGGTTAAAAACAACACTTTGGAATGAAAATGTGGTCCACCCGATAAGAAAGCACTGTAACAATCTAATTGAGATAACGAAATGTCGATCAATTTGTCTGCGCTGCTTTGAGACAAGAAATGTCTGAGCCATGTCTGAGGCGCCCTTTTTATTTTCACAACTTTTGATGCTTTGTCTCCATGACAAGTAGCTGTGAATTATCCGCGTAACAGTAAATGTTTACTCCATTGCTATGAATCATATCAACCATTGACAGCATACATAGGGAGAGGGCCATAATACGCTTAAGTATTAGCCTAACTGAAAATACCAAAACAGTCAAGGTGCAATCGCAGATAACTCGTATAGCTGGTATGTCAGAATCTCCAAGCATTCTCTAGATAGATAGATAGAAGACTTGAATGCTTAGGAGCAGAAAACTTAAAATGCCTAAACTACCGATTCATGTGAGCCCTGTAACAGAAAGAGGGCACTGAGACAGAAGATTCTGGCAACCATATTATGGTCTAGGTTGGGAAGTGCTGTTGGAAAACCAGGGGTTAAGCAGTGCTCCGTGACTCGAAAAACTGCGGAAGAGTGACTCAGCAACTCAGTTGTGACTGGGTCTTCTCAAGCACATGGTCGCCTACAATTGCCGAGACTCATTTTTAAACAAACTCATGACCAGCACTCGAAATAAGAAGTTTAAAGGGCCACTCTTGTCAACAAGGGCCGTAAGCCGAGAAAAGACTGACGCCTGCATTGAGGTGGGCGAGAAAATACACTCATGTGTTCACCTGCACTGAGTTATTGTACTCCACTGTAATCCATTTACAGCCGCTGATTTTAATGAGTTTTAATTGCCACAGCTATTAGGCTCCAGCTGGGCACTCCTGAGTTACCCAGCAGCCCTGCTGGAGCAATCTGTGCCACCCTGACTCTCATAAAAGTCTCAAGCAGTCCCAATTCGGTTTGGCCCTTTTATCATGTTGAAGGCCACGGAAGAAAGGATTCGTTGAGACAAGACGGGGGAGAGAAAACGGCGAAGGCTAGTTGGTTCTCTCGGAAACAAGAACGTCTAAACCACAGCACCTCAGGAGTTGACAGCAGATCACCCTGCCAGGTGCTTCCCTCAAAGGGGCTTAACAAACAGGCATGGTAGGCACGAGGACTCTGGGAAATCGCGGGCCTACTGTGAGGGAGGACTGCAGGTGGCCATAGGAGACAGACTCTTCCTGGTGTCTCAGCTTGGGTTGCTTTGTTCCCAGACGAGGAGGTCAGTGTTTTACTGGGCTGAATATTCCTGATGTGATGCCCTGCACTATGCCACGTCTCCCAGCCCTAAGATCTGTGAATTCAGAGAGAGGAACGAGTGCAACCGGCCTGCATCTGTTAGGACCATTCCTTATATTTTGAGGTTATTTTAATGGAGAATTAAACAGGCAAGGACACTGAAAAGCTGCTTGGGTAAAGGTTTAAATATATAAATCCATACCCAAAGGTTCCTTTTGAATTTGAGAAGTGCAATCTGGTGAATGCGTAACTTCCTCTGGGCCATGCTGTTCTCGGTCTCAACACAATATTACAGAGCATCTGCATACGGCTTACTCCTGGGTATCTCACCCGCATCAGGCGAATGCGTTTTTTGTTCACTGGGCACACAGGTCATAAAGTGACACGTTGTTCATATCCTGGGACATTCCGTCATATTCTACATCTGGTGTTCTACATCAAGCAGTTAAGTCATGTAAAAAATCCAGGCTGATACCGGGGTGAATACACATGCCTCAGGTGAACAAACTGGAAATAATTTCCATTCTAAAAACTTCATTTTGGTTGTATCCAATAGCAGCGATACCACTAAACTCGATTGGAATAGGAATTATTCTAGAAACTTCTTTATGATAAATGCAGAATTAGGCAGAGTGAAGGAGCACCTTGGAAACTGGCTGGTGCAGACAATACTGTAGTGTAGAAGAATACCATAAAGGGGCCTGTGCAATGTTAATTGATTAGGCACACCTGTAATTCCATCCTATAGAGAAACAGAATATGTTGTCTATAGGGATACTGGAGGAATTTAATTTATTTATGAGGCCACTGCACCAAGGTGGAAGACGGTTTAGTGGGCCTGACACAGCAATTCTTTAGACCATGACAGGGGCTGTCAGCCAGCATAGGTGAGTCTGGATGGAATGTTTATATACATTCATATAAATCTATTCAGATCGGTACAGATGCGGAGCCACTGGGATTCCCTCACACTTAGACACTTAAGGCCAGGTAGAACTGGAGAGATGTTTCTCAAAAGCCTAATGTATCCAAGACTAACATCATAAAGCTTTTTGTCCATCTGGTTTAATAATCCGGCCCAATAGCACCATTTGTTTTAGAACACTCTGAACTCTACTAACGTTCACCGGCAACATTCCTCCTCAAAAACATTGAAAGACATGCACAGCCTTACGCTTCACTTGGTTAATTAGCATTTCATCCCTGGGGCGAAACCAGAATAAATGAGGAAAGAACAATTCACAAAGGTCTGTGCGCAGACAGCACATAACATTAAAAAAAAGAAGAGAAAAAAAAAGTAAAACAAATTTGTGCTTCAAAGAATAACATTTAAAAACAGTTTACACTAAAAGCTGGGGCAGGTGTCCAGACATATTAATAAATTATCTCCAGATTGATTTTGTTTTGTTGCATAATTATATTTTAGACACACACACACACAGAGGCAGAGAACTTACTGTGTAAAATCCTTCAAGGGAAAAAGCAGGTTCCCAGTTACATGTCATATTTGAGTTACTGAAGTTTGGTGCATGTACACTGGCTAAATATTTTATGACGTGGAACACAATGGCACGATACAAGCGTTTTGGCAGCAGCCTGTCCTGTATTCTCCTGGAGAAAGTGCAGCATAATTATGCCTCAGGTAGGGCTTATTATTTTTTTTCCGTGTAATTCATGGTTTATTCACAGCCATGCCTGCACCATTGTGATACAAAACGGGAAGCCAAAATAAGACTGGATTAGCATTAGCATTAGCATGCTGCGGTTGTCAATGCGCATCCTCGTATATAATGTGTACACTAGTGTAAAAAGTAAATAAATGCCACTGATCCAGGCGGCCTGTATAAATGCAAAATAATTTAAGCATTAAATGAAGGATGTGAAATAATCAAGCGTATAATTTTAATGATAAATAGGCACTTTTATGATATTTCTGGCCAGCAGGAGCTAAAAAAACATGCGTTCTTCAAGGGGTAGTGACAGCGATGAAGTGCTGAATTTGGACCGGATGCAAGGAACTGGTGTCACCTGGATATCATAACTGATCTTGGCCTTCTGAGATGCTTTTTTTTGTGTTCTAGCATAATCTTTTGCAAGAGTCAAGTGTATGAAATGATTTGCTCTTCCATAGTGTGTGAGTGTGTGAGTGTGTGTTTGTGTGCATGTATATATATATATATACACACACACACACACTATGGAAGCACAAATAATTTCATACACTTGACTTCAATTCAGCAAAAATGGCAATCAATGAGATAAATGATAAATAAATATCGCTCGTTTTAGATCAGTATACAGATACAGTAAAATCTTTTCACATTTCCTTAATTCACCATCACATCCCTGCATCCTGACAGGCCAAGTCCCCAAAATCCGTTTAAACTGTCCAATAAGCATTCTGTTATTTTTGTGCTGCGAGAAAACGACAACATTGGCCCACTATAGAGGACATGTGTTTGTTATGCTTTGACCTCAGAAAAAATAATCAAGTTGGAAAGCTCGATAACAGGATGAAAATAGCAATGGCTTACTTTAATGAGATTCATCCTGTCTGTGGTCACAGCTGGTCTGTGGAAGTCTTCCAGAGCTCAGTGACCAGACAATTTGCAACCCGATTGCTATGTATTTGGTACCAGACTCTGAATAGCAAGAAAGATAACGCTCTCTCTTTCTATATATATATATATATATGTTCGATTAAGAGAAAGTAATATGCTGGGTGTATATTAGGTGTACACGTGACGTAATTACCATTGCAAAATTTGATCCGAAATACCGCAGATCCAAAAAACTCGTATTTTAGAACCACACAGGTGTCAGAAATATTTCAGGAAGTTGCTACAACAATTCACATTTCGAGTTGCTTGCTTATTCAACTGAATTGCTTGCTGATAAGCCTGCTTGGTGATGTATTAAAGGCACACGTCTCCATTTGTGCCTACCAACGCAGTTTTCTGAGTAGTGAAAGGTCACTTTTCTACTTCAAGATACGCAATTCCCAATTATTTTTGCACGCACAAAAACCTTAACACCAAGAAGAGGGTTTGGCAAGAACGCCGTGTCCTACAGAGAGTTAACCTTAAGAGGTGGAGATATCATTGAGTTTTAGAGCTAAATGAAGAAATGATGGGTGCGGCTTCCAATTTTTTGACCAATAAAATGCAATCTAGTCTTAACGCGTGGGTGGAATCTAAGGGAAAAAAACCCATATGGTTTATTGCGTGATCAAAAAATTCTGGGAGGGTTTAGGACGAGAGGAGTGGTTATTAACCGGAAGTACCTCGAGACTAGTCTGGCTGTCATTTAACTTCGACCGGCTCTGAGGGAAAGAGGACAGCAGTGAAGAAGCGCAGTAAAGGGCAAAAAACTAATAGGAAAAAAAAACATTTTTTTTAATCGACCAAGCTAGGTACCCATAAAACAATGAAACCTGTAAACATATTCTAACGAAAGCTGACTAAAAGTACCGTACCGGACGGTTAGCTTTATTTAAAGGAACTAAATAGCCATCTATCGATGACGTATAAATTGTTTGATAAATAAATAAGGTTAGCGACTGGCGAGCAAGGAAGAAGCTGTGTCACTGAACAGGCAGAGCACGTCAAGACAGAAGATTCAGCTCCCGAGATATAGAATCTGTTATATATGAAACCGAATTATAAGGAAAGCTCACGCCGCCAGCTATAGTCAGTCCAACCGGGCGCAGCTCTTTTTTTGCTGTGTGGTCGAAACAGGAACGTCGGAGACGTCGCTTTGGAGTCAAAAAAGGTGAAAAAAGTCATTTTATTTTTAATAAACACAGAGTTGGGCTTTATAGTAGATTTTATTGATTGTGCATATTAACATATAACGTACAACACTAAGAAGATAGACAAGACTGGTCAAAATCCTTAAGAGTACGTCATCAACATTTTCCTGTGTAAAAAGGTCGCGTCTGGAGGTGTTTGCACTAACACACAGAAAAGGAAGGATATTCGCAAGGTAGTTAGCTAGCCAATGTCTCATTCCCCCCACTCTCTAACGTGTCACGATAATGTACAGGTATCTTGTAACTGCAATGCTACGTGTTTTATTTATTAACTTTGCTTTATCTACTAGGCTATCTATTGCAACCGTAGTTGTTAGCCTGCATGGATAGCTAGCTAAATGTATATTTTTAGTCGCCTGCGTATTTTATGGAAACGTCACGATGCTATAATTAGCAAGCTGGCTAA
Source organism: Hiodon alosoides (assembly GCA_025775065.1). NCBI lineage: Eukaryota > Metazoa > Chordata > Actinopteri > Hiodontiformes > Hiodontidae > Hiodon > Hiodon alosoides. The sequence goes on from JAOYSI010000006.1 coordinate 229,004, forward strand.
ATACTATAGGCAATGACAATTGGCCTGCTAGCTTTCAAGATAACGATAGCATCAGCTATATAGGGGCTAGCCGACCAGCTAGCCTTTAGGCCAGCAGAATGTTGCTAAAACCTTGTCAATGATAGACTCGTGACGTGGGACGTTATTGATTTCGTTAATGTTGCGCTATCGGAATGTCAGCCTAGCTAGGCTCAGATACTTGGTTCATTAAAACGGCTTTGATTCGATTTAATCGATTGAGTAAATGTCCCTTTTTAATTGTCATTCTTAGGATATAACGCAAACGGAATTGAATTTTGTCGGGAAAAAAATATACTGGAGAACATAAATGGGGGATTACGGGTTTGGAGTCTTGGTACAGAACAACTCTGCTAACAAGTCAGCGTTCCCAGTAAGACTTCACCCCCACCTGCAACCTCCGCACCATCATCAGAGTGCACCCCCAGGCACCGCTGCTTTCATAAATAATAATACAGCTGGGAACGGCAGCAATGGAGGGTCGCCCTGGCTTTTTCCTGCAGCAGCCACCCATAGCAACATGCAAGACGAAATTCATGGGACAGAAAAACCCCGAGCCCAACAGGAAATGCAGGAAACGCAAGACAAGCAGCAGCTGTCTCCAGGCCACCAGGAAACAAGCCTCATATCTGAGCTAGAGAAGACAACGTCAGAGGAGAATAAAGGGGAAAATGGCACAGCAGAGGGCAGCAGTGGGAAGGAGAAGCTACGGATGGAGTCCCCTGTGCGGACAGGGTTCGATTACCAGGAAGTGTCGGGACTAGGGAGTGCAACTCAGTCTAGCACATCTTCCTCCCTGGCAGGCTTTAACTGGTCGGCTGGAATTCCACCCAACCCTTCGCCGGTCATAAGTGAGGATGTCAGCTTCTTCAACCCAGCTGCCTCTGCCAACAATGGGCCCCTGCTGTTCCAGAACTTCCCCCACCATGTCAGCCCAGGATTCGGAGGCAACTTCTCCCCCCAGATCGGACCCCTCCCCCAGCATCACCCTGCTCACCCCCACTTCCAGCACCCCCACAGTCAGCACCAACAGCACCGCCGTTCCCCTGCCAGCCCCCACCCTCCGCCCTTCTCCCACAGGAATGCAACTTTTAACCAGTTGCCCCATTTATCTAATAACCTTAACAAGCCTCCTTCGCCATGGGCCAGCTACCAAAGCCCGTCGCCTACTCCTACTTCCACCTCTTGGAGCCCCGGTGGCGGCTACGGTGGCTGGGGAGGGTCTCAGGGTCGGGATTACCGCAGGGGCCTCAACGGGGGGATGACAGCCCTCAACTCCATCTCTCCACTCAAAAAGACGTTCCCAAACAGCCACACGCCGTCTCAGAAGTACTCTCGGACCAGCCCCGCCATCAACCCCAAGTCCTGGGTGGAGGAGAGTATGGGCAGGAGTGATAATATATTCCCGTTTCAGGTGAGGGGGAATGCATCCCGTCTTTTGAGCAAACAAACAGAGCGTAAAAGCAGTTTTTGCCGACCTCATAACCACTCTGCCAGATCTAATCTGATTATTAAGGCAGCTTTCTGGCCTCATTTGATGGATGCACCGCAGTAATAGATCAAAGCCGTATTTCTCTAAATGCCGGAGGCCTAGATGAGTAATGCAGCTCTGGCTCTGCTAGCGGTTTTATTTTGCCAATGTAAAAAAAAATACAAGGGAAGCTATCCCAAAATCGGCATGCCAGAGACGCATAATGTAGATGGAGGCGAATATAAAGGTCATTAGGGTAAATTTGATAATTGTTTTATTTCTTTGCCATCGCTATCGCAGCAGAACGACGGTCACGAGTCTGTTTTCTTTACGAGCATACATGAGTGTTGCATGCAATTCACCTACTCTTTTTGATTGCTCGGATAGAATAAAATGCCAAATGGATTTATCTGGGCATTGTCAGTCTGCTTATTCTGGCTACATAAGGCTTTTCTATGTTTTGAACCGTCTGCTGTTTGAGGCCAACGCAGCGAGGAAGTTAGCTTTTAAAAATTATATTGTATTAATAATCCATTGTACTTGATCATAATTAAAATTAGTGTTGCTTATCTGTTACCCACTGTAATTTCAGCGAGGGGATCTGTTATTAAAGCTCAATGGGTTAAGGGAGTATAATGTGGCAGGCCATTTGCAACATTGGTGTTTTCTTGCTTGGTCGACACCCTTATTGAGAAATGATACAGCTAATGGTTTTGCGCTTAACCAATTAGAACCTTTTAGGTTAAGTATGTCGGTCGAAAGCACAAAGGCGTTACACGATTGGCGGTTAGAACTGCAAAAAATAAACCTTGTCTACCCACTGTTGTAATTTTGTTTCTTAACCAGACTGAAATCTCGGGCAAAACTGAATCGCTGGAATAAAGGAAACGGACAGCTTCCATTACAATAATAACAGCTGTGAGTCAGATTTATCACACCCATCATCGGAGCCAGGCATTTGCGTATCTTGGTAGTAAAATTTACCCTACCTTCTCTCTGGGAGTTAAAGTAGTTGTGCTATCTGTTCACTTGTATAGTCAATCATTTGTGAACAATAGTGAAAACGCTGCAGGTAATTTGCTCCATTGTTTTCGTGCCAGGGCATATCCATCTCCACAGTTACTGGTTTATTACTTAGAATGGGCATTCCTTCACGTGTCTTGTATAGGTAAAACTGGACCCTTGTGGGGGTTCCAGTTTAACGCGGAGGGTTTGTGGCTATTCTCGTGTGACAATGCTAAAATGTTACCATGTTAAAATAAAATTTTAGATAATGGCTTTCTCAGACAGCATATGATAAAGTATAAGGAAAGATAAACAAATTATATTTGTTTTTCAGGCAAGGGGACCTTTTTTTTTTTTTTTTCTTCCTGACCACTTAATGAATAACTGTTGTCATTAAATTGACTATAGGAACAGATCTCCAAAGTAAACAGTTGGCCTATGGACTTGTCATCTCAGAGGGCGTTATGTTAGGAGAGGCGATATTTGCCAGCGCCACCAAAGGAACACTTTAAACGCGTTGAAACATGACACGTAAAATGTGATCGGAAAAAGTCCGGGGGCCTCATTTATCAAATTTGCTTGTGCTTCATGCCAGTTCAGTCCAGGAAATGTGCGCACAGTGTTTTCTGTCTGATGATGGTAGCATTGTAAAAAGTTGTGTGAATTAGGACTGAGCAGCTAAATTTATGAATCACGACTGAGGCCTCCCGATCCTCCCGTGCGGCTCAGTCGGTAAAGGCGCTCCATGCGCTTACTGAGCCCCAGGAGCTGGGATTCGAGTCTCGTGAAATTGGCGGCTTCTCTTGGCCTCTCCCATTGATTTCCTGGGCGCGCCTGCATGCTGGATGTGCCGTCGAGTGCGACGTGCCTCTCCTCCAATCGGTGCTGGACGTCTCGTTTGGCTGGCGTGCCTCTCCTCCAATCGGTGCTGGACCTCTCGTTTGGCCAATGTAGTCTGCAGAGTGTGAAAATAGACAGGTGGCTCAAAGGTCGCCTGATGACGTTTCATTACGTTGAATGAACATGAACAGACTTCGTTTTCTAGCTCACCTTGTTTAGCTTATGGTTGTACCCTCTAATGGTTTATAAAGCTGTGTCTTGATCAAGGCACAATATATTTCAGTCGTTAAAAACACAAACTGAAGCTGGGAAGGCAGTGGTTGGTTTAAGAAACAAATGGACCTTGACATTTGCCCCTAATCCAACCAAGCCTTCAACACTTCCAAAACAGTTTTTTTGCTGTAATGTGACCTTTACCCGAGTTTGCCTTTTTCCTGTCTCTTTAATTTATTGAGTGACTAATTCATAATTTTTATGTTAAGAAGGCCATTACATGTCAATGAAAATTTGTCTTTGTTCATTTAACCCAACTGATGTGGAAATTAAATCAAAGGTCATATTCGGTAATGAGTTTACCGTTAACACTAAATTATTTAAAAATTCTTAGTGTACTTAGCCTAAAGTGAATGACCGGTTGAATGGTGACTCATCTAAAATGTGGTTGCCTTGCTATGTCAAAGTCTGACACATATTTTGCCCATTAGTTGGTACCAATACGTGCCATGTTCATCTATAT
>JAOYSI010000006.1:233173-307360 GCA_025775065.1 Hiodon alosoides
TCTCTCTCTCTATCTCCTATCTCTCTCTCGCTCCCCCCCTCTCTCTCTCTCTCTCTCTCTCTCTCTCTCTCTCTCTCTCTCTGCTTATTCTCACACTAAATTTCTCTTTTGTCTTTTCTCATTCCCTCTGGCCTTGCCCTCTCATATTTGGTTGGGTTTAGGTTCCCTGAATGATACAGATTTTTACTGTATTGATAATATATGGGGCTTGTTGAGGTCAGACACAGGAACAGTTGCTAAATCTTTATTTATGGGGTCATGAGTGGCACTGCATTGTGAAAAAAGTTGCAGTAAAATCCTGATCATCTGATTGTCATTCATTTTTTATAACAATTGTGCTGTGAAAATGACATGCTTTATCAGCTGATAGTCATCTCTGAAATTGCTACTGTCTGTCTCGCTTCCTACCTTCCTCAGTTCATAAGATTCCCTCCTACTTTTTCTTTTTCTCAATCATTTTCAGATTTGGTCCCGACTAACTGTGCAGTCCCTCACAAAACTCTATTACCTGCTTAACAAAATCATAAAAACTAAGATAAATGGCATCAATGGAACTTAAATTGACATGATTAATTCAAAATTTACATTGCTGACACTTCCAAAGAGCCTCCCTCTCTCTCCCTCAAGTCCAAATGTTTCAACACCTTGATCTTCTTTTATGTTCCTCCTCATAAACATCATAGTTCGTATGATGTCCAGCTGAGAAATGCCTTCCCGCTCGTCTTGCAGAACACGACAGAAAAGTATTCTTCATAATGTGACTTTCAAATGTAGCATGGAGGGTGAGAATGCTGCTCAGTTTTCTTTTTGCCAGTCCAAGAACTCCAAGCATGCCCTGTCTAAACCCCCGTGTGGACGAAAATGTTTCGACAAAGCGATTCCGTGAAGAAAATGCAAAGCTGGAGAAAGACCCAACGTTTCTGTCCAGTTGCCTTGACCTGGCTCTTTTCAGGCTCATCACCCCAATCACCCGTGATCAACTGAGAGGATGTTAACGACATCACGGTTCTCGCCTTCATCCGCGAGGTCACGCTGTCGCGTGACGTGGAAGCCCGGCTTCGCTATTGCCTTTATGCCAGGTGGAGACATCTGGACGCAGAGCAGAGGGTTGTTTTTTGATGTAATTCTGATAGCAGTAAATGAAAAAGGAGGCTCATGGATAATTCATGCATGATTTTAATTCTTATTGCCTCGATTTTAAATGGAAGACCTATGAAAAGAAATATCCTAGATTCATAAGTTATTACTCTTTTAACCGTGTCAATACTAGGAAGAAAGAAACTATGCCCTAAGAACATGCAGATAGCTGCCGTGACTTACAAGCCGAATTGTGGCATTGTTACGTCAGTGTGTATAGGCAAAGCCCAGACGTGCGGAGCAATTATGAATTATGTCAGAAGGGCCTCTCATTATATACTGTGTCTTGTAAGTATTGGCCTGGAACACAGTATTGTGGGGTGTTATGCGGAGCAGTTCGTAGGTTTCAGGCAGTGGACCAAATAGTTGTTGGTTCAAATAGTATGGTAGTATGTTTTATTGTGCCTGTTTAAGCCCTACTAGACTTAACAGCAGGATAATGGCGATTATCATTAATCAGACCTTTACAGTGCAGTGCATCAGAACATACCCCTCAGATTCATAATGGATCGATAATTTGCTGATCAGTTGACAAACTAAAGAACATAAGACATATAGACAAAACAAAAACTGCAAAAAATATTGATGTTATTAATTACCCCTCGAGGATTTCCTACTTCTTTATGATACATTTTGTCTGTAGCCCTTTCCCTTGGGTTTAAGCTTACATGGACCACTCACATGGAGCTTTTGTATATTACCTCTGCCCTTCATTTGAACCGGTATGCAATATTATCAGATTCAGGTTCCCCATGCTGTCACCACTCAAGGGATATCCCTAACAATGGCTATTGTGGCCTACTTCTGGGCAGGTTTAATAGCCACAGCTCTCTGCCAAGAAAAAGGAATGGGATTGTTCAGATGGTCGAATTTCAGAAAGGTTTTAGTTTATATAAACATATTTGAGGAAAGGCAGTTCGCAGCTCTCTGGTTGATCCCCAACGTCAACTCGATACAGTGCAATTCGAGCCTTATAGTTTTAACTGTTTTTTTATGTTTTTAACGGATAAGCTTATTTCACAGCACTTGTCCGTATCATGTTCTAACTTTTATGTTCATAATAGGTTAGTTAGAAAAAAGTTAAAGCTATTGTTGACAAGAACTACATCCACTCTCTGAATAATTCACACAGATTTTATTATGTCATGCATTTCTTCTGCACATTTTTATATAGACTGATAAAATTTGGTGAAAGATGGACGGTCTTAAAAAAGACGAGGACATGAACACAAGATTGAGGACCAAAAGGCGAATGAAATGTCATGAGGCAGGATGCCTGTAATGAGGTGTCCTCCACAATGGTGTAAAAAGTATACACAAATTCCAGCGCTGTGAGATGGAATGCTTTGACGGCAGTTCCCCATGTGGGCATCCAGTTGGACTCTGGGGAGAGGCAGCAGCTTTTCCTGTAAACCGCCTGCGATGGTGGAAAAACACTTGGGGCATCTGCGCTTGGGCTGAGACAGGGGTGTCGATAGCGCTGCTCTGCCCCCACCCCTCTCAGCACTCCGCCGCTGCAAGGAAAAGGTCCAGTAAAAAATGCGTTAAGGGGGAGAGTGCCAATGTCACCGCACATAAATGGAAAGAAATACACCGAGTGCCTGAGGTTTCTGAAGTGGCCAGATTTTATGAGTAGATGATTAATTCCTCATATTTGGACACTTTTGTCTTTCCGCAGCAACATATTTGTAGGCGGGACAGCTGGTACCAATTTATGTCCCTGTACCATCAAGGCCCAAGTGCATGTGTGTGACTTGTGGCTTTTCGGCACTCTAACTCAGTCCTTCCCCAAACAACCGAGGGAGTTATTATTAGCTTTTTTTTTTTCCCCCTTTTTCCCTCTTTTTGGTCACGCTTGCTTCTCTGGGTCATTAAAACATCTTTTCTGTGTCAAAGGCAGTCGGCTGTGGTGAAATCCATTCCTTGGTCCAGGCATGACGCCCCCGCCATTCTCGTGTTTGCATGTTTTATTCCGTTTGTTTGTTTGTTTGTTTACGCGTCTGCTTACATTTTTTCATGTCTTTAAAAGTGAGTAACTCACCGCCCGTCATTATCAGATTGAAATTGGAATGTGTTGTTTCTTTTTTTGGTAACATAGGGGTAGGTTTTTGCTCATCAAATCTGGGATATTCTTGGAAGACATATCTTGGCCTTATTAAAGTGGCTTTGGCAAAATAAAAATGCAAATAAATATAAATTTAGACCTTTACATAAATCTTAATTTAAATGTCTACCGATCAGAAGGCTGATTCCTAAATTCCCAGGAGACGTATTTGGGTTTCATAGACACTTCAGAAGAGTTCAGTCGTGTGACAAATCGCATAGGTCTAGACTGTCCAGCTCCCTTCTAGGGTATGCATTTGAGATCTTTTTTTACAGAACTAACTTCACAGCTTCACATGGCATCTCCATTAATATTTACTGCATTATTTCATAAATAAGAAAGCTGACTTTTCAAAATGTTATCCTTATTTGGTTGTTTATATAATATGTGCTCCCGTAGAGTGAAAATAATACATTTTTTTTCCATAAAAAATTAAATTAAATAAAAAAAAAAAACTGGATTTGGATCGAGTGGTTTGGATTTGAACCGAAAACCTTCTGGTAACAAAACCAGTACTTTAACCACAACTCTGCAGTCCTATCGAGATATGCCGCTCTACAAAAGTCATGAGAAACTGTAATGACCAAGAAGGCAGTGATCTTTCCCGGGTATGCACAAGCAGAAGTATGACATGCCAGTTATTATCACAATGCGCTTGCATGCAGCCTGGTTTAATGTCTTCCCTCCCTTTCCATGCTGTCCCAGCACGAATATGAATAATTGAGCACTGCCTATATTAGAAATTGCAGGACTTAATCAAAGCTAGGTGTAGATATCTCTACATGTAACCTGACCTTTGCCGATAAACAGATTTTTTTCAGAAAGTTTTCATACAAATTATTGGGAAGCCATTTAGATCACGTAGTTTCCTTATTTCCTCTTTCAGGTGGGATCAGTTTTCAATGTTATCACTAAATCATCTGATTTGAGGATTAACACTGCCTGGGGCTCCATTCTGGGGCTGCCTGCATTGTATTCATTCAACTGAAGCGATGCAAACAAGACAAGGGCAGACAGAGAGAAAGTAGATGAAAGAATGACTATTGTGACCTACTTCTGGTCAGGTTTAATAGCCACCGCTCTCTGCCAAGAATGGGATTTATGGGATGGGAGGAATGGGATTGTTCAGAGGGCCGCACGTTTTAATTTCACAAAGGTTTTAGGCAATATAAACTTGCTCATGGTTTGAGGAAAGGCAGTTCACGGCTCTTTGATTGATCCCCAAAGTCGGCTCGATACAGTTTAATTCAGCCTGATGGTCTTAACTCCTTTTTCAAAGGATACGCTTATTTCACAGCACCTGACTGCATAATGTTATAATAACTTCGTTACACATCGTCCTAATATGTTAGTTCCAAAAATGTTAAAGCTCTTGTTGGTGAGAACTTCATCCACTTTCTGAATAATTAAGATTATTATTTTTTTTGTTCTGTTATGGGACTTTTCTTTGTGTTCTAATATAGACTCAAATGGTTAAATTGAATGAAGATTTGGGTTAAAGCCTGGGTGTCCGTTTCACACCAAGTATGGAAATATAAACAAATAAATCGTGACGCGAGCACACAATCAGTGATATGAATTAGCTGTCACAACATCGAGGTAACACACAATATAGACTGGGCTAGCTAAGTGAAATGTTAATAGACTTTCCACAATTGAGCAAGTGAGCTAAACCGATGGAAAACCAAATAATATACTGTCATCAAGTTGATTCTATGAGAACTAAATTGGGATATCAGAAATAATCAATTGTTTGCATCAACTGGAAGCTCAAATACCTAAGGACATTTTCTCCTAATGTTTGCAGTAGGATGATAGACTAAATATGTTCAAGTATGAAGATGGGCTTATCAGAATGGACCTGAAAAGAAAAAAAAAAAAAACAGTAATGTTAAGGTATTTAATCAAGTTTTAGTCCAAAAAATACAGTAGGATTTTGTGGAAAGACTATTATAACTATAAAAGTACCTCTGCATCTGGGGTAGATTAATATAATTCAGGCTGATAATAAATTTGCTACAAATGTGGCAGGATGTCAGTTTTGGTTTAGTCTGTGACAGCAAGAGTTCAGATTGCTAATGCATAGCGGCAACGTATTCAACCATTTTGTGGCTCAGAAAGTTTCTCAGAAGCTACCTCCATGCCCCCCTAACTTTTAGTAACTTATTCAACCATTTTGTGGCTCAGAAAGTTTCTCAGAAACTAACCCTATGCCCCCCCGCCAGCCCTCACCTCCTTCTGCCACCAAGGCAGATGTCACAGTATATCCCACAGAAGGCTGAAGACCAAAACGATTCTAGTTAATGGCTTCCTACTGACTACATAATAATGCTGTCAATAACACCACTGACCTTCACCCTCATTAATGAAGTGTGTCAGGCATACTTTCCTCTTTGAAGACCTCATTATTGCAGCCGGAAGGACGTCTGAGGCTCAGAGCGTTGGGTAGACCACCACAGAGACATGTAGAAAGGCAGAAGAAGAGTACATTCTGATAGATTATATCTTGTCTGGTTTCTGCTTAATATTAATCTAAAGAAATTCCCCCACACCTGAAGTCGATGATAATTAGCCCCTGACAATCCATTACACTCTAAGATGGATTTTTTACTGAAACAGAGCAGTGCCAAACCAGGTATGAAAAATACATTTGGACAACATAAAAAAGAGCGGTTGACAGTGAAAAACCCTGAAATGTATACGCGGTTTCAGAAACTGGATGGAGAGGTGGTTGCAGTTACAAGAGCAGTAGCTGTTACAAAGGCTATAAGTCATAGAATAATAATAGAATACGACTAGCCAACAAGTTCAGTTAATAAGTCGGGAGTATTTAAAAAGTTTATTTTAAAATTCCAACCGTTTTGTTTTATCTTCAATTTCTCTCTGATCCTCATGTTTTTCCTCGTTGGATATAAAATGCGATTTTAGAATCTGATTCTATAACTGACTGATGTTTTATATTTCTGTATTGTTTTTTCAACCTCCGCCTTTTTAGATGAGTTTAAAGTTATTTTGAAAGTGAAAATAATTTGAGGAGAAGCTTTTCCCGTATGTCTTGCGTCTAGCATCACCATTGCTTCCCAGTTTGGTACTTGCACCGCGGTCCACCAGGTGGCATAGTCAAGCAATCTTATTAGAATGACGCACACATGCAGACACACACCTCCGTTCAAATTCTTCACGTGACCATGGTATGATTTGAAATTGGAGCACCTAAAGGCCTGGAAAGCACCAACGGCAAGTTTGGATCGGTGTATTTTGGTTTAAGCGTGTATATACCCTCATCCAAATGAATGAAATGATTAATGAATGGGTGAATGAAATCTGTTTACTATCAGAGCATCAGAACTAAATGTATTGAATAATTAATTTAAGACATTGATAACTTCATGAGCCTCAGTTCTAAACATATCATTTTTAACGTTTATAAATAGTCATCTTTAAAAAAAGTGGATATTTCCATACTACCATATGATGTTACATGATGAAAGATTGTAAATCTGTCACTCAGTCTGAGGTTGAAAGACATGAATACACTGTATACACTAAGTGGCCATATTATCAGGTAGACCCCTCATTCCATGAAATGGACTGAGCCGCCAGCAACAGCAACATGTGTTCAGACTATGGTCTTTACAGTGTGTAGGCAGGTACATAGGGAGTTGCTCTGTGTGCATTTCAGAGGTAGAATGGGCAGATCTAAACGGGTTTGACTGGGACATCGTAGTAGGTGCCAGACGAGCGGGAGTGAGTATCTTGGAAACAGCAACCATGCTTGGGTTTTCAAATACAACTCATGGGTGTATGGTCCACCACGTTGTTTAAGTTTAAGTATTACCCTCTCATGAACTGTATGTCCGATTGACACTGAATGTGGCGTGGACGCCTTGTCTGATATGACTGCTTCCTGACTTCTTCCTCAGCGAGCCCAATCTTCAGGACAAGCTGCACAGAATCCTCTCCTGCTCCCTTGTTTTGAGTTTGGCAATACTCAGTTCAGGATATAGTGCACCCTGTCCAGTGTGTGAATTTGTGCACAAGAAAATGCAAAACCATGGAAGAATGGAGCCAGATCCTTCAATCTCTGACGGCTTTCCAAGAACAACCGGGCAGTGCAAGTTAATGAAAAATCAAGATTAAATGATTAGAAAAACTTGTACAGACGATTTTCACAAAATGGACCAAATGCCGTACGCCAACATTGACTAAAAACGATAGCTTATCCTACCGGTCTTGCTTTCCGCTCAAAATTTGGCAACAGAGCATTACGTCACTCTCATTATGTCTCCCCTCTTCCGATTCACGGTTGTCCCTTGGGTAAAGGCGAAATACTGATATAGCTAGAAGAAATGCGAAATGGGGAAGTATTTGCGACAAGACGAATTTAGTGTGAAAAAGTTTTAATGATTTTCATCTAGGATGTGTGAAGTAGACAAGACACAAGTGAAAATTGAAAGTCGAACTACGTGGTAAAGTCGATGTCTCCCTTCTCATTCCAGGACGTTGAGTTCGTTGCTGGAGTCATTAACTCGTACTCCACCAAGGCATATAATTACAATGAGGCAATTTCTCAAAGTAATTTGTATTTGCATTATTTCCTCCAGCTATGTTCCATTACATGGAAATGCCCATAATTTCATCTATATAATTGCTTCCTATCTTCCTTATTTTAAACCCATAAAATCTAAGTGCAACAGATCAGTAGATATGTATGGATTCATTCTTGTATGTGGTGACACTTGCGTGTGGTGACACATGTTGAAGTGTGTAAAACCGTAGCAAACCTTAGCAGATCAGGCCCCAAATGTTACACTGCTGGGAAAAGCAATCTTTTCAGATTAATTCAAGGAATAGGAGTAGTTAAGGTTAATCACTTTAGGTTAACTAAACACCTTAGGTGAACTAAACGCTTCAGGTAAGTTTGGCACTTAGATTGTCTTTGCATTATGCAGCCCTATAAAGAGGTTAAAGGGTAAAAGTGTAATCTCTTGTTTTCTGTCAACAGAGAGCGTAATAAATACATTTGTGTTTTAATGCTGTTAAAAATTGGTTTAAAAAGTTTAGACTGCAGAAAATATGGTTGGGTGTGACTCCTGGGCAAAAAAGCAACATTTAGTATGTAACGAGTTACAAATTAAAATTGAAGATAACGATGAGGACACAACTTTTAAAGGATTAATGTGACATTGAGTTATATCCCCCACTATAAAACATCAGCCCTAGAATGAACTTTTCTTCCATGCTGAGAGAGAAATCTGGGTCTTGCTAATAGGGAGAAGTCTCAAAAATTATGCTACAAAAATGGGTGAGGGAATTAGCAATTGGGATCACTTGGAGGTGGTGCCGTTTAGCCTAACGCAGCTCTTCAACTTTGGTGAATTAAACTAATCTGAGGTGACATGCTGGCAGCCCAGGATTTAGAAGCCCTGTTATCGTCGAGCCACCGATGACCTTCGGCTTCTTCATTCCTTTGTTAATGAATATTCAGCGAGCAGAAAGGGATTTAAATATCTTAACACATTGCTCTCACATGATTCCCTCTCACTTGTCATGTGCTGGTGGCACCCTTCTCTGCCGCGAGCTGGTGTTCCTTTCGCTTTTGTGCGTCCTGTTAAATGCATGCATTCATGTTCATGTTAATCATGCCCTGTCCACCATAGACCTTTGGGGGAGTCATCTGAAATATCTGGCTCCCACCCAAAGCAGAAGAATACCATTGCACACACTTTTAATATGTTCACATATCAATTCAATCGTTAATAGCATATAAAGTAAATGTATTCAGTGGATACTCAGATATTTAAATGCGATATATACAGATGGATATATATATACAGAGTTTGTCTCCGGTAGCACTGTATTCAATTGGCGGGAGAGATATGACTGCCACCTTTCCCATAGACTTTTTTAAACTCGAAGACAATGCAACTTTTTTCTTTTTATGTAATTTTATGTCACCCTGTCACCCTATTCCCCCAAAAAATATGTTAGGATTATTGCATCCCCTTGTTGGCTTTTTCTTTTATAATGTACTAAAACATATTGTAGTGAATTTTTTTTACATGGTGCACATATGGTCGATTTTCAACAGCCGAATGCCAAGTTACCTTACGTGTAACTGTTTGACAGAAACCAATTTTTCCCAAGGAAAAACAAACTGAATTTCCCCTAAGCACATACTTGTTTTGTTACTGAGAACGCTTAGCGGCACGAAAGTGATCTGCTTTAAACTTAAACATCTGCTGAGAGGGAGTGTACACAAGCGAGAGTGTTAAAGTACATTTTGTACCGTCATACATTTTTGTACATTTTGAGGTGATGAAAGAAAAATTGCTTTGTTCTCTATTTTCTGAGGTCTTTTCTTTAAAATTCTAATTTTACTTTACTTATGTATTTATTTATTTTTAATTTGAAAGAATTCCCTTGTCTGCAGTTAGTTTTTATGTGGTTTTTGTCTGCTGAATTTCTTTCTGAAACATCTCCCAGGATGACAATGCCCCCAGCCATAGGGCACGATGGTCACTAAATGGTTTGATAAGAGTTCAAATTATCATAAGCAATGGCTTTCACATTCCACAGATCTCAACCTAATGGAACACCTATGCGAGATTTTGGACAGATATTGGACCGTCATCAAAACACCAAAGGAGGGAATATCTTGGTGTTCCATCCCTCCTGTAGAATTCCAAGGACACATAGAATCTATGCCAAGGTGCATTGAAGCTGTTCTGGAAGCCCGTGGTGCCCAACACCTTACACTTTCTGTTGTTTTTTTCCTTTAATTTGACAACCCTCAACCGTTTAATTTTGATGCTCCACTTAAATTTTAAGTACAGTTAAGGCTAAGGTTGATGAGGTATTGTTTTAGGCCATGTAGCAGGGTATCTGCTAAAGAACACTCATTCTTCCTCTTGAAAAGATTGTTATGGGGAAGTACTGGCCATGGGTGGTTTGAGTGAGGCTGTAGTATTGGTCTAACTTATTGGTCTAACTGATTGACACAGCCTTTTCGCTTCAGGAAGCACAGCAGTATGCCCAGACCATCTGCAGAAGGGCATACGATGCTTTTACATAGGAATGCATGGTTGTCTCAGGTGAAGTAATTTATGGTCATCTCTTTTTGACAAAGACTGGGGCAATTAGCGGGACACAGACCACGCAGAAATAGGAACGGCAGACGCAAATTATTCATAAACACGGTGGAACAAACGGTGCACAGTGCAAACCCTAATTTGGGTCCTAAATCATTACCCCTCTGTGTGACAACCTTCCTGCCATTTGCCAGCACTTTCAAAAATGAGGGTGTCCTGCCAGCCAGAGTATTCGCTGCATCTGGCCAAGCACAACACTGGCACGTGGCCAGGACTGTTTGGAGCGCTGGCACGGACGAGAGCCAGAGCTGCCCTGGCCCAGGTCCTTGGAATCAGGCGTACACTGGAAAAGGTCACTTCAGAAATACCCCACAGCCAATACAGAATAATCGCTGAGAATGGACACCAGCCAGTTGAGAAATACACAGATAGTGAAAGAGAGCCACACATTTCAGTAGCTTAGAGTGTTAAAGGCTAAGAGAATGTCCTGTGGCATTGAGCGCTTCTGTTTTGTTTAATAATATGCAACATGATTACATGGCAATACAGCAGAAAGACCTAGCCTGAGCAAACCATAGTGAAAATCTAAGCAGTAGAAGTGTAAAGCAGAGATACCCATCTAAGATTGGACCAGATTGATGACCCAAGAGATGACCAAAAAAACCCACTCGACAGATAAAACTTGCAGGTTATTTCCCACCTGTAAACAATTTTTACAATTGTAAGTGTCCTCTAGTTAATCACAACTGCCCCTGGCCTTGCAACATGATGTCGCAACTCAATCCTTGACATATTGGACCTTTTTTTCTTTTCTTTTCCCCAAAGTCAGCCCAGGATCTTGGCAGATTGCTTCTAAATCCCAGGACCTCAAATGGGTTCCACGAAACGAGTCTGACGGAAGCGTGGAATATTTGTTTTTGTTACATGTGGCAATGCTGACCCCTATATCCAACCTCCACTGCAGTCCGATCAGCACCTTGGCCAAGGGTCTTTCCACTGGTTTAGAATTTCAATGGCTGAGAGTAAACAGACACTGGAGCTTGAAATACTTTCTTATGACTAGGGATGGCCCCTGTAAGAGGCGTCTCTGCACCAGCACATGATGTGTTTGATCATTTCTACTGTATGTGAATTAGGTTGCTCACTATAAATTTGTGTATACCGCACAGCCGCTTACACGCAGGCATGACAGAACTGAAGCAAGGGTCTGTTGTTTATTTATTTGTTTATTTCATAGGTCGAGGCATGGATTAGAAATACGTTTTCAATTGGTTTGATTATTTGAAGCATAAGGAAAGCATTTTTTTTATGGATAATTGTAATGAATAAATGTGAATGTAAATATGACTCTATGTACTATTGATCTGGTAATTTTTTTATATTTAGCCATAAGTGACAAATGTTTATTTCTGACATAACTATCAGATGAACTTTTACATAAATAATTTGTGGAATCTTTAGAACAATTCCAAATGGGAATCTACTGAAGGATTATATTAGTACGTATGCCAATAGCTCTGTGTTCTTTAGAGCATTACTTCAGGTCGAAACGAGGATGCAACTTTCATGCCATATAGTCAAAATTCTTACATTTCGATGTGGAAAACCTGTACATATACTAAACGTTCCAGTTGAAAGGACTTAAAGAACGTGCCAAATTCGACACAGTTACTCATCGAGTACATCTCCAGACGTGCCAAGTCTTAAATACGGCCCTGCATTAAGGTTAAGATTCAGATGCATGATTCAGTGTGTCCACGTTAGCACTCTGCCAATAACTTGAAACAGTAACATGAAAACGGACTTGGCAATTTCTTCACAAATACCACATCAGGACTTCAGAAACCATGATTATGGGTTACATTTTTCAGCCTTGTTTATTTCAGAGTCTGGGGTAACAATTAAGGACATTTGCTCTGCAATTACTGTGTTAAAAATAATAAAACAATTTACCTAAAATACCTGCAATTTGTGTGATGATTTGGGGTGGCAAATTAAAAATACAATGTTTGGACATCCCCTAGCTGTGTCTGAATGATGAAAATACATAAATCAAAGGGATTCTGACGAAGTCAGTCGCGACAATGGACCTGCCGCTTTTTGGTTGTCAGACATCAGACATCAGCTTGTGGACTGTGAGTGGATCACATCACCGTAATGTAACGTTATGTAAAGATTCAACATAGGTTCTTAATTTGAGGAAAAGTATATAAAATAATGTTAGATCAAATATTATGGTCCCTGATTCTTTTCGAGAGGCAACAAAGGATTTTCCATTTAGATAGTTTTAAGAAAAATAAAAGTATTTAATACATCTTGTGCAAGAGCAGAACAGCCGTACACAAATTGATGTCGACCTGATCTCTGAGAGCACTCTCATTCCCAAAATATTCCTGTGAACCACTGTGGACCTTGAGTACAAGAACAGAAAGTAGGCCCACAGGCCCAGCCACGCCCATTCTCATGTGCAAACCCCAACTATAGAACACACATATATCTGGAAGAAAACATACACATCTATCACATGGTTAATTTACTCAGTTATTTATTCACTTTTTATTTGTTTTTCTGTATTTTGTTCAACGAATAAACACCTCCTGACCCCCAAGATCAATAATATTGAGATGACATGCTGTTATGAGGAAAGCCAAGCTGTGACACGGGGTCTGAACATAATCTTGTGAATGCCTCTCTCTGTGCTGGTACAAGAAGACAAATTTCCATTACCTTTGAGATCTTTGTAAGGGACAACAAAATTTGCTCCGTTGCTCCATGAAACCTAGATGGGTCGACGGGTTCACAGTGCGAAACTGCTAGGTAATATGTAATGCTATGCCCCTAATTCTAGATATAAAAAGGTCCCTACTTGAGGTGCTCCAGTGTGTAAGACACAGGAGGTCTTGTAAGAAGGGGCTGCACCTGCAGATGAAATGTAGGCCACATTGCCTTAGTGGTGGCAGACCCTGGTACAGGCAAGCCACAGACCTAAGGGTTTTAACACGTCGCTCAACCAACAGCTATTTGACACCTTGAAAATCAAGCTATCCAAGTGTCCATTCAATTAAGGAATCCAATCAAGCAAATAATTAATCTCATCTGGGAAATAACTAATTAGATATTTAATCGACAAGGACACCATCACAGGCCCCAGAGCCCCACAAATGTGCCTCATGTACTTTTAAAAATATTTTTTTGTATGTGGCAACTATTTCAATTTAATCAATAAATCTTTGAAGTTTAGTTTGATTCCAAAGTGGAAAGTTATATTAATACCCTAAATTCTCAGTCATTTACCTAAATTAGAAACATTTGTCATACGTGGGCGAAGTGCTCTGTGGTGAAAATGGTTAGAAGTCTAGTTCTCATCCCATGCAAAGCACTCCACAGATAAAGCTGAGGTCTGGGCCTGCCGTGCGGGACCAGGGCTTGCTGTGCACGGAAAGCCTGTTCGCATCAGGGGCCTGCGATGAAATTCTCACAGCGTAATTGAAAGTGATGTATCTAGCCTGATGTTTTGTAATTAAGTGCAGGCGAGGGCAGCGAAAGGAGGGTGGGTATGTGCGGCGGTTCACCGGGGCCCCGGCAGCAGCTGTCTACGTGCAGACAGCTTTGGCCTCTTCCAGAAATGATTGGCATCCGTCAGAGTGGATCGCAACAGCACGACAACCACACCAGGCACGCCCCCTGCCCTGGCCCAAGCTTACACGTTGCCGTGAACGTTTCCTGTAATGTCTAGCGTGTGGAATGACGAAACACAAACCTCTTCCCATCAGAACATTGGTGAGGAGTCTGACCTGCTCCCGTTATGAAGTCTGACCTCCACCAGGGCACTTAAGCAGTGCTTATATTCTGACGGCCCTCTTATATCTATGTCCTTTATGTTCTTTACCAGCCTCCTCTCAATGGGGCACCGGGAGCTTAGGCTATTGGCAAAAAGCCTACTTCTAGGTTTCATCGGAAGGCGAACAATCTGCTTCCCACCAAGGCTCTCTCCCACTTCAGGTATTCCTGAAATTTCACATCCACATAATTTACGACTGTTTTGATGGTTCAGCTAACCTACTTGTGGTTGTATATCAGCTTGTGGTACGAATAGCGACCCGACTACAGTCAGAGATTTGGCCCCCGTGTAAACAAAAATGACAGACCCGAGGGCTATTTTGCAGTACTCTGGGAAACTTGTGTTTCCATATGTGTGCCATCACACGAGGTGATGATATTATGATCCCGTCAGTTCTGGCCTGAAATCTGAAACAGAGAACAGTGATGGATGTTTTTGATGATTCTTGAAACTTCGGAGTATCAAAAGGTCAAATGCAAGCTATACAAGGGTGAATTTCCTGGAAAACTGCTCTGTGATAAAATGCATCTAACTCGCACATTCATCAGACTATTGTTAGTTGTAGCTTAACAAGGGGTTTCCTTACAAACTTTAGTTAGCGTGCTGATATACATTATATAATTGCCAATGTAAATGACGCAAGTATACTGTGACTGTTTGTATCCTAAAATTAAAAATGGTGACATGAGCTCACAGGTGTGAAGACACTATATATCACCTTTACTGCATTCCCCCTCCAATCAGGCATTTTTTATCGACCAATGTATCCCCATAGCATCCATTGTATAAAAGATTTGGTGGTATAACCATAGTTTAAGAAATGCTGACACTGGCTGGACCTGTATTCTTCCGAATTTTGAAGTCTAGCTTTTAACCATAGCTTCAGTACAATCTTGTTAGCTACAAGGATTGCAGGATTGTTAGTACAAGGATAGCTACAAAGACTGTCGGCCTACATTAAAATATATACTGTTTCACTTATTTTTAAACACCACAGCAAACTATAAATATGGTTATTATGACAGACAGAAATGTAAATGGTACAACGCTATAAACTGACAACACTTTTTTTTTTATGTTATAAGGATATATTTCTTAAAACCAGATGTTAAGCCAATCTGAGGAACTAAACGTAGGTAGACAACGGTCCATGCTCCTGTCAGCTGGGTATTCAGGATAATTTAATTATTTGAAAAACCAGAACCTGAAGGCTTAGGTAATGTGTTTTTGCCTGGTACTAATTGAGCACAGAAATAATTGTGTTACTGCAGCTGGAGTGCAATTGCAGCCTAATCGCAGATTAAGAAAACACGGTTTGTGTCAATGATATAATAATGCAATATTGAAATTAGTACAAAATAAATAATTTGAGGTCTACAACACAGAGAGCTCAGACTTTCAGATAAAAAGTTAAAAAAAAAAAAAAACAGGTTTTAAAATAGCGACTTGAAACAACATTAAAAATGGCACAGCAATTTTCTTTTGGTCAATGCAAAAAGTATTAACATTATAGGAAAATTGGAGTGACTTATTTTGAAAACCACAGATCTAATGCAATGTTCTATGCCATGTGGATATAAAAGACCATTCAAATTACAGCCAATTTTGTTTAAAAAGAACACCAGATACCATCTGCTCTATGAACAGTTAACCTCCAATTGCTGAGTCTGAAAGACATTAATTTGATTATAGAATACAGTCTGTCTCGTGTTGGTAGTTTGATTAACAAAGTGCGAATGAATACATTCTAATTAAACATTATATCTCCGTATTGTTAGTAAATAATTGTAGCTAGGTGGTGAGTAACTAAATGCCTAATGGTTTAAAAACGTATTTGTCAGCTACTCACCTCACTATATAAATCCACACTAAGGTTTAGGGTCTGACATGTCTTAAGTGTTTCCCTCAGAACATATTTAAAGTGGGGGTTAAAGCTTGTACACCACTGCAGATTTAAACTTATCTACTCACTCCCTTAGGTCATTGAATGTCCCACGGGATTTTTTTTTTTGAGATATAGGGGTTGCAATGTCACTGTCCTGGCCAAATTTCCAATCTGGCATCCTTCAGCTAGCCATCTAATCATCTCCCAGTCTAAATAACTTAATATCCCTCATTACCACCATTAACTCTATCATTACTGATCATAATTGGGTTACATCCATAATACAAACCATTACACAAATAGCTGCACCATGGAAATAGAGCTCTTTCAAACTATACGTAAACCTCTTCGAGGCGGACCGAGTAGCAGTGACTCTGATGGTGGATGAGCCTCAGAAAGTGAACAAAAGTGCAAAAACATTTAAAAAGTGACAAATATAAAGGAGAACCACTCTCTGTAGCAGCACTGTTATATTATAATTGTGTAAATAAATACTTTCAATTGTAGTCCTACTTATTGCGTATCTTGCGGAGGGGGGTTAAATGCACATTGTATTGCAATAGAGTGAAAGGGGAGATAAAGGTCGCACCTGGGGGTACTGGACAGTCAATGGGTGCCATCCTGCTTTTCTGCTGTGCGAATCCATGCAATGGACCGGTTCTGGAATGCTGAGCCGTGAGATCTCTCCTCACGCCAACACACTGTCGACACACAACACTCACCTTTACATGGTAGACTCCCAGTGAAATACCACGCACACAGGTCTGCACTTTTCAACTCTTCACAAGTAGTTGCCGCTGCGTGTACATGTGTCAGTTAGTGGTAGAAGGCTGTTTCTCTGCCAATTTCTGCACTTTATATGTGTACGCTATTGCTAAACATCTTTTCGACAATAACATGAAATTGAAAGATATCTTGCCAATTTTACTGTCACAAGAGTAGCATTCATCACTCAGTGGAAAAAAATTTCAATGCAGCCACAAAATTCTGATATTAACTGAATTATTGAGTATTGATCTGAATTTGAATTTGAATTCTTGGGTACTCTCTCATGTCTTACTTCAAATATTTCTGTCTATTTATGTATCCATTTCGTTCACGCTATAAATTGATCTCTCCTCTAAGTGGAATGGAAAGGCCATGGAATAAGAAACCGATGTTGAGCTTTCCTGCCAGTACCCCAAACCACATGGAAGACACTAAATCACACAAAGACCCACTCTGCACACCAAACCTTTACCACGTCTACACCACTTGATATGTTAATTAGAAGACAAGCCTCAAAAGGGTCACTCGGTGCTCCGTTCCCCATAAACAAATGTGATAACTGCCACAATATCAACATTTTGTCTAATGCCAGCCTGGTGTTTGTTCTGTATCTCTCACGGAACTCCTTCTTGTCTCTGTGCAAAATGAAAAGCAAAATAAAACCGAGCTACAGAGAGGGAAGGGAGGAAAAAAAAACCCAGCAAATGACAGCTCTTAAAATGTTCGCATTCTGAAACCAGAACATTAGCAAAAACCATAATGGCTGGCTCGTCGCATGGAGAGTAACTCCAGGAACTTGCGCTCACAGGCTGTGATGCAACAGAAAACATTTCAGCTGAAGCACATGCTTCTTACAGTCCAGAGGATCTATTTTTACCATATATATCGACTCCAAAAACAGTATGTATCCTGTTGGGACCCTTTAAATAGCTAATTTGTTCCAACAGGAAGAAGACGACATCTGATTTCTGTAAAACATTCCTGATGGGATTTTTTGGCAAGTTCGCTTTTGCAAGCTTCTTGGCAGCTATTTGTAATTTAAAATTTGCCAAAATATGCATATAATTATGATAAATGATGCCCAAAAAACGTGCAGAGATAAAATTATACAGTTTAGGAGACCACATGTCTTTTTTGTATTTTACCTCAGCACTTACCATGCTGACATAAATATGTCCTGCCTGCCGACTGTTTTGTTGTGGACACATATGTTCACCAAAAGGTCGGTTCATTTGTCATTGGCTATACTGTTAAGTAATATAGTTAATGTTTGTATAGGTTTTTTTCTCTCTTTTACACAGAGAGCCAGTATAGTCTGGGACTTACAGCTACACACAATACAGCCTTCTCATGTAAAGCTATAGGTGCTCAGTGTTAAATTGTCTCCAATCCACGGTCAATATCATGTGAGCAGATGGCCTGAAGTTTGCACAAACTAATTTGTGATTTAAGCAGGGTTCATTTCATTCACGTGTTGAAAAAGAAAGAAAGGAAACATTTTCCTCATATTTTTAACAACCCACACCGAAATCCTCTTCAGTATAAGCAACAAAAACAAAAACTGTGTATTCCTTGGGAAACATTGGGATTATAAGTCGGGGTGGATATGTGCTGGTATCTCTGCTGGTGCAGATTGGCAAGTGAACAAAAGTTTGCATTATGTGACTCCAACCACCTTGACGGTGTAGTAAGCTTTTGACAGTAATCCTACACTCCAAACACTCAGACCTACTTGTCTCCTCAAACACCTGTGCTCCTTTCATCTCCCCCTACTTCCACTGCCGGCATGTCCTTGCACGTTCCCCAGCTGAAGCCATCATTAAGTTGAACGATGGCCGTCCCAGAAAGCGGCTGGCGATTCCCAGAGAATCGGGCCATTACCCTATTTTGTGGCAATGCGAAAAAATGTGCCCGTTCTTTTCTCATGTTTATATATTGCAGGTTCTGATAGAATTGTTTCACCGCTCCTTTATGACGGGATGCAGTTACACAATACGAACACAATCTTGCCTCCCCGTTTCGCAGGATAAGTCAACTCCCTAATGCTTTTAGAATTGCATCACTTTGCATCACTCCAGCAAGGGACACACTTAACTTAAAGCCCAAGATGATTGTGAGAGGCATGGTTTGGAGTCTTATTTTGTAGAGCGCACATGTGCTCCATGATTGCAGGGTCTTGTGAGAGGCTGGCTGCAGTGTTGCGGCACTAGCCGCACAAGGGGAGTTTAAGTTAAGAAAAATTTACCTAAAATGCGAAAATGCCTGGTCAAGTAACATGCAAATTCACTTGGGTTATAGATAGCTATTCCTGTTTGAGAAGGGTGGCTCCTGTGAGCCCTTGTTTTACTTTAAATACTGTATGTCGAGGAGGAAGGGAAGGGGTGAGCCTCCATTTTGAGAAGCAGGTAATACCTGAGATTCGGGATGTTGCTTTTGGAAACTTTTTTTTTTTTGGTTGCTTTTTGGAATTAATTCACAATTTATCTTTTGATTTTATTTGTGGAACAGTAAAGAAAACTAAGCTGGAATTAGTGGAGAAGAACCTGTCCATTGGGAATGAATACTGGTCAAAGGTCAATTTATAAGTTTGTGATTTTAAAAAGTCCGACCCGGTCAAGGAGATCATTCTCTATTTGACACAGAGAGCACACTCACAGCCCCACATAGTGTTGCTCTTGTCACCCATTATTCAGCAACACCTTGAGCAGATGATGAAAGATGGGTTTATTGAGCCATCGTTCTTAGCTTGCTCATCTCCTGTGGTGTGGAGAAACCAGGAGGATCAGATCGGTTTTGTGTGGATGCAGCAGGTGCTTGGGGATTTGAGAGGCCTGTGTTGTTTTGAATACATTGATGATATCATCAGCTATTACTCCTGCAAAGACCTTCAGTAAAAAGATACCTTACAATCTTCTATTTCATTGGACACGCTGTGTCTACTGAGGAGGCTTCTCCTGATCAGAGAAAAACAGAGGCCATTGAAGACTATCCTACCCTGCTCGATCTTCAGAGGTTTTAAGGTCTGGTGGGTTGGTATAATAAATTTTTATGTACTAATGGAAGCTTTATTAACTTCTCCAGTGTTGGTCTAGCCCCATCTGGGCCCAGCACTGACAACAGTGAGGTAGCACCAGGAACAGTTCTTTCAATGCAAGGAGAGAGTGAGGGAGAGGATGAAAATATAATGGATTATGCTACCTGAATCCTCAATGCAACAGAGAATCATTCCTCTGCCTCAGAGAGAGAGTCTGTCATATGGGCTGTGGAGAAATGCAGGTAGTATCTGGAAGGGCAGCAGTTAGAGGTGATTACTTAATGCTTCTGAAATGTCATCAAGGCTGTCCAGATGGGCACTGAGAATTCTGCCATTCTCCTTTATAGCACACTACTACTGGGTTCACAACCTTACAAGATCATAAGTTGGTTGCTAATGGATGTCTGTGAAGCCTGGGGAATTGTGAAAAACCAAAAGCATCGTAAAGTAAAGACAATGGCTTTTCAGTTCTCAGTAAACTACTCGGGATCAATGGGAAGCAGAGTCAGATATACCATTAATTCCTCAAAACAAGAGCCTATAAGTAATACTCTAGCTGAATTATAATTATGTCAAAATCTTAATTAAGATGCTCGGGTGAATTTCTACTCCTGCTCCCTCCACGCATCAATGTCCCTGATTAAGAAACAGCAGTAAACAGCTCATGGGGTTAGGCTCAATGTAGGTAAAGCTCAGGAAAAAAAGGCTAGATGTTACAAAACTCTTAAATTGCAGGTAAGTGACCTAGTCTGAGTCAGCACCCATTCTCCTTCTGATGCCTCCTCCCAATTCTCCTCAGAATGGGTAGGTCAGCCACACTTTATAAGAAACCTGGTCCCGTTAATAGTCACGGTGAGATGGAAAGTCAGAGAACTGGTATGGCCAGAAACTAGATTTAGTTTGTGTTACACTGTGTGTGATAATTTTCACCACTAACCTTCAGGAAAAAAAAAAAAAAAAAGGAAACCTTGGCACAATTAAACAGATGCAATAGAGCATTACAGAAAATCTGTGATTGAGGGCTGAAGCTGGAATAACCAGCTCTGGCCCACTGCTGTCGTCTAGAGGAGAGTGCGTTTCTCCTCCTCCTGAGTTTTCACCCATATTATCACTCCGTTGTTTCATTGTGCCCAGGAGACCAACCCAGAGGCAATGCCTGCTTTTTTTTGTTTGTTTTGTTTTTTAGATGCAGTTGGCATGTAATTTCACACTACATTACCAGTTCCAGTCTAAAGACAATTATTTAAAAAAAGGCTGCATATCTGAGGTCAGACGAGCTGCATCACTGTTTCCTCAACGGTTCATTTATTTAATTGACACTAGGCATGGCAGGCAGGTTTGTAACTTTTATTTCTTTTCGATTTCGCTGCCTTGCATTAATCGGTTTTTCAACCCTTATCGATTGTATTTTATTAGATTACGTTCGTGGCCATTGTGTCTGTGTGTAGTTTTGTACTAATTGGAGATGTGACGCATTTGTTCCCAAATATGAGACCAATTTAATATTTGAAACATACATAATAATAAAATAATACATAAAATGTAAAATTGTGGTAGATTTACTCATTTAGGTCCCTGGCTTTTTTATTTGCTTTGGCTGGCATTTAACTGTGCTGTATCTGTAAGGTGTAAAACTGAAATTAGATTGACCTTTTAAAGAAACCCTGACAGCCCATCAACAACTTAGCCCATTTTGCCCCCTAGTGGTTATTTATAATATAGGACGCTAACTCAACCAGCTTCAATCAGGATAAGGCCATGGCATTTTCCACATCGACATAACAATACCAGTCATTGAAGCTGTGGAATACTATAATCAACTAGCCATTTCTTAATAGGAACTCAAAAGAGGATCCACAACATTCAAATTTCTGCTTTCATTGTTAAACAAGATGAGAAGACAACATATTTGAACAAAAGGATTAATCCATCCCATATTCTCCAATATTGGTGTCCCTTCTTTCTGTGTCTGCCACAACCTGTCCTGCTCCTTGCAAAATGGCTGTCATTCAGAAGAACTGCCTGAAGGATTTGTCATTACCATGCAACAATTAATTATCCACAGCTTGTGGTAATGTGATCGGCACATTACCCTGTGTATCGTTTGCGATACCTGTAGAGGCCTCTTGTCAATCCGAGTGGCCTGATCCTTCTTCTTGGAGATTTTTGGAGAGTTGATGGGAGAGATGGCCCGATGAATCTGACTGAATGCATGTGACTCAGACTCATTAATTCTGCGTCACTCACAGGTTTGGAAGTGGACCAAAATGAAGGCCAAGGAACACTTACTGTGAGGTTTAGTCCCACGCATTTCTCATGCTCTTTCTGAGCAATTGGCTGAATTTACCACAGCTGATTCATATCGGGTGCATGTTCGTGCACTCTGGTGTTCGGGTTCGACAGGGGGAGCCAAATTGAAAATGGAAAAATCAATTCAAAGCAGAATATCCTTAGTGAAGAACATCACAAAGCGCTCAATTTTCAGTTCACTAGATATGGTCTAGTGGATATTGTTCTTCTTCTGTGAGAAGATTAAAACTTCTACTATTTAGTACTTACTAAAAGCACAAACCATCAACCATGGACTTTTCAGTTGCACTGTTTTACAGTATTAAATACATTAAATTAACAAAAAAGCTGGATTATTTCTCTACATGAAGACAATTTATTCTAATTTATTCTTATAATTGATTTACCACAATTAAAAATGTTTTGCCATTGATGCTAAATTCATTTGATTTAGTTTCCACTTGATATGGTTTTCTATGAATCTAGTGTTATGATTGTACAATATCTAGCGCAACATTATTATATTAGATTTGGGGTACCCGTCTCCCCCCATATGCCGACCCATTCTCCTGGATTTACAGGTAGTCAACGGACTGCAGCCCTACACTATTAAAATATCTGCACCCAGTCTTTCACCCACCTCTTTCATCAGCTTTTGAAGACCTACCTCTTTTGGCGGAATTCATACCTGATTAGTCAATGCCTTGTTTAGACTTGACTGTTGTTACCTATTCAGACTGAGCGAAGCATCTGTATTGGTTTTATTCAAATTGTGCTATGCCTTGGTTTCTGCTCTCTACATCACCCCGGATTAGGAAACCAAACAAACAAACAAATAAATAAAAAAGGTTAAATTACCAACTTGAATATTCTTATAACTTTCTGCAGTTAGAAATACATAACCATATTTATGGCAATTGAACAAATTTTAAAATATTCAAGATGTGCCTCATAGATAATTAAATAAATCGCCTGGCCACAGTCAAGAATCCTTTGTGGTGTAGCAAAAAAAGCTTTTCTAAAAGATTTAAGATGTTTATCGCTATAAATAGATTCCCGTTCTGTGTACTCCTGCAGTGGTTAAGAACGAGACAAACAAAATGATTTCAGTTTTTAGGAAAAATGTAAACTAGCGTGGCTGTAACGATTGGGGCCCTTCTTGTGGAAACTGCGACGTGAATATTTTAAAAATGATTATATACTTAAACAGATTTAGTTTAATATACAAAAGAGAGCTAGTTATACAAGTAATATCACCATTTATATTACCGTACTGCATATGTACGTAATATATAAGTTGTTGCTCACGGTTTCTAAATTTAACCTG
Source organism: Hiodon alosoides (assembly GCA_025775065.1). Taxonomy (NCBI): domain Eukaryota; kingdom Metazoa; phylum Chordata; class Actinopteri; order Hiodontiformes; family Hiodontidae; genus Hiodon; species Hiodon alosoides. Next base: position 256,650 of record JAOYSI010000006.1, read on the forward strand.
AAAATACATTTCAGCTCAATTGTTTTTCCAGTTAGAAATTTGTATCAGTTAAAAGGACAGTTTCAATATATCGTATAACTCATAATGAAGTTACGTTCATTTTTATTTTAATGCTAATGCATGATTTAGGAAATAAAACTAAATGGACTCTGCAGTGTGAGTCAGTGAACAAACCTGTCGATGGGAAAAGTTTGCTTGTCTGCCTCATCTCCACTCTAAGTGCTAGTTCCCCTAACAAGTTTGCTGATTTTATGGTTCGGAAAGTAGTGGAACTTGTCTGGTCCCTATGGGTTCCCGCTCATGGTATTGAGATGACAGGACCCCTTCCAAACTTGAGTCCAGAACTAAATGTAGTGAATGCAGTTCTGCTGATTCTATTATACAGATTTATGTACAGATAGTCTAGATTTAGGGCGCTGTAGATAGTTAACGGTAGAGTGAATTCAGGAACTGCTGATTTGACATAGTTTGTATTGACTGTTAACTGTTATTTGACAGATGTCAGGCTACTAAGCCAAATTAGAAGAGAGGCACGTCCCTCTCAATGGCAATAGAAGTCTGTAGGCACCAGGTCAATAACAGACTCAAAATTGATACAAAATTATTCCCACTCACCCTAACCTGGCTTCATAATTAACAAACATAATAATTATCTTAAAAAAAGACATGTATTTGTGTATGGATTTTCTGCTTACTAAAAAACAAAAACCCGTTTATTACACAGCAATGTTCGTGCAGTTTTCAAAGGAACTCTAGACTCCCTCCAGCGCTGATTCATGAAATTACTGGTTGTGACGAGATGCTTGAGCAACAAAGCCTGGGAGTACACACTTGTGCTAGTTACCTGGGTGATGACACTTCTCCCCCCGGGTTTTCACAGCGTTTGTAAAGAATGCCTTCAGCATATCCTGTCAGCCCAAGCCCTTTTGCTATGGCAAGAATGTAGTGCCAGGGCCCATTCTGATTTATGGCTGAGCTTATCAAGGAAGGCAAAAGGAAACAGTGACTGACAACACAGATGTGTTCAGTGACATCGAAAAGCTGTTAAGCCCCACTACTCTATGAATGGCAAGTGCACAAGAAGGTGAGGTTTAGCAAAGAGCACTAAAGGCAAGATACTTTCTTACAAGAGGAAATCAAAAGTAGAGTGACATGCTATAAAATTGTTGAAAGGATATCTGATCACCGAAAATCTAATCTAAATCTGATCTAAATAGCTCCGACCAAAAAAAAAAAAAAAAAAAAACGTATGTATTGCATCACATTTGCCTACTTTTTTAGTTGAAGAGCTGCAATCCATAATTGTTCCGCTTGATGGAGTGCTTTTCCCAATAATTAAAAAAAAAAAAAAAAAAAAAACGTTCCTAGGATTCTGTAGTTCGGACCAAGTTTAAGTTAAGAAACAATGAGTATAAGCATTTCTGGTCACTACTCTTCCAATTACTTCTTCTAGATTTCTTCTGCTGTAGTACAGCATTTACTATGAAGTACCTGAGGAACACTACCAGATTGGATATTTTATACTAATCACGCAATTTTTGCGTAGTCTCTTTAGTAGGTTATGCCTGATGAAGATTAGGTAAAAATGCAACAATTTGGAGAAACTTAGAATGGAAATAGGTGGACAGTTCCATGATTTTTTTAAATTTAAACAGACATTATAGAACCAGTCCTGACAAGGCACCATCTCATTAAAAGTTTTCCTGTGAGTTCATGTAAACTTAATTTTAATGTATCAATTCCAGTTTTTAATAATAATGAAATTGCCCTGCTCGGCTATAGCCCTGGGTTTTCGACCAGGAGGATGGTCGACCTTCAAAAATGATCAACATATCGCCTCCCTAAAAAGTAAGATTAGTTTATTCATACAAACGTTTAGCAAACATTCGATAAAAGAAACAAAACAAAGACCACAAACCCCATTAGAATGTTAAAGCTACTTACTATCTGGCTCAAAAAAAACAAAAAAAAAAACCCAAGAAACAATCCAGAATTATGCAGGCCTCTAATTCAATACTGAGTGTCTAAAAATGTTAGCAGTTAGCATTAGCAGACCCATTAGTGAAAGCCATAAAATTTCTCTCCTTTTAGTAACACAAAAAATCACTCTAGCCCCCAGACATCTCTCCAGAACAGTGCAGACACTTAAGAAGGTCCAATGCGTCGTCCCAATCTCTGACCTGGCTAAAATAACCCTGTACGACGCTCTGTAGCTTGACGAGCACTAGGAGGAGGTCAACGTTGAGTAGCAGTCGCACCTTTCAGCTGCTCCTAAAGGGAAGAGAAACATATGTGCTTCTTACCATGGTATTGCATATCTGCAAAACATATTTTCTGGAACCTGACCCTGATTACAGCAAAAAAAAAAATATATGTCCATGGTAAGATATACACACTGAACCCTAGTCAATGCATTCCATCTTGAAAAAGACTGAATAGTTAAATTAATTTTATATTGAAAAGTTTTACTCCCAAGGCACTCAAACCTCATGGTGTTTTCGCTGTGGCACTGGGGGCCTCTTGCTTCTCTGGCTCAGGCACCACACTTGGCACTCCCTCCTCCTTCTTCTCGGCCGCCAAAAAATCATGAATGGCGTTCTCTATGTGGGGCCTGAAAATGTGGTTGAGCTTGGGGTCCACCACCTGAGTGATGATTCTGTCTACACCAGACTCCAGCATGCCTGACCTGCTCGGAACACAAACGCGCACTGTGTTACCCAGCCATCACAGTGGCAATTAGAGGAGTCGGAGCAGGGAGCACAAGCCCACGTCTCATGCTGTCAGCCCAGATTAGGTAGAGAGGGGCAGGATACCAGGCCACGTGCTCCTACTGTAGGACCTCAGCAGCTATACCAAACACATGCCCATCCCGATGGCACTATAACACAGTGCACTGTATGGGATTATTATCCATTCTTCATTATTATATTCATTCTGTCCCAATTTCTGACTATGGTTAACCATCTTTACCATTTTCAACCAACATGCTTGTGAATGACTTTATACATGGGAAAGACTTGAAGATTTGCAATGCAAATATTTTTCATTGGTGAGGAAACGTGAAATAACAAAAAAGCAACCGGATTATCTACTCACTGCACCACGCTCTGCCTCAGTCCGTTGCGCACTTGGTTTTTGTTGATCGAGGGGTTCCACTCTTGAGAGTTCAGGTGTGTGGACACAAAGTTGTCAACCTTCTGTCTCAAGTTTTGATAGGCAGGCTGATGTCAAATGTTAACAAAGAAGAAGCCAACTAAGATCCAAAGACCAAGATCGTTTACGCTCTACTCACTTTGCTAAAAATAGCTCACTGACGAAGTATTGATAGATACTTATCTGGTTTGCTTTAAAGCTAAAATAATTAATTAGCTTTGCATAATTCTACCGACAGTGCATACGTATCGGACACACATTTTCACAAGAAAACAAACAGGAAGCAAGACAGTGCCCGAAGTGTACAAACAAGCCAAATGTTGATTAAACAGTCGAAGTAGCTAACCTTTGTGTCCACATCTCCCAAGCAGTCTCTGCGAAATTCGTCAAACAGGCCTCTGCTCTTCAGGTGCTCAACAATCAGGCCTATTAGCTGAGGATCTCCGGGAGGGAGATTCACCACACTACCACCGCCTTCCGCCATGCCGAGACCAGAGATTATCTGAAGCAATGCTAGCCGACACGGTAGCAAAATTATAATAAGAGAGCCGTAACTACAGAACCGTATACATGCCTAACAATCGCAGCCATGAACTGGTAACAACCGACAGGACCAAATCCTTGAGGTATAAACGGGAAATTACAGGTCATAAAACTACAAATACCACAATACCTTGCAAAACACGGAAGTCGCGTTGTGCCCAGGGGTGTTCGCGAAGGAATTAAGATTCATGCACGAAAGTGACATTATCTTAAAACTATTCATTCGTAACAGTACATTATATGGATTACATCGTATCTATAAGGGGCGAATTGTTTTTAATTGATAAAAGTTTAAACTCTTAACCATTCCTACTGTGCAACCCGTTAGGAGACGAAAAATATAGCAATCGAATGAGATATTGCTATAGTATACTGTATTAAACCTCATGTGAACCATGTGCTGATTTCATCACCAGTAGCACCATATTCCTGGACTTGGGCCACAAGTAAGAGTGCCAAGGACTGTTGGTCCACAGTAACTGCGGCTAACTATCTTTGTGTCGCAGTGAGGAACTGAGAGACCCACACAGAGACGTGCACAAAGACCTGTTCTCCCTCCATGACGTCTTTGTTTCTCTCAAATAATCCATGTCCATCTTTGGTAATAATCAAGCTGCTTCAGCAGGTCTTATTACAATGCCTACAATTATCCTATTAGCAACCACATTACCTCATCCCTTGATTTACTCAGATTGCATGCAAAAGGAACAAATCACCATGGTAGACGTTCTGGCTTATTTGATAAGACTTGTATTGCGCTGGTTGGAAAAGAGTGTCTAACTACCGTTTGCACTGCAGTAGATCAATGTAAAACACGAGGAAGTAAGTAATTCCAATGATTACATATTAAATAATTGCATTTCGAAATTATTAACATATGTTAGAAGCAAGAGAAAGGACTACATTCAAATTAATCAAAAGCTCTCAAGTTTATATTATTAAACTTCTGTGTTGCTGTAGGCCAATTAAATAAGTAGAATAACAATTTGCAACCCTGAAGACAAAAAATACTGTTGGAGTTTAGGGCCCCCCCTCCCCAAAAATGGTTAGAGTGACAAGTTGGTACACAATTGCTAATGAAAAGCCAATTAACCAAGTAGGGATCTGAGGCAACAGCAGGAGAGCGTTTGTTTTTTTACACAAGAGTTTAAATTTTTCAAATGAAAAGAATCACTGTGATACCAACCTTACATATGAAATCAACTGCCACCTCAACAGTTTCCAGAAGCTGGTTGCCAGGCAACTAGAAGAGGAGGCATGGTAATCAAGATGAAGGGGGGAAGCAACAGGCTTACAGGTAAGAGAGACCAGCTTTCAGGGCTTTGAAAACTCCCTGCGTTCTTATTATGGGGTTGTTATTTCTGTGCTGAGAAAAAAAAAAAACTGTTAACCATCATCTGATGGATGGGAACCATGCCTTACTGCGTCAGAAGTAAAAAAAGAAAAAGAAAAAAAAAAGGCACAATTATTTTGTTTAACGTGTCTCACTTAAAGGACCTGTTTAACAAGCTAAAACTCAGAATATGCTCTCAAATTTTCACAAAGTCCACATTATTGACATGACAAGGAAATAAAGCAAAATAAGATCTTTGACTCTGATTTTTTAAAATACGACTACAACACACATAGAAAATAACTTTCAGAAGAGGTCATGCATACATCAGTATTCAGCTAACAGTATGGTTAAGCTTCATTAAGAGGCTGTTTAAAATAAGACAGATTTAATCGTTCTGGTATTGCAACCAGTATTTAAAAGCAACGCTGTATTATGTATGAATTTCCTATTCTATTCTATCATGGTGAAAAAAAACAGATCTAGATTTGTGCCGTTAGAGGGCGCTATCACGTTACAGAGCATCGTGGGTGTGACAAAGGCCACAGTTTGCTTATGGATGTGTTTATGCATTCTTCATTTGCCCAGTGATTTATTACTCTACTCTTATCGAAAGGTTCCAGCTTGTTAACGCATATGATATACAGTACTGTGCAAAAGTCTTAGGCACATGTAAAAAAAAAAAAGTTTGTAAAGCGAAGATGCTTTAAAAAATTATTAAATTAAAAGTTTCTCAATATAAAATAAATGCTATAAAGGGCAGTAAACAGTAAAAAAACTAAAAAATAATAATAATAAAAAATTAATCAATATTTGATGTTAGCACCCTTTGCCTTTAAAACTGCATCAGTTCTCTTAGGCAGTTCTTATTAGACAATCGGCAGGTAGATTGTACCGAGCATCTTGGAGAACTTGCCGCAGTACTTCTACAGACTTTGGCTGCCTGCCTTGCCTCTGTCTGCCCAGGTAATCACAAACAGCCTCGATGATGCTGAGATCAGGGCTCTGTGGAGACCATACCATCTGTGGCAGAATTCCTTGTTCTTCTTTCAGAAAATGAATGTTTGGACATCTAAAAAAAACACACTAATGCACCACTGACACACTAATGCACTACTGACACACTAATGCAGAAGACAAAACATAAACTTGAAAGACTATATTTCTGTAAAAAAGCAATGGTGCCTAAGACTTTTGCACAGTACTGTACATTTTGAATCTTGTCTATCGGTTTGACGGTAGTTTCATTAAGCAAGAATGTAAATGAGATGGAAAGCAAGGAGTAATATACCAAGAGTAACTTATATGAACCTGCAATATTCTTAACACAAGTTTATTGACTCAACTGACACTTTATTAGTTACTCAGAAAGTCAAACTATAATTTTAAATTATTTGGGTCTCGTAAAATCCTAGTAAAAAGCCAACGCTTCCCCGTTATTGTTCCTGATTTTGTTGTGTTTTTAGAGTTTGCTTGTTGGAACCCTCAGTGAATTTCTGTTCAATAAGCAAATGATCCTGCATCCAGACATGGAAGTTTTGTGGGCTTGCAATTGGTCAATGTGAAACGAACCGGACCAAATGAAAAACGTACAATGTACTTTAATGCTAACTTTAATTCTGACTTCAGCTAATGAACTACCACCTGTGATAGAAAATGATTCACCAAAGGTAATCTTGCATTTAGGGTCTTACCCAGGCATTCAATGTTAAATGCACCCTCTTGTTTGAAAATGTTTTATATGTAGGAAATGATTTGTATTGCCGGGATAATTTCAATAATAATATCCTCATAGATTCTGAACCTGATTTAAGAATGTTACATATTGCGCTGCTATGTGTTTTTCAGTGTAATTATGAATAATCAAGTTGGCCAAGTGCTATAATACAGCATGTAGACAGGAAGATGGCAAAACTACCGAATTGTCCTTAATTATCAAGGTATAAAAATAACAACTTGAGATTTAATCCGACCCAATTACTCAGAAACTTCCAATACTTTGTAGGTTGTTGGAGTATGCATTAAAGAAGAACAGTAAGTGTTTGTTAATGCTTTGGCAATTAATTCTGTAGCATTAGCTATGCTTTAGTGAAAGGGATTCCCCTCGGTGAATGGGATGTTCCAAACGGAGATCTGATGGCACTCATAGATCTCCTCGTGAATGAGGTTATCACAAGAACGTCTGTGTCAGCTGCACTGGTGACCACAGAGAGGCCACATTGTGCTTACAAAGTGGCATGCGTTTGTGTGGATGACCCACAAGGAGAGCTCTGATGTCCGCCATCCGGCCCCTTTTACTACGGCGCGAAACACTTTGTGAGTGGGTCTTATGACTGTGAGGGAGAGATGAGGATAAGGCCAGGCCTCCTCAGCATGCCACAGACACGTTAGGTTGTGGAGTAATGATGAGAACTTGCCTGGCACATCTCCTTAGGTGTTGTCATGTGTTACTGGGGCTGATTCTAAAAAGGCCTATGGCTTTGGTTATAGATAATATAGCCTGGGCAGTCAAGTGCACTAATAATGAAGACGCATGGATTACATCCTGATTGCGTTAGTTTTAAAATGTTTCTGTCGGCAGTTTTTATACAGTGTTGAATTTTTGTATGGCAGAATTTCCAGAATTCGACTAATGGCTAAATATTCCCGATTTGTGATTTGCTACTTGATGCCATTGTGTTTTAATGCTCTGTTTTTCAAGCTGTATTTCATTGATTAATATAGTTCCGTCGTAGCAAAAGTGAGGGGAAATTCAGCTGTTTTCATCCCATTCCGTAGACGGCAAGTATTCTTATATTCTTATATTTTAGAAAGCTTTGATTAGCCTTCTAAAACTAAGGCAACCTATGCCTAGAGTTGCAATCAATCTTCCTTTTTATTTACTGCTCAGTTACCTGCCATTCTTTCCATCTGTTCCTTATTTAGCTAAAAGCTCCCCAGCCAATCCCTTCTCCTGAGTCCATAAAAACGGTAAACAATAAACAGGTGACCGCGCTAGTTCCTCTTCCCACAACATACCAAAAACACCATGTTTTGCATTTCCTCCAAGGCTTTCTTTTTTGATTTAACTTAACTCCTTAATTACATGCTCTTCACCTCCGAATATTACTATAACAGTCCTTGGCACTTGGCCCAAGTCCAGGAATATGGCGCTACTGGTGATGAAATCAGCATATGGTTCACATGAGGTTTAATACAGTATACTATAGCAATATCTCATTCGATTGCTACATTTTTTAGTCTCCTAGCGGGCATTGTTGCACAGTACGATTGATTAAGAGTTTAAACTTTTATAAATTATTTTGGCAGTTGTCATTGGCAACTGATTGACCAGATGAAGTTTGATTGCTTAAATGATTTTTTCCCCAACGCTCCTATCTCAGCATCCAGGAAGGAAGGCTTTGAAGCGTAGGTGGTGGGGGTTTATCAGATGGATGGCTGTTGAGCGGCCATGCTTGATTTACAAAGCTTTTTATGGCTCCATTCTACAGGCCTATTAATATTGTATACAGCAGCAGCAGTCAGGACACTTGGGATAGGCTGGCGAGACGTCAGTGCATTTACTGTAATGCAGTCGGATCAAGACTGATGTGAATTCAGCTTCAAATGGGACGAACCGTTCTTTCCAGTATCCAGTCCCTAATTCCGGAAGTCGTCCGAAAAGGCCTGCTCCTCCTTTGTTCATTTGAAAATGGATCCTTCAGTGGGGTGCAGCAAGTTCTCTATAATTCATCGGTTCGCCTAACTGCATATATATTTTCAGACAGCTCATCTCTCGAGGGAGGGCATGGTGGTTTTAAGCCCTGGTTTTTTTTAACACACTTTTTAGCTGACCTTAAAAAAGTGAGAAAAAAGTAAAAGACTGTAAAGCTAGTTGTCAATTTACATTTCCGTGTTATTTAATAATAGTATATAGCTGTGTGTGTGTGTAGATATATATTGTATATATTTAATAAACCCTTTCGTAAATAGCATAATTCAACACCAAAAAATCACCTAATTATAACAATTGGATATTGAAATCCTAAAAGCTGACAATGACGCGAATGAAGCCTTAAAATATGATTGAAGTGTGAGAATCCAGCCCATTATTCTGTGATGACCAATTCAATGATGACTGCCAGGTCATAAGGAAAAGGAAGCAATGAGTTTGCAGGGAGACCGAATTTTCATGATTCATAATAATCCCAATTATCTGAAATGATATTCCAGTGCAGTGAACTGTAACCAGGTACACAGCTACCAAAGTCAATTGGGTAATGCACTTCCATTTCCTGTGTGTGACTGCGTGCTCGTGTGCTGTCCTGACCGACTCAAAAGTGTAAGGAGTTAAAGCAGAGGCCTGAGACCGTGTTGGGCAAGTGTTGAGCGAGGCGTGGGTTAATCACCAATGTTCATTTGTATCCGATAGTGGGTGGATATGTGTTCCCGTGATTCTCCACACAAGGGTTGCCATTGACAACTGATCCTGACAAAGTATTTCCGGGTCCCTTTAATGCCACTAACAGATTCTGAACAAGGAGAATGTAATTTGGTGAATCCGTTTATTGGATAGCTGAGCAGCGCAGTGCTTGGCTAAAATAAAAAAGTAAACTCTAACTTTACCTTAATTCCTCAGACAGAGTCACGCCTCTCTACTGTCCCTGGTTAACACAATGCAGAATCCAGGCCTCTATAAATAAGTAAGGGGAACTGTCATTAGGGAGGTAGGCCAGGCTAGGTTAGTCTGTATGTAGGTTATGCTGCTTGACTGCTGCTGAAGGTGGAGTCCGGTTATCATTTTTGATAATTTTTTTTTTTTACATATAAGCTCTTATTAGTCTTTAGTAAATGCAATGCAGCAGATATTGGTGTAGTAAAAAAGATATTTAATTAGGCAGAAATATTTCATTTTTTAACTGTCTCGTATCCTATTCGGACCATCAATCTTAGAAAGGAAATTTACCCAAAACTCCCCCGTCAAATCTGCCTGTGTAGGATGACTACAGTGCAAAACTCTAAATTTCCTTAGTCAGAATTGAGTCTGATGAATAACAATATGACCGGAAAACACTTTGACGGACACTGATTCATGGCAGTCAAATGTGAGCAATGCACTTCCTTAGACTTCCTTAATGATCTTTAACCGTAACTGCTCTCGCTGTACAAGTCCATTTCACTGCTAGCGCCATGTGAGCAAGGGAGTCCAGATGGAGCCGGGCTGCTTTCTGCTCTGAGTAACCCAAAGTGGCTTAGCTGGAGAACACTGTCCTAATGGAAAATTCAGTGCACAGCTGGGTTCCGGAGAAGCTGACTGAGCAGAGATCAGCGTTCTCCTTTCCCTTCAGAAGCACCAGAGCACAGGGCCTCCACACAGTGCAGTTATGGCAGGCCTAGGGCATGGAGTAAACCTTATGTGCATGCTCTCTTGCTCTATAACATTTGCTTTGCTTACTGCAATTTGCTTTGTGTTCATTTATGCCAACACGATTTCAGCCTTACAAAGTAATTCTGCCGGGACCGAAATGCAACAAGCTTCAGGAGAGGACCTGTGTTGCTCTGAGCTTGTTCTGTTCCAGTGTGTCTGGCTGGAAGGGAGCCAGCTGTGGTTTGGGGACATCTGCAGAAGTTAAATGTTGTCGAATGATCTCAAAGCTGATTGAGCCAGAAAAGGCTGAGCAGCTGCATGGGTTTGACTGCGGTCTGACTGTGGTCTGACTGCCACGACCAAAAAGTGCAGGTTAAAGTATCGGTACATGACTTTGGTCAGCATCCTTGGTCTTTGTCTTGCTTCAATAAGATTTAGATTTCCTGACACTCAGTGATGTACACAGCTCATAGCGAGGTAGACAATGTGGCAAAACCACATGCAATTTGTGCCGTCACCAACAGCAACACAAAGAACGTGACACAATTGCAAGTATGAAAGCACAAACATTTTAAGAAAGGCTTTTGTACAATTCACAGCAAAATATGAGGTTACTGTAAATTAATTACTGTTGAAGTCACAGGGTGTTTCGACTTGCTTTAAATAGCCTTAGAGATAATGAAACATGTCTAATGATGTGAGCTTTTCCACAGATTTGTGGGGGGAAAGTATTTAGACAAAATATATTCCTACACAATATACCACCAATGCACTTTTGATTCTGAGAAAATGTAATTTGTGGAGTCATTGAAGGAGGATTTTAGTATGCAATCTCTTTCCAAACATTTCCAGGACAAAACGAAATCACACTGTGCTGTTATTTGTGTTTATTCTTAATTGAAAAGTAGTCTAACTCTCGCCTGAGGTAATTTCCCTGGTTGCGTGTGCATGTGTTTGAGAGGCAGTCATGCTTTAGCCCTCCAGGGGCTTCCATGTTGCCTAGCAGCCAAGTATTGGATTTGATGGCTATTGGGCTCCAATTATGCAAATTATCACAGGGGCAAAATTATTTATATTCATCTGCTTACAACTTTCTCTCTCTTCTGCTATTCTTGTGTAAATATATGCTAATTAAATAAAGCATTTCAGTTGTAACTTGGAAGCAGCAGAACCTACTGCTTCTTTTTTAATGTTTTGCTATTCCCTTTGTTACAGATGGCACCATTGTAGGACTACTACAAATTAAACAAAGTTTTCTCTCTTCAGACAAAATTATAAATGTGCAGCAGCAGTAGCAGCAGCAGTAGCAGTACTTTGTTTATCTCCCAAGGGAGAAATTGTGATACTACAGCAGAACTAATCAAAAATTACACAAAGAACATATAATAAATAAATCACACAACAACAGGTAACGCATACATACGGAACACGGTGGAATTGTACGGTGGAAGTGCAAAAAAACAGTGCAAAAAAAAAGCTGAGTGCAGAGCAGGTAAATGATTCCTGGCTCACAGTGCGGCATTGTGAAGTCTGATGGCAGGAAGGACTTCCAATAGCACTCCTTCCGACACCATGGGGTGATCAGTCTATATATACAATATAATATATATAACATATAATATATTTTGCTAGATAGTCCAGCGTCTATATTTATCTAAATTGTCTGTAGCTTCTCTTCCAATTCAGGGTCGCAATCTGCTCTGCAGGCCACAGACCTGTATACCCAGCCAATTTCACAGATATTGCTAATCCACGAAACATGCAAGTCTTGCCTAGGAAACTGAAATGCCTGGAGGAACCCCACGCAAATGAGAACTTGCAAACTCAACACTGACATCGACCAAAGCCAGATTTGAGCCCAAGACCATGGACAGCGAGACGCGAACACTGAACGCAAACAAATGAGAAATGCTCCCACGGCATATTCAAACTAGAGTGAAATGCGTCTTTGGTGGAGGTGATAAATTTTGTCACTAGAGGGCGTTAACGGTCATCCCCACTTTACGCCCCCACTAGCAACTCTGCTCCAACTGCAGTATTGGAATTATGGTGAGTTGGGTTTGCTGCAAAGATCTCCATTTAATTAATTTTTTAAATCTAGTTTTAAACATTTTTATCACAAACATGAAAAATAAGATCTTCTCACCGTTACACAGTACTTAATATAACAAAGACATTTGTTAAGTAGCATATCCAAAATATTTTCACTAGCTCCGTACAATCCACATTACCCACAAATTGACAGGTTTCTAAATACACAAATTGAAAACTAGGTCAACCAGAGCAAGAGTGCATTTTCTACCAGGAATGTTCTGAGTAATTATAGATTTCCATATTGCCGCGACTAATATGTTTTGTTGGTATGGCTATGTTCCAGTTTCTGGTTTTATGCTGGTGTGAAACTCACATTTGCATGTTTCTGGGAAAGTATTAGGGGAACATCATTTTTCTCTGGCACTTCCTCCAGGGTTGTAAGAAATTAAAGCGAAACAGTTGGTATGTGGCCTTAGACACAATAACCAAAAACAATTACTCTAGTAAATATTACCTGAATCAAATTCATTTCATTATGGTGAGGAAATATGTTAATCTGATAACAGATCAATCACCATCCCTAAAGAAGGTTTAAAAAAAAAAAAAAAAAAAAGGTTCCGATACTTCTGTTCTTGCAGTGTTTCTCTATCTCTCTGGGAAAAGGCTGGCGTGTCAGACCCAGAGTTGATTCTTTCCTAAATGTTCCATGTCATCATGGAGAGACTTCAAGGGACTTAAGAAGAATCAGTGCCATTCTTATGGAGCAATATACTGTTTCCAATTGCTGTGATTGCTGTCACTGCACAATACCATGTTCGTTGAGGTAATTTTGACCTTTCATCTCAGAAGAAAGGCTCCTTTGCTGCAATTACTTCCATTCAGAGTAGTTTACCTCCAAGGTTTCAAAGCCGCATGTCTCAACGTTAGATATTACGGTTAAGGCCAGCTGCTAGTCATAAGGGTTTAGCTGATGCAACGGCTAAGTCCCGTGAAATTCACAAATGCCTCTGATGGCAAGCTCATTAAGAACATATAAGGATTCTGCAATCACTTGGCAGATACCTATAATGCTTGGAACAGGTGTTTCGAACCATGAACTATTTTTTTTTTTTTGGTTTTTCGTCTTTTTCGACACAATTTGGAATCGCCAATTGTGCTAATGCATCACAGCTCTGCTGCCATAAATCCTACCACCACACGAGGAGGGTGGCGAAGTAGGGCTATTCTCCTCTGCACAAGAAGTTCAGCGCCCATTGGAGGACAGGCATGTTCCTCATGATGAGACTGCGAGCCTGCAGGTGCCCAGCCCAGTCCAGCCCAGTCCAGCCCAGCCCAGTCCAGCCCAGTCCAGCCCAGTCCAGTCCAGTCCAGGTGCTGCCACTGTGCTCCCCCCAGTCACAATCGGCGAATGAAGTGAGTCGAATTAGAACCCGGAAAACTCGGGCCCGTTGAGCTCTGCCTGCGCTCAGGCCTTTACCAGATACCCAACTCAGGAGGCCTAACCATATTTCTTTGGCCCGCAAATTAAGTTATCTCTGTCAGCGCTTCTGTTGACACGTATTGACCTAAAGTCAATACTCCTGGCCTTTTATGTAACTTCCTATTATACATTTCTCTGGATGCATGTAATGGGGTTATCTACCGGACAGCAAACTATATCTACCTTATTAATTGGAACCAATTTGCATAAGTCTCCATCCCTCTGGGCATTCCATGTACAGTATTCCATTAAGTATAACCCGATATACATCAACGTGGGGTGTGTAGGGCTTCCTTGAATCTGCACTGATAAGTTGGTTCGGTAGTTAGTTGGTAAGGTGCTCAATGATGGCTCAACAAGACACAGTAATGGGTTCCAGTATGAAATTATTTTAGTATTTTAAAAAGTATTTATTTTTAAACATCATCCAGTTACCTTATCAGTCACAGACCAGCACTAGCAGTATCAACAAATACAACTGTCTTTTCTATTGAACGTGAGTATGTGTAGGTCGCTCTGGCCGCTCCTAAAATGATCTTTCAGACAGGCACGTTAATGGTGCCTTTGCTTCATCTGTTGTAAAATAAATACTTACCATCGATCCGCGCACTTATTTATAAAGCTATCATTGTGGATACACAACTTGATTTGGCTCAATATTGTGGCTCTTAAAAAACTATTAATTTCAGAGGTTACAAAAATTGCAATTTTGCACAATGTTGAGCCCAACCTCCACTAGGGCAGGGCTGGTCTGTGAGACTAGCAGGTCCAGTTTCCCAGGTTATACGCACTTTTCACATCCAGAATCCCGCTAAATGTTACTCTTTCTATTAATCACAACCATTCAGGAAAGGGCTATAAAGGAGAAGATCAAGTTGAACCTGTCAGTTTCAGTGATAACTCATTCTTCAGTCACTCTAAGTGTATCACTGATTTGAAGTGTAGTCTACAGGTTGCAAATCTACCTTTTTCAATCCAGGCGATAAAATCACACCACAGACAAACAGATTTCCCTCTCGGGAAAAGTATATGTAGCGCGGTGTGCCCAGTCCAAGAGTAGCCAGACACAGGGAAGTGGAGGGTTTGTTTACATATTTTCTTTGGTGTATTAAAAACAATAATATGCCAAACAACTCAAAAGGTTGAAATCCAAAGAAACAAAAATTAAACAGCCTTTTAACTACAAAATAAAGATACAAAATACCGCCACCTAATAGAACTTTCAGTGTAAAACCTACTCTCTGAACAGTGCTTGGTGTCTTCTCTCTAAGTCCAACTTAATTACAGGGCGGGTCTCGGGGCTGTGTGCCACATTGTGCGCTTATTTGGTTAAGAGAACTTGCTCGGAGCCTCCACTGCAGAAACGCAGCCAAACTTGTATGTAGCCAGAACAAAGAACTGCACCTAGTTTATTACAGAAAACAAAACAGAGTTTTACCCATTTAACAATTTTACTTTCACATCAAGACTACTAACACAAAATAAGTCGAAGTCTAAATAAGTCTGCACGATGCAGGTAACTGAAAGACCGTTTTACCATTTTGGACACTTGGTGTTTCTTAACTGTATTAGGCACCAGAGAAAATGGTGCTGACTTTTTTTCCTGTCCATCAAAAAAACCCTTCTTCCTGTTTAACGCTGCTACCCGGCCCAGAAACACAACCAGTTCAGTCTCCAGCATCTTTCCTCCAGCCTCACCTTGCCACACACATAACAACAACAGCAGCAATTAAACAAGAACGTTTCTCATTGTAGTGACGGTGGTAATGAAACCAGTCTAGTGAAAAATTTAGTTAAAAAAAAATACACCCCTCCCCCAAAATATACCAGTACTAAATGTACTACTATCTTAAAACGTTTGATTATATATTTTTTATAACATAAGAATTCTTAATTTGCTCTGCTCAATCTGAGGAATATGAGTTATTTAAACATTTTCTATAACATTGCTTATACTCTGTGTGGTGGACTTGAAGCCCTTTCTGCTAAATTCTACCCTGCCATAAAGGTTCTCATCCATTCCCCATTATTTTGAAGTGATGTCTGACAAAGTTTAGTCTCTTTCCTCACACACGTACAGTCTTCTAGCTGCTGGGATGAAGGGTTTAGCGGAATGGTATTGTCCCAGCTCTGCCCTTATTCGACTAATTCCAGTAAAAGCAATATCCCTGACCGACGCGATAACCTCTAAAATTACAGATACTCTGTCTCCTGTCTGCCCTCAAGCATTGCAGAAGCTGGTTCTCATCCCTATTTGTCTGGGTTGATATCCGATAATGACAAGAGAATTGTTGGTTCTGTCCTCTCTCCTTTCCCTTGATATCAGGACCTCCCTGATACAGGGAGAAGGTACTCTGAAGTCATTCATAAGGGTGTAGATTACAGACACTCTGGGAAATTGTATTAAAACTGTAAGTTATACTTAAATGAAATAACAAATAAAATGCCAGTTATCTGTGAATTTGGATTAGATTGGTTGGATTAGATTCTCACTCAAAAGACCAAAGTTAAACAAGCACATTATCACTAACGAGCGTATTTCTCAACAACATTCTCAAGTTCTCTCTTTGGAAAAAAATAGGCTTTTCAACCAAGTGCTTGTGCTAAGTTGACCACTCCCTTCTCCTGGTGTGATTTGTTCAAACCTGGTGCCAGTGAACGCAGGAGGCTCCGATCCTGCCAGGGCACAGATTCTCTTTTCCAAGTGCCCGGGGAAAAGTGCCAGTGTGATGGGCGTGTGCGATTGGATCACATGTGGCGACAGGAACGACGTTCCTGAGAGTGAGGAACAGGAGATCGTCTCCCCTATTGGCCTTTCCACTGGGTCACATTTAGTAAGCCAACAGCGCCTGGATGAATGTGCCCTTTGTGAGTGCTTTGCAGTAGCTGGCGGGTGCGGGGGCGGGGGCATGCAGGCCGTGTTAACCGGAGGCTCCCGTGGGAGTGGGCAATAAAAAGTGATCAGCTGGGGGGACAACTGAGATGGATGGGCAAACCTATCAGTTTTGCTGGAAACCGTTCATATCTAGCAGCACATGAAGTTCCGTTAACTGTTGTTTTTGTTTTAAAATGAATTTGGTGAAATCTGTAACAACATGCATGCTTTCTTCAGAAACGTTTAAATATCATCTGCATTATACATGTTTCCCTTTGTTAACTAGAAGAAAGTGTGGTGTAGGAAGACAATTAGACAAACAAAGAATGATGAAGCACATAAGGAAAACCTTTATTCTACAAACAATCAAACAAACAAACAGAAATCTATTATCGGGGGATCTAAAATTCCTTTCATCTAATGGACTGACTCAGCGATTTGCAGAATCAATACAAGGCATAAGCAATTGCTGTGATGGGGGCGGACATGTTTGCTACGGTCTGCTGGGGAGAAAAACTGAAGGGCACACAAACTGGGTTGGGCCCAGAACTCGGGGACAGGCCACACTCCAAGCAGACGGCGTGAGGCGATCAGGTTGTGCACTTGGGCTAATAGGGGGTGAATGAGGTTCTTTCACCAAAAGAAACCTGAGATTCCCCTTCCTGGTGTTCAATAAATTAACGATTGAGCTACATTAATTAATTATTTTAAAGGATTGTAGATGTAAAGAAATGACATTCTTAGTCTTACTCGGGTTAAGGGCTAGGAAGTGTTCAAAGTTTTTCTTTGAAAAAGGTTCATAAAACATTTTAAAAAGTTAAGTGCCTTTTCCCAGTTTTTGACCCAGAACAAGACCTTTGTATTATGGTTATGAGGAAATTATGACAGTTTAACTGGGAATGGTGATCAATGCCAACTTTGTCCAGATTGTCAAGCCTTCGTGATGATGTAAGCAGTGTAATGTGTTGTTAGTTTGACTTGGACTCCATCACTTACTCGGATCTTGTTGACTTAGTGCTGCTTCTGGTAGTTCAGTACTCCAGACTGAATTCATACCGTTTTGAGCTTTTAACATACCGCAGAATCTCATAGCAGACACACTGGGGAGACTGAAACACGCCGAACCAATTGAATACTGCAGTGAATAGAAAAAATAACTTAACACTCTGGACAAACGCAAGACTTTTACACATCGCGGGTGTGCCTAGGTCCTGCATTGCAAATGCACTGTGTAAATCGATGAGTGATAACAATCCGTAACCACATCTGTTGTCTTCAGTTAATGGCTCATGTGACCAAACCCAGATTTCTGTTTTGTTGAACACTATCGTCAAGTGACTTCTTTACCATTCTGGTTCACGGCTGGTCTAGGGTGAGACCCACTATAGAAGGACCTAGCCCCTTTATTGCTCCTGGTGTAAAATTAATCTCTTGGCAAAGTTAATCTCTTCCAATTTTAAACGAGGAGACATTCAAGCTGCCCTGACGCTGAGTTTCCCTTGTTTGGGGGGGGGGAAACTGGGACCAGTGCAGCTTTTCAAAGTGTAGGCAAACGCACCCCCTCCCCCATCCGCCCTCCAGGGCTCTGCTGCTGGACAGTAGCTTTGCACCTAAATTCCCCCATCACTCAGACTAACAAACTCTGACAGACCACGTTCGAGAGTCTCCTGAAGGTGTAATCTTCTGCCCCGTGGAGAGGTCCGTGAGTCCACCAAGCTATTTATGGCAGGCGCACGCATCCGGCTTGATGATAGGAGAGTGCCATCTGCATGGCACTTATTACTTCCTCGCGTTACCAAACCCCCGACAAGGTGTGCTCCTTTGACGTCTGGTATACATTCTTAAAGGGACGTACGCTCCTTTGACTTCTGGTGTACATTCTTAAAGGGATGTACGCTCCTTTGGATTCCTTTTTGACATTCCTGAAGAACAATGTTCAGATTTTTCATTCGAATGGATGCCAAATCCAAAGGAATTTTCTTTTACACGAAACAACTAAAACCTACTGTAGAGTCCGTGGACCAAAGTAATGCAACCACATTTTCTTAAAGTGGCACATTTGTAGTCTTACACAAAGTCGAAGTGGTGAGGGGATAAAATTAACTTCTTAATGAATAATTTAAAACTGACGGCTTTGTAAAACATGCAGTGATGTAAGATGTGTGAGTGTGAGCGCTGTGTGTGTGGTCTGCCTATTGAAACAAATCTATATGTCCTGTGCTGGAATGGCATCAGCAAGAACGGGCACCTTATTGATCGGAAATGGGAAACGAGTTTAGATCCCTCTCCTCAAAGGTACAGGAGAGGGTTCACTCCTATCCAATCACAGCACAGTGTGTTCCTGCCTTGGGACCCACCGCAAGGTCATCTATCTTTTACCAGCCCGTAGAATGAAACGCTTAATCAGCCGAATTACTCGAAGTTATCTGTCTCAGGGAATTCGATCCAACGGAAGACCCCCTAGGGAGGGGGGATATTCCATGCCTATCAAGATGAACCTGTTTAGCTGCCTTTTACCGTGTGAGCGCAGACATTCAGGCGCGCACAAGCGTCCGTTCATAAGCATTCCGTGTGGTTTTACGTGACCATGGCACAAGAGCAGAACATAGAAATAGAAAATTAAAATAGAGCACAGAGGAGCGTGTGACCCACATACAGAGACATGTCCTCCCTCGCTGGGGCACAGACACCACTGCTGCAG
The DNA here is from genome assembly GCA_025775065.1 of Hiodon alosoides. Lineage (NCBI taxonomy): Eukaryota > Metazoa > Chordata > Actinopteri > Hiodontiformes > Hiodontidae > Hiodon > Hiodon alosoides. The sequence goes on from JAOYSI010000006.1 coordinate 276,116, forward strand.
ATGCAGCCGGCTCGCGCAGCGACCACACACAATGCGAGCAGCAGGGTCTGCCACTGGACATGTGGGCCCGGCCGGGCGCCAGGCACACGGCGCGTACCACAGTTTAAACTTTGCCCTGAGCCTGTTTGTTTGGAGGAGGCCGTCGGGACAGTGTGAAGTGAGGCATTGTGGGGGAGGGAGGCGCTGAATGGTAGGTGGTTCTGAGGTGTTAATTGCCCAATAGGCAGGCCTAAGGTTGTGGGCGTAGCTCTTAGACCCGAGTTCTTGTGAACGTCACTAAACTTCAGTGCATGGCATTCCCTGATTTTGCTGTAGAGGTTTGGCATAAGTTCTGGCAACTGCTTCTTTGTTCTTTCTTTGTCTAATTTTACTTCTGCACCAAAAATAAATAAAACGAAACAACATGCACAAAAAACAGCAAAATTGATATCTGGTATTTTGTGAACAGTTATAATGCTAATGTTTCTGAAGAATGCATTAATTTGTTGAAGTTTCAGATTTCACTGAATTCATTTCAAACCAGTATGATCACTGTTACACAATGACTACGATAATTTGTAGCTGAATGCAGTAATCCAAATTACTTTCATATCTCACTGATCTTTAATTTGGAAAGACACTTTGGGGGCAGCATACACTTCAGTCAAATTCCACAGAGATCTGACTAGTTGTTAGGCTGCCATTGTCCTTCCTTCCTGACTGTCCAGATAATTTGCAAATTCTTTACTTTGGAGAGTAGGCAGCAGAACAAAAAAAACTCTTGTAACACGTAGAACCCATGCTTCTGCCTGGCTGCAGCAATGGGGCCCGTACACTCTGATAAAGATGACCTTTCAGCAGAGCAGAAAGTGTGAGGTACTTTGTACTAACCCCTGTTGTCCTGACAAACAGGACTGCCTGGCCTCTGCCTTGTGCCCGTTTCTTCCACCGCTTTACCCCTTCTCCCCCCCCCCCCCTTTCTCTCTTCTTCTCCCTTTCACACCCTTGCCCTCCCATGTGGCATGAGACTGCAACGCAGTAGTCACTATGGAAATTTTGGAAAAGGTGTGTACAGTGAATGTGTCGCACTGCATACACAACAATATGCCAAGCAGTCTTTGTCAGGGTATTCTTTTTGTGTTCATATTTACCTTAGCAGCACAAAAAGGAGCAAGGGTAAGCATTTGATTAAAAACATGAATGGTTTAAACGAGTGGATATTGACAAACAGCTGTAAACGTGTGCAAGTCAGCTGGGTAGTGTTTTCCTGCCCATCTCTCCATGCTTCCACTTTTGAATTACCAGTAAGAGATGTTCTCTGCAGTCGGTCATAAAAATCCCCAGAACATTCAGATAAAGCATGAGGTGGTTTAAAGTTATAGTCGCGTGCAACCTCGAGTTACACGGGTAATTCGGTAATATTTACAGCAGGCTGTGGGAATGACCTGCAGTAGGCTGCCCTCAGGAGGACGTTTGTATGGGTAAACAAAAACGTCATTGTGTCCTTCTATTGTGTTTGCCAGTGCAATAATGACGAGAGGAAATAATCCAGCGGCGAGGCCGTGCCCCCGCTCACTGTGTGTGGGCGTGGCTGGCCACATTGCAGGCAGGCGAGAGAGCCGCGCACGTGGTCTGAGCGCAGAGTCACAAGGCCTCAACATGTGCAGCCGCGTCTACGTGCCCAGGCACGGACCACTGCGCACTGGAGCTCAACATCCCCGCTCCTCCGGCAACCCTTCTGGACGGCTGCAGCCCTTTTCACTGAGAGGAATAACAGAGAGGGAGAGGGAGGGGGAAATGAAGAGAACTAAATGGAGATAGACAAATTGATAACGCGTGAATCAACCGTCCCTGTCCGTCACAATGACGCATGCATTGGGGGAGGCTGAAGCTCTCTGAGAGAGAGCATGAGGATGAGAGAGAGGGTGAGGGATGGTGTTTGAGAGGGAGGGGGAAGGGTACTCACAGCTGTGACAATGCTCAGTGCAGGTACACCATCATTGTGGCATTGCTTGAGTCACAACAGCAATTCCTCAAATCACAACCCCTTGTTGAAAATCATTACCCTGTTGAAAATGCCCCCAAGATTGTTGAGGTGAGAGAAACTCTTGAAATCCAGCTTTTGTATGAAATGGTGGAGTCTGTGGGATGGATGCAGGAAGACTGTTTATGTAACCGTTAATTGCAAAGTGTGCTTCGGAATTACAATCAGGCCAGGTTAATAGGATTTGTCAAATATAACATTTGCTAAATGAAACCACAGCATTGTAACGATGAAGATCTAGCTGTGCCAGTACCTTTTATGATACGTCCTCTAGTTAATTTTTTTTTTTTTAAATAGCTCCAAACACCCCCTTCTCTTATACAGAAGCTGAAGGTCACACAGCAAGCACCATTTTCTACAGTGAATATATTTTTCCAATGTGTTTATCATTGAAAAAAACCTTAGGATGGCAAAAAAACAACTTAATCTTAAGGACCCAGTGCGATAATACAAGACCATGGTAGCTGTTGGATCAAGCAATTTAGACACACCCACTCCTAAAACTAGGCCTTCAAAACTCCTCACCAAAACACAATGTCTAATTCTGTTGTAAACCCCTAAACTGCCCCATGGACTTAATAAACCATTCCAATTCCTGATAGATTACAGGTACTAGGTTTGGAAAACGCCTATATACCACTCATTTAGACCAAATACTGTACCTTGAGGTTCTGCTCAAATGATTCTCACCAGATGTTTATGAAAGGCAATAAATTATCGAGATTAGCTATGATATAAATGTGAAAATATGAAACAAATGATTCAAAACAATGCAGAGTCAGAGCAAGAACCTAATATTTTTAATTGTCTCAAACATGATAGCATTGTTAAAAATGTGGTCCATTGTCCATGAAGGTAACTGCTATTCCAAGGGTTAGCATTCTGATGTCACAATAGAATGTGAGAAGGCTTACAAAAGGAGAAAATCTGCTGCTGTAAAGGGAAAGGACGGGTCGAGGACGAGGCTGTGGTGTGGTTTGAAGACCCGTGGGTGAGAGAGCTTAAACACACGGTCCACTGTGCAGTGGAGCTCTAAGGAACTCATTGTTCCCCCAACTTCAGTCCAGTCACAAGAACAGCGGGATCACATGCACAGTCTCACTGACACATGCTCATGGACACACACAAGTAAACCACACGGTTGCGCACACACAGACTTTCACACCCAAACTGACGCCCTACGACACAAATGGAAAGACACGCTCGACGCAGACATACAGGCGTGCGCAGTGTCACCGGCACCTGGACAAGGCAGCAGACAGACACTCTCACAGAGACAGTCAATTCCAAAAACATAATTCCATACAGATGTACCAAAAATAGGAACGATGGCAGAACCAAAGCAAATGAGTTTGTCAAAGCCGAATTATGTTTGCAGGTTTATAACTGTATATAAGTTTATATTTTCCACATTGCTGGCATAGGATGTTTTAATGCTTTGACCAGGGATTGTGTAGTCAGGATGTGGGCAGTGGAGTGTGTTACCTGCAGAAATTATAAAGAGTCTGCTACACTAGTCTGCTTCTGATCCAATAGCACATTCCTGGCAACCGTTCGACACATCTGTGTCCTCTTTTGACGAGCCACATCTCTCCCTGATTTCTCTGTCCAGCTGTGACCCAGCTCGCTTAACACCCATCTGTGCACAACAAATGGCTGCTGTCTCCTTAACGGGGCTTGTATTGGCTCTTTGCAACACAGCTCACGTCAGTCAGAGATACTCACCGCACTAACTTAAGCTGTCATCCACTTTAAAACACAGAGACAATTGATTCACAGAGAGGGAGGCATTTGCAGGTAATTTCTCAAAGCGTCCACTGAGTGCTATAAAATGTCCGATGGTATTTACTGATCCCAAGGACCAGTGCTCGATTGCATTAATAATTATCACAGCGGGGGTTTTGTAGCTGTGTAGTCCACATGCTAATGCAGTTCCGGATATTCTTGCAGGGAAATTAAGCTAACGCACAAAGTTCCCCCCACTTCCACATAGAAAGGGTTACAACATCTATGAATACTTTAATTAATAAAAAAAATTCTCCTGGTCTGGTCTCCTGGTCATCTCCCACTCAGTCTATTGTAACTTTCTGCTGGCCAACAGTGTTAGAAGTGAAACTCCAGCTCATTCAAACGTTAGTTTTTGAGCTGTTATTCAGCTTCCTCAAAGTGCCTGCATGTTATACCCCCTCTTTATCGCCCTTCACTAGTATCTAGCAGTTGTGGCTTGCGTCAAGGTTAGAACTATGCAAACTGCCAGCGGAATGGCTGAATGAACTCCACTCCAGGCTAATATGCTCCAGTCAGGCCCAACACATGCTTTTTAACTCAATATCTTCAGGCCACATTTAGAGCTTGTTCCCCTTCCGCACACAGGCCTCTCAGCGGCAGAACAGGCTACCCACATCTCCAGAACCATGGAGGCTTTGTCATTTTTATACTGTAGAGTGTAAAATACACCCCTATAAACATAGATTTATTGCTCATATGAATTTTGAATAATAATGCCGTACCACCACATGGCATGCTGAAGCATTTTATTTATTTCGATATTAACATGCCACTGTGCTACTACTGATACTGTTTTAATACTTCAGTTACTTTTTTCATAAGCACATACTGGACCTTGTCATGGCAGCCCTGTAAGTTGATCTTGGCAAGAGTGTCTGCTAAACAAATAAATGTAAATTTAGTTGTGCAGAGTGCTGGCTGGGCTAGAGGGGCACTGAAGCATGCCTCCTTCTCAGACTGCAGCTTTGATGTCCATACTGCCTGCAATACCATCCTCACTGTTGCCATGGAGAGCGTGATGGGAAACAGCAACGGCCAGTGTCATGGATGCAAAATCCATAGCGTAATCCATTAATAATGTCATAACTCCTGCATTGCGTCGTCATGGAAATCAACATCCTCTCTCTCCCTGAGAGCTACAGGGTTTATGTGCCACGCAGAGAACGGGACACAGTCAGAATGGGATGCCAGGACGAGACAGTGGGGGACTCCAAGTTTGGGAGGTGTATTTAAGGTATGGTCTGCAGCAATCACCTGCTTTACCTTCAACACATGCTCAGTGCTTTGTGTCCGTATCCCCCTGAGCCAGAACTAGCAGACAGCCAGGGATCCTTGTCTCGGCGCAATACCTGAAAGTGACCTTGTGGTAGCATCACCGAAATTCGGACCTCTTTTTGTTCATAATTCTCATTAAAGTCTGTCTAACAGGAGCACCGTCTCTGATCGAATTTGGGGAAAACTCACAGTGTTGCACTATAAAATTCCTGCGATTGCGGTGAACACTGACATGGGAGTGCGTGCTTTGTTAATGGAGAAAGCCCCTTTAGATGATTAGCAGTCCCAGGTCTGGGAAAGGTAGCCACTTTCTCTGCAAAGCGATTCAACACTGGGCTGTCATGTATTACCAGTAAGCCTCAAGGCCTGAGACAAGAAGACTGTAGTTTTCACAGTGGGTTCAATGCTCTCAAGACAGGACAGAGTGTCTTTAGAGCTCATCTGCTCTAAACCAGGGAGCAGTAAGTAGGGGCTAAATGAGCAGACAGAGGCCCTAATGTGAGCTAAAACCGTGTTGAGCCCTGGAGAAAGACTGAACCTCCCCCTCGGGAAGAGGGAGGACTCTCTTCTCTGATGCCGTACACCAGAGGCCCTTAACAAGAAGGAACCTAGATTAAAGTAGGCTCAGGGTTATGTAGGGACCATTTATATACAGCATTTGTCTGAACGTCCTGACAGTGGGGCACTGAACTGACTTCCTAGTGTTATGCAACAGAAATGTGTCACAATCTGAAACAGGACTTTAGTAAAGTAGGCCAGAAGCACCATAGTGTCACCATACTTCCTGCATATTGTAAAGACGAGAAAATGTGCACAGTGCACAAGCCAAAAAAAGCAAATTATTTTAACGACAGACCGGTCCTGCATGTGTGACAGTACCAATTTGGGGATTAGTAGTGATAAATGGTACAGAGCTCAAACGCATTCCAGTAAATGAAATAGCAATTTTCCTCTTACCTCTCTTTTCCTGAGCCTTTTGGCTAAAAGCAGGCTTGCATCATAATTTGATTGCATACCAAAATGACCTCAGAAAATCCTCCTGGGTGTGCACGCAAAAACAGATTTTGAAACGAGCAGCACACGTTTCATCCACGCTAGGCTCACACAATACAGTAATGCAGCACAATATCCCTGTCACCCTGCTCTGGCCTGACCTTTGCATGCGTAAGCCTCCCCCCCTGCGGCAGACGGGCTGTGAAGCACAAGGCTCAGACATGGACTCGGGATGACATCGCCGTCCTTGGCATGGGACCGACCTCAAACTAGTCAAGTATGATGACCTCAGGGAAGCCATTATGGATGAAGATCCATTCTAAAACAGATTCATCTTCCCTCATGGCTATCCAGTCCCCTCTGTTCTCCCATTCCCTGCCCAGAAAAGTTTTCTCACGTAGCAAAATGATTCTAATCAAAATGTCTGTGAAAGTAAATAGACATTAAAATTCAAAATTCAAACAATAATGAAAATACTTTTGATATGCAGATTATATATGAACGCAGATTTCTGCATTTTCTATGTTTTTATGCTCCCTTGTATAATACACATGGGACATGCATGTATGTATCTATATGCATGTCATTAATCATGGGGAAATTGCTGATGATTTATCTTTAAAAAACATTTTTGCTATATTTTCAACTGTATTTTAAGGAAAATAATATAAAAATGTTTCAAAATATAACCAGTAAAAAGTTTGATAAAAGCAGTCTTTTCTGTTGTTGGTCGGTCTGAGCCCCAGCATTATCAATGTGCTGTAATACAACGTTATATTAGGCACAATGGTAGTATGCCTGTCTCTCTTCTTGGAGAGATGAACTAATTACCTTCTGTCAGGAATCTGATTACGATGCATTTGATGCGCATCTGCTCAGGTCAACAAGAATTCTGCTTCAGCAAGGATCCAGCCGGGTTTTGTAGACTAGCTCAGTGCTAGTTTTTCTCCCAGTTATTTCTTATGTTTCTTGCTGCTACATTTGTCCAACTGCCCCTTCAACATTACACGCTGGATGAATGCGGAGATGGGGAATGTGATGGGAAAAGAGACTGTAAGGCAGCAATTGGGAATTTTTTTGGGGGGGTATTGATCATTCACTTTAGGAAATTGACACTACAATCCACACAATCAACACAACTGGAAAAGGCGGGTTAAACAATAACATGCGTGTTGAGGTAAATATAGCTGTATCTCTCTTGGGCTAAGACTTTACAACCTCTTACAGTTAAAATCTTTAGCAGCTGAGAAAGCAGTTCCCTCTGTATCTCAAGCCAAAAAAAATTACTTTGAAGGGATAAGAAACCATGAGTAATAAATGGAATACATTAACAGCCAAAGGTAACAAGGAAATAAGCACACAAAAAATATATAGGGAGCCGAAAATCCCAGGTCTTGGTTTTCCGATAGAGAGAAGATACTGAAGAATATGGCTGGAGTATTAAACTTGGGGTATTTCCTCAGATGTCTCAGTCTGTTGCGGTCCGTTTCAGTGCTTTGGTCCTGGTAGCTGTCAGTAGCGTTTTTTTGCAGACGGCTCGGTGAGATACACGTGGCATTGGTGCGTACTGTCATCATTGCCTCCCCCTGCAACTCCCACGCAGATATTTAAATGCAAACCTCCACACACAGTCACCATAATCACAGATTGTGGACGGAGGCCTTGGAACCTCTAGTAGATAATAATTTCCAGCATGCAGTCAGAAAACTCTTTTTACAGTTCCCCTCTCCCCCCTCAGCCTTACTTGTAAAGTGGTGAACTCTTTCAGAGTAAGGTTGGAAATGAATATCGGCATAAAAAGCAATCTCTTATTTGGAGGAAACTGCACCCAATAAATATTCACTCCTTACCGAAAATGTGAATCAGCCATTTCAAAGCATCTTCTGTCACTCCTTTTATCATGTGAACCCTGAGAAGCCCATGCCTGTTGAGTTTATGTGTAAATCAATCCCACTATTAATTTGTGCTCTGTGACCCTCCCAGCATTCTGCTCATTGCTTCATCCTGTCTTGCCTATTCTCATGTCTGGGTCCTTAAAGGTAACGTTATACACAAATTTAAACCACATATATTTTAGTATCATCAGCGTGACCCTTTATTTTTCACTTTTGTGTGCCTCTGTCAAATGCAAGGTGTGTGTGTCTGTGTGTCTGTGTGTCTGTGTGTCTGTGTGTCTGTGTGTGTATGTCTTCAGTACAAATCCATAAACAACAGCTCTTGGGGTGGAGTTTTATTGGATTTACACAGCGTGACCCTGTGTGACTGAACCATAATGACTGAATACTTCTTACTAAAGATGCTGACAATACCACACATGGGACAGTTATTGCATCACTCGGTTTCAAACTAGGAACGACCCATCGATCAATCAGCCTGCCTGTGCTCTATGTATGGTAGTCCATGCAAGTGTCCTCTGGGACGTAGCCATGATAAAAAAGTTGTTATTTTAGCCTAACTTCACATACACTTGATTCTGGTTCATAGCCAAAAACCATGGTTGAGGAGTGTATTGTGGAGACCTGGCGAGGAGGGGGTCGACGGCAGCTTGTGTCGACAGCGAGGCTGGCCCTGGTGTATCAGTGCAGCCTGTGCAGGCGCCTGTGCAGTCCTAAAAGGGAGGTGACATGTAAATGTTTGATGGGGGGTGCAGGCTGCCTCTCTGATGTACTGTTCCGTGCCATCTGTCCCTAGACTGGGGCTTTGAGATGGATGTACTAAAGGTACTGAGTCCGTGGTAAATACACCGTTATCTTCATTGTAAAAAATGTCACGTTTAAAAGACGCATTCATCCTTTGGTTGGAATATTAGATAAGACAAGGCATGAAAGTAGTTTATTCATATTAGTCACTAGATTGTGTGTGTGAGCGCAATGGTTTAAAGAACTGCTGTGATTTGCTGTGATTTTACATGAGTCCTCTTTCTGCCCCAACCTCACTGTCTCATACAGGGAATAACTGAACAGCTGCTTCCTCGTTATAACTCACTCACTATAGGCTTGTTTAATCTTTCATTACCCGAAGCACACAAATCATCTGCCACAATGATACAGTGGAAGTAAGGGGACAAAGAAATATAGATAGAAAGACCCAGGCAGATAATCAAAGTGTCAGAAATCACATAATTTATACTGTCTAAAAATCTACCAGCAAATGAGCTCCACATACTAAGACCATTGAATGTAATAGCATCTCAGAATCTATTAAATCAATTGTCCTATTAAAATCTAGCACGGTTTGGATATTCCAACAAACCAAAATACATATATTCTCCTGATAAATTATATTTAAGCAACGCCACGTGGTGATCCTGTGGGTTCCGTGCATTCTGTTTGTCTCCAGAAGGACAGTGGCCACATTCAGTTACTCAAGGGTCATACTTTTCATTGCTTTTGGAACGGACCTGGACAGAATTCTGAATTACTTCCCTCATCACAGAGAAAAAGTGAACTTCAGGGTCCCCACTAGAATAAGAGTCTAGTAAAAGCTGAAAGAATAAACCTCCTGAGATTTTGTGTTGTGAACCACCTTTGCGTATTTTAAATAGGTCTGTTATCAGCACATTAGCATTGCAATGGGAAATTTAGGTAGGATGAGAAACTGAAATGTAAATGAGACAGCCAGGAAAATGTCACTGTTATTATAATAATTTATTTCTCATAGACAATAAGATTTTTTATTTATTGCAATGTCACTGCAATGGAGCTGTCTCCTATCAGGGCACAACTGGCATGTGTCAGACTTCTACACCCTGAGAGAAAAATAACCCCACTACATTCACCTGAACAAACAAAGCCAAAATAAATCTCTAAATCGAAGTTGACTGACCACTTTTAACTGACAGGCCGTAAACATTATCCCACTGTTCAAATCATGAGGAATCGAACCTGTCAATCTGGCGCAAAACATTCTGCGGAGGGACCGAAGCTATTGACGGAGGTGGGCTCAGCTGGGACCTTACTCAGCATGTCCACGCCGGGGCTAGGGACTTTCGCCTCTGTCAGCACTCTGTGAGGGCGGCAGGTCCACATGGATGCCTGTCACAAGGCGCCTGTGTTCCCCATGGCCGGCCAGGCCGTGATGATTCAGAGCTGGCAATATAAATTCCCATTTAGGCCAGGGAAGACGCAAAAGCGACGGTGTACGATTTTGTCTGACACCATGGACCCAGCTGCGGCAGAGTGTCATTTACTCCTGAGCACTCAGAGGACTAATGAAATCACTAATGCTTCTCTGATGTTCACGAGCCGCATTCCCCCTCAGAAACAATGAGAAATCTCTCTGCATAGGCCCCACTCACTAATTAGCATTTTATCCCCGGGGAGCCACCAAAACAAATAGGCAAAGAACAATGAACTAAAGCCTGTGTGTACTATCTATGTGAATACAGAACGAAATCCAGAATGAAATATGCACCGTTTCTTTGTAAAATAAGCTGAGTGAGGAACCTGTGTCTTCATATCTTTTAGCGGGCTGTGTGGTTTTGAAATTTTCCAGTTGTGAATAATGGAAAAGGACCATGCTAGAAAAGGACCATCCCATAAAATAAGAGTTGGGTTGATATTACGGCAGGTGTACCCAGCTACATTTCCTCTGTGTATCACCGATTGACTGTGCTCTTCCTCAACCATTGTGCATATTCATGATGTCCATGATACTCACCCTGGGATGCACAAAGAGAAAGATCTGGCACTGTGTGAGTGAGGAAGGGAATTCATATAGCATGACTCTATGAATAAATAAATAGCATGCCAGTCTGCAAGCAAGGAACCAATACTTGTGCCAAACTCCAAGGCCCAGCTGAGGTCAGAGACACCAATGGAAAGGAGAGACGATACCTAGCCGTGAGCAGTGCACTGTCTGGCGCATGTATCCTCAATACATTTTTCATGACACACAGAAGCATATAGCTCTACACAATTCTGCTTTGTTGCAGTACTGCCTTGTTTCTCTTTGAAAATTGAATCATAATTATAGTTTAGGTAGGCAGAATGACCCTTTGAGTAGATTAAATCCATTATTCATGTCCTTGTCCCTACACTGTTGTGATATCAAACATGATCACAAAACAAGGCTGGATTTGCGGTGACCTAACTGTGAGAGTAAACAACGGGCATCCTGGTGGTGTGAAGGATATTGAAGTCATCTTGGCAGTTCTCATAAATATGTAAAGGTAGTCCTCTATAGATGTTTTGGGTTAGATTTCTGAATGAAAATAAATTGGTTGGGGCAACGCAATTTCGTCCTCTTTGGTAGTCAATTCTTCAGCACTCCTACGTCTCCTCCTCATGTATCAGTAAAAACGTATACCATAATGGTTTTGAAGTCACATATTCTATCGCACAGCTGAAGATAATACAGGTAAATAAAAAGATAGAAAATATCCACAAACTTTTTTTTTTGTCAGTACCTTTATAACTAATTTATGTTCATGTGTTTCTCAGATGTCAGATGGACTATTGGTCAAAAATTAAAAGTTTTTATCTATTGCAAATGAAAACAAAATAATGGATTACAGTAGTACACTTAGGATCTGTCATTGAGACCAAAGTGAAATGTGGTCTGCTTGAGAATAAAGGTATGTCACCAGTCAGCAGCCTGTGGTCAACTGCAGTTTTGTCTAAAACAAAAACAACAACCAAAAAAACTACGTGTCCCATGTTAGAGCTGACAGAGAACTTCTGCATAATATTTTAATCATAGAGTAAGACATTAAAGGGCAGCAATCTACTCTGTACTTCTCTGAATCTAGATTGATTCAAATTGATTCTCCCTCTCTGTTGTCTGAGTTATGGCTTATTAAATGAATGTTCTCTTACTGACTCTTACTGAAGTTTCCACAATCAAGACAGACTTTGATGGATCTAAGGTTAGTGATATTTAAAGTAAGTGCCTGGCAACATCAAGGAAGGCTACAATCCAAATTCCGCCAAATTAGCTCCCTAATTGTCCCCTTGCACCACAGATGAAGACAGGATTTCATCTTTGAAGGCTGAGATAGGTCTACTGAAGCTCTGATTTTGTTCGCAGCCAGGTATAAAATCTTAACATTTGTTAGTAGCATACTATTCATGTTGTTTTATTTATCAATATTTGATTTTAAAAAATCAAACAGACACTATCCGTACATAAAGGACATAATATTGTCTAATTTGGATTGCACATACGCACATATTTAACAATTCTACTTGAAGGGAATTGCAATGGACTAAACCTTGAAGAGGAAAAAAAGAACACATTCAGAATTTCAGGTGCATCTTCAACTTTTTAGGATATATCAGTAATAGATGCTGCAGTTTATAATGTGGTTTTAGAAATCTCTGAAAACAAACGTTTTATTTTCCTATAGCTAAACCACAGTGTGTGCAGCGTTATCAGATAATCTCTCCATTATAATTAATTACAGTCACCACAGTTGCAGTTATCAGAGACTTGAATGTATGATGATACCTTTTCAACACGTACATTTTCATGTAAAAAAAAAAGTTAATATATTTGTACTCATATATACTCATGTTCATGGAATACAAATCATTTCATTACATACAAACTACTTGCATTGCGCACTCTAAATCTGAACCAATTTATTTTGACATTTTGTGGCAGACTGAAAATGATAAAGAAAACCCTGTAAAAGAAAATATGATTGTAATGACCTGGCCTTAGTGAAAATAATCAAGCTGTAAAGCTCGATTACATGCTGAAAATAGCCGCAGCTTACTTTAATGAGATTTCTGGCTGTGGCCACAGCTGTTCTGCGCAAGACACTCTCAGTGCTCTCTGACCCATCAATTTGCAGCCCTACTGGTAATGAGATTGATCTCTCTTTGCTATAATGGCTCAAAAAGAAAGTAGATGCACACACAAATGAAAGAATGACTCCACCCCCTGCAAAACAGTCCCCTTCCCCCTGTTCCAAATGCACAGTAGCACACATTTTACAACTGTACAGGGACAGGAAGAATTTAAGATAGTTGCAGGGAACATTTGCATCTCATATTCCTTGCCGCAGCGACCATGCTGCCTGGTGCTTACACTGCATTGTAAACTGCTTTAAGGGCACCGGCCTCTGTTTTCTCCCCACAAGGCACATTTAATACTGGCCGATGTTTTTGTTTGAATTTAAGATCAAACGTTAGGCGAATGCATATGAAAACACATTTTTATAGCCAAACAACAGGACCTAAATTCTGCTTAGCATATCATACGTTTTATGTCCTTGGGCAACTCAGTGTCCTCTTTTTAAACACAGAAACAATTGACAAGTATGGGCCTTTCTTTTGCTGGGCTAATACTATGTGTTATATATCATTCATTGTGGTTATGCAGGTAAAGATAAATCCCAATGTTTTTTAAATCCTATATTGTTCCAGTTTATATTCTAATTATTCCATATTTTAAAAATACATTCAATGGGTTTTTCGTTAGCTTGCTTAAACCTCAAACCACTAACCAGTAAAAACACATTGCTGTGAAGAAATAACACTAATAAAAGATATTCCTTAAATTGTTTAATTTAAATTGAAATGAAACACATTGCATGAATTAAAATTAAGCAATTTAATTATTGGTCCGACCTTTTTAAAATTGTAACCACTCAACTGAGTTATAGCTAATCCAGCCAAAAAAACAATCCACGCTCCACCAGTATTCGCCCTTTTTCCAAGAAGATCAAGTCAATAGCTTATTTCTAGGCGGGTCTTCCCTGTACAAATTGCGAGTGCGAAGGAGATTGCCACTGTGCCAGGAATGCATATCGCTTTCCTCATTAATTTCTCATGCGAAGAGGACCTTACTAGGAGGAGACTTGGGAAAGCAGAAGGGCTTATGTGACATTTTTTTTACCTCAAAGGGCGGAGATAAAAACGTGCTATAGGTTTAAGAAGGCTAAAATGGGTGCAGCTTTCGAAATACAAACCTATTAGAAGCCGTTACACTGTACGCGTGGGCGGAATTAAGAATCACGAGCATTTATGGGTGGGCTAATACATTTGGGCGGAGTTCCCGCCGGAAGTGTCTCGCGACTGGCTTGGCTGTCATTTAGCCTCTGTGGGTTCTGAGGAGAGAGGACAGCGGTTAAGGACGCTGTAAAGCAACAAAATAACATAAATGTAGAATGAAAAACAGGTCAGAGACGGTAAAACCATGAAACCAGGTGATTAATAGATTTAATTAAAAATAAGATTTAAATTATTTGGTTTGAGTCAAAGGAACTAGCTTGCTAGCTAATGTTACCAAATAAGCTAGCTAGCTTGCTAAAATAGTTCTAATTAAGATAAAGCTGTGTCACTGAGCAAGGACGACAGAACAAGAAGGACAAATTAACTCTGTATTGAATCTTCTATGGTTAAGTGGAATTGGCCATACGGAATAATTGCGTCGCCGACCGTTTAGTGATCTTAATTTCCTCTGTCCAAAAAGGAACGACTCAGACGTCGCACTGGAAAAAAGGTGAAGGTTAAAACGTAATTTTGTTTTTTGATTAAAACATACATTTACTTTTAAAAGCCGTTACCGAAATGTGTACATCTAGATAGCTTACCATTTTGTAACATAACTACCTAAAATACTCGCAAAGAGGAATAACTGGCCCAGACCTTGAGCAAATAGAAGACGCCATCAACATTTCCCCCACTGAAATGGTCGAGTCTGGATAAGGTGTTAGGCGAAAAAAGGAAGAAAAGTCTGCAGGTAACATTATTGTCTTGATTTGGTCATTCAGACATTTACCAGTCAGCCGCCACATACTGTATATGCTGACATAATTGGCTATTGCGCTTAGTATGTAATTGATGTGGCTTGCTAGCCAGCTGTAATATTTGTGCAACCTACATCGAGTGTATTTTAACGTTACGATCTATAATTACGGAGTAGCTTCTAACCTTCGACTTCGCTGGAGAATTTTCAGGATTCAGGCACCATTGAGTTAAATTTAATTTGGTTTCGGTGATGACATCAGTTGACTAATCTTTAGTTACAAGATAGCTAGCTAAGCTTCCAACTAATTGAATGAGACACAGTTTCACACAATGCATCGTTAAATAACTTTACCGTGTATTTTTTGGTTTTGTTTTCCGTTCTTATAGGAAATAAAGAATTGAGTAAAATACAGTTCCGGGGGAAAATATACTGGATAACATAAATGGGGGATTACGGGTTTGGTGTCTTAGTACAAAACAACACTGGTAACAAATCGGCTTTCCCAGTACGAATTCACCCACATCTGCAACCTCCACATCATCATCAGAATGCATCCCCAGCTCCTGCTGCTTTTATAAATAACAACACAGCTGCCAATGGCAGTAATACTGGGTCGGCTTGGCTTTTTCCTGCAGCAGCTGCCCATAGCAACATACAAGATGAGATTCTGGGTTCAGAAAAATCTAAAGCCCAGCAACAGGAAATACAAGAAACGCAAGAGAAACAGCAGCTTTCTCCGGGCCACCAGGAGAGCAGTATAATATCTGAGCTGGAAAACACGAGACCCGAGGAGAATAAGGGGGAAAGCGTCTCTGGAGAAAGCGGCAATGGGAAGGAAAAGCTTCGCATCGAGTCCCCGGTGTTAACAGGGTTTGATTACCAGGAGGCGTCGGGCCTGGGGACTGCTGCTCAGTCTAGCACTTCATCCTCTTCCTCTCTGACTGGCTTTAACAGCTGGTCAGCTGCTATCCCACCCAACCCCTCCACAGTGATAAATGAAGATGTCAGCTTCTTCAACCCTGCTGCCTCCGCCAACAACGCTCCCTTGCTTTTCCAGAATTTTTCCCACCATGTCAGCCCTGGCTTTGGAGGCAATTTTTCCCCACAGATTGGACCCATCTCCCAGCATCACCCGCCACATCCCCACTTCCAGCACCCCCATAATCAGCACCAACAACACCGGAGGTCCCCTGCAAGCCCCCACCCTCCACCCTTTCCTCACAGGAATGCTGCTTTCAACCAGATACCACACTTGTCTAATAACCTGAATAAGCCTCCTTCGCCATGGGGCAGCTACCAAAGTCCCTCGCCTACACCCTCATCCACCTCCTGGAGCCCTGGTGGGGGCTATTGTGGCTGGGGGTCCCAGGGTCGGGATTACCGCAGGGGTCTCAGTACAGGAATGACACCTCTGAACTCCATCTCCCCCCTGAAGAAGTCATTCCCGAACAACCACATGCCGTCACAGAAGTACTCCCGGACCAGCCCTGGCTTCAACCCCAAGTCCTGGATGGAGGAGAGCATGAACCGGAGTGAGAACATCTTCCCATTTCAGGTGAGGGTAAGCCACATATCTAAAAGAAGCGGACAGTTGTTAAAGTAGAAAATTAATTTACCAGCTTTGTAACCCGTTGCTGTGACTTAATCTGATTATCAAAAGTTTATCTCATGCCTTCATTTTGTCGATTCATCACAGTAATAGATCAAAGGGGTATGCTCTAAATGCCACAGGCTTGGATGAGTAATGTGGCCCTGCCACTCCAGTCTTGTAAGCTGTGTCTAGCTGGTATAAAAAGACAAGGACGAGTCTTAGTGTATCAAAAGCAGCAGATTAGCTTCCCTATCTAGATAACCTCTGCAGTTGGAAGGAAATGGAGAGGGAACCGTTATTGTACTTAGTTCCTTAGTTACTCATTTGGATGAATAGATTACTAGTCATTCTGCAAATTCATTGTAAAAAATAAAATTGAACCAGGAATGAATATTATGAATAATAAACATGATGGATGCACCAGGATATATAATTTAATTTATTTTTAAGATGATAGTTTTTCAATTTTTTCCTCAAAGGTCCATTTACACTTTCCTTTCCTCATTATACTGTCTGTATTCCAGGTTATAATTATTTAACAATAATACAATTTACGTTTATGTAATGGATGACAAGGAGGAAGTATTTATAAGTTTATTGATCATCGGTGGCAGTGGCAGCTGGGGTGGGAGTTGGCATCCCAGTGATAGTCGTGAGAAGGCCCATCTTCTTATCCCGGATCCACTGCGGTGTCAGCCGGAACCGACTTGTCCAACCCAATGAAAAACAGGGAAACCATGTTTTTCTTTCTTGCAGTGCTAGCTGCTGAGAGTTATTCTGCTCTCACATAATTGGTATTACGCTGTGTTAGGCAGAGGAATGAGAGTAGGATTTGGCACCCGGCTGTTTAATTGAAGGCAAATGGCTGGATTTGGAGTACCCCTGTCAGAGGCCTGCAAAACTGGGACATTTCCTGGATAAAAACTTCTTCCTTAAAAATTACTTTAAACTAGATGTAGTATTTGTGGTGCTCTCATGACAACTTGTGAAATATATGGTTAGAATATTTAAGTGGTGGGACCACACCCTTACTGCCATTTATATCTGTCATGATAACATCAGAAATTCTCCCTTACCAAGGTAATTTAGGAAATTTGTCAAATTTTTCTCACCCTTTTAACCCAGATATATCAATTAGAAAAAGGCTTTTGGTTTTGTTTCCCTGACCCTCTAAATGGCAAATATTGGATATTAGTCCTTTGGTTTTGTTGGCTGTTTTTCCAGTACTCCTAAGAGTTAATATTTAGTCCTGTCTGTTCTGTTGATATTTACTCAGATGTCCTAATTCTAAAGTTCTGTGTTCCTTCTTTTTGAGGAGGGGTAAGGGGGGGGGGGTGCACTCTGCTGAACAGCTATCTACACCACAAGATTGTCACGCAGACGCATGTCCAATGTTCTCTCGTCATGCCCTTCTCAGTTTTATGCTGAGAACAGTTGAACGTTTGTGTCTGAAAGTTGTTTTTCTTCTTTCCTCATAGCTCAAGCTTGCTGTGTTAAAGCCGGTTAAAAGTATGGCTTACCGCCTGATGTAAGGTGCCGGGCAAATATTTTTTTATTTTTACTTTGTGTGTACATTACGCAACATGTTTTACAGACGAACCCCTCCCTGTCTTAGTGGTTTACCTGCTTATCGACTTTAGCAGGAAAAAAGCCCCTAAGTAATAGTGCATCGGTAACTGTTCATTTTGTCACTTTTACACAAAATGGATGCGTGTCTTAGTGGAAGATGTGACTATGTTGAACCATTCGGTTGTGCTCAGGGGAATCACATCTTGCCTTAGGCATTCTACTTTTTCCAGGTGGTCTTATTCTCTATTTTAAAAAAAGTAGATCATAATGCAATATCAGTCACCAATAAAAGATGCGATTTCTGAGTCAGCCAGCAACTTTCTGTATCTGCTTGAAAAAAATAAAATTGTCACAAATTATTCTGCTTTTAAAAAATGTTATTACCTTTTAATGCACAAAGAACTGCTCTTGTTTTTTGGGAGTTGTTCATGTAGATATCCTAGATAAACGGTTGAAAATTGCCTAGGTAGCTTTTTGACAATGTCTCCTTTAGAGGACTCCAGTTGCGACACACACATTATTTTAAAGGCTCTGTGCTGGAACGATGAGCTGGAAACTAAGCCTGACTAAGAAAAGCCCAAGTTCTCAAGCTTAGAAAAATGTTTCATTTCCCCATCTTGGGGAAAAAATACTTAGCCACGGGGTATTATGTTTGCAGTGACCTGAGAGAATGACAGGGTATTTCGCTCCAAAATGCCCCCCCAATAAAGCTCCCCTGAAGTCCAACCATGACTGCTGCTGCTAGGCTCCTCTGCCACTTTATCAATGACCTGTAAAGGGTAACATTTTTAGTGTTCTTTTACTGAATCCAGTCGAAATGTTTCACCTAGTTTCAAATAAAGTTAATGTGTGTGTGTGTGTGTGTGTGTGTGTGTGTTTCTATATTATATTGAAGATTTTTTTCTGTTCGTGTATGCTTGTCATATATACAATAATGGACCAAATACCCGTGTAATTAAAATGTACATTATTACTTGATTGCGCTTTCCATATGAAGTGAAGAGTTATAATTAACATGATCTCTGTGTTGAAATATGTCTTAATTTTCTGGAATAGAAAATGGAGGACTCGGGACGCGGTGTTTGAATACAAAAAAACGGAAAGCTTTACTCTAGTACCCATCTGTCATGTTTAAAAAAGGGGCACATCTTGTGTTGTAACAACAAAAGAAAGCAATGACAACAGTGGCACAAATATTTAACTGGAAGGATTTGATGTACCGCCGTTTCTAGATGTAAATTATTTCATCACTAGAATCAGTCTTGTAGCCCCTGTGGTGAGAGTCCACACCCCCTGTGTCTAAAATTTTGTGGAAAGCCTGGATTAATGGACTTTAATGTAATTTCATGCAGACGGCTTTGAAATCCTGCTGAAAATACCAAGTGTCACGCTTTGCTCCCCTGTCCTTTATTTGCAAGTTTAGCCTTTGCTTGGGGGATTAGTTCAGTATTTCCTTTCCACATTGCAACCATTCATTTGTGTTTTAGGTTTTATAAGATTTAGAAATTTATATTATAGATCATTTTTGTTTATGGTTCAGCATGGCCCAGTAGTGAAATGCACTGTGATAATTAAAAAGTTATGTACCTGTTTGAGCTGGTGACAGAATTGTCCTACGATTGTGATCTTATAAGGACACTGTCATTGTTGCAATTTTGTCTGGCATGAACGTGATGTGATATTTTCTTTTTAATCGTTGAATTGTTTCTTCGGGGGGTATTACACAGGGCAAGAAAATGACATTATGAGTGAGGTTGTAAATTAGTTTAAAGAAAAAAAGGATTCATTTTGTTAAGCAGTTGACACAATTTTTTGGGGTCTTTTTTATCCCCTTGTAAGCAAATAATATCAAAACTACACAAGATCAGACACTCTCTTCAGTAGTCTACAGATGCACCTAATTTTTTATTTTGAGCAAGTCTCTCTACTTATCAGTTTTGAGTGAGTCATAGGGGCTGGGTGCTGTGAAGGCTTTATGTAGACAGGGGAAACAAAGGGATCAGTGGATTTGCGGAAGTATCCATAGATGCTCGATCAAGGGGAAAAACTGATCAAATGGTGATTAATCACAACACTCCCTTGTGCCCATCTGTCTACAGTCGTTTGTGACCAAAGTTATGCTGATAGGGGGAACTTCATCACTCACCCTTGTGAGTGGATCAAATGGAATAAACTTGAATTGTACTTTGTGATACTATGATTAGTCTGCTGTTGGTACTCTGACATCAGATACGGCAAGTAGGCGAGGGAATTTCTTTTTAAAGATAATATTGTGTAAGAACAAGGAGATTTTCTAACATTAACATCTGATGGGTCACACCCATAAATGGTTCTATTTCACTAGATATACCTAGTCCTTATTTAATTTACAGACCCTCCTACGTATTTAAGGTGTAATTATGAATGTTGAAAACGTGTAATTTTGGACAAAATTGAGTAAAACCATCACTCGGCTTTTGAAAAATTTAGGATTTTTTGTTAAACTATTTGTGTATAATTTTGCATTGTGTGTTTTTTATCATTTTGATCCTGTCAATTAATTGAAGAATTGTGAGAACCTCTTCGCAAAATGATTATCATGGTGGGCCTGGTTGGTTTCAGTTTTAGCTAACTACAGTTTTGTGACTCATTTATTTGATTCAACATTTATATTTAACAAATGTTTGCGCGTACATTTTCTATGTACCTGTTTAAGTTGTATTATTTGCTACAAAGCAGGTCTACTGCTTGTGAAGGTCGGACCTCACTGCGTGGATGGATTAAAAGCTTTAGGGCCTCTCTCCATGTTCGTCCTGTTTTTTGTAGTTCGTTTGAATGCTGACCAATGGTCAATTTGCATTTACATCTCCCCCCTCTGTGTTGCTAAGCTGCTTTTAGAAGTCATGCAGTTCGCAGTTCCTTACCTTTCTGCTCTTGTGTTATATACCGTCTTGGGCTCATGACAGGTCTGTAGATATCTTCAGCTCAGCCATGTAGTTATATGCATTGGAATAATGGTCCTCGCCTCTTTCAGCAGGAGCGCACCAGGTCGTTCGACGGTTTCAACATGCATTCGCTGGAGAATTCCTTGATTGACATCATGAGAGCCGAGCAAGACTCCTTGAAAGGTAAAGTTCTGACATTCAGTCGTCGCTCTGTTCAGCCGTTGCAGTGACTCTAAGGTGTGCTTAGTAAGGCACTAAAGTCCATGGACCTAGAATCAGTAGTGTCAGACACACTTGAGGTGACTACAGTGGCAATGACTCCACAGGAGGGTCAGTCCTAATCTGAGGGTTTTGGAAGATGAAGACTGCCTGGTTTGTTTTGACCATTGTCCACAGTTCAATTTGTGATTTAGCTTTGAAAATCAAAGATAAAATAAATGCTTTGTTTATATAATTGTAAACCCATGCATGCAAATGAGAAAATGAGTAAAACGCCTGTTACCTTCCCTCGATGTGTTTAGTTTGCAGTATCCAAGTGTCGCTCGATTGGATTTTTGCATGTCGCAATGTTTGTGCCTTTAGATCTGAAGGTTTGAATATGTGGACACGAGGACGAGACAATATGCTGAGAATGAATGCATGTTTATTTCCACTAATTGTTTTCAAGACAAGGCATGAATGTTAGAACCTTTGTACTAAAGGCTCCCCATTTTCTGTCTTCCTGTTTAGCTGTTTCAAAAAGAGACTGATATGTAGCTCTGGTTTTATGCAGTCTGCCGTGGATATTTCATTTATTTACGTCGCTGTTTGTGTTTTAGTATTTGTGTACTCTCTCGCCAGTAGCGGAGATGTCAACATCAGCTGTCATGTGGTGAAAAGCTCCACTGTTGTCAAAAGCTAAATCTGCGTAGAAAAAAATGTGTTGATGGCAATTAAAATGAAAAAGGTCTATTTTGG
Source organism: Hiodon alosoides (assembly GCA_025775065.1). Lineage (NCBI taxonomy): Eukaryota > Metazoa > Chordata > Actinopteri > Hiodontiformes > Hiodontidae > Hiodon > Hiodon alosoides. Next base: position 297,933 of record JAOYSI010000006.1, read on the forward strand.
AACTGGACAATATATCATTCAAAGCGATTATTTTATATAGCACTTTTTTTTAAGCCATTACTTTTTTTTTTGTTGCAGTTGGAGTATATTACATTAATGACCTCTGTCATAAGTGACTGCTTAACGGCTACATGGACTTTCATCTTCTACTTTTCCTTTATGCATGAATTATGCACTTTAGTTCTGTCGCATCCTATCTTTGAAGACTACGCTTTGTATTAAAGCACCCCAACTGTGAATTTCAGTCAGGCCCCTTTTCTCCACGAGCCAGATTTCTGCTAGCAGCTCAGATTTCTGCTAGTTTTTGCAAGCAATAACTCTTGTCGGATAGAAATGAATGCAGTAATAAAATTGATTACTGGTAATTCAATTTGAGAGTTTAGTCCACCCTTCTTTTCTATTCCCTGCTCTCCAATAAAACTACTTGGGGGCTTTTGCAGGTTTCCTTTAGATCAAATATCTTGTTGATTTTCAGATCAGTAGCAGTGTGCTTGTCCTGCTCAGTCAGGCCTTAAACTGCCTTTGCAGGGGCCTAATGTCCTGCAGACATTGTTCATTTAGTCACCATGCTACTGTAAGCAAACGGTCCCCAAATGTGGAAGCAGAGGTGGAGGGCCTGGGTTTCCCGGTGTAACATGTTAGATGTGAGCAATAGCAACATCATATTTGGCAGTTACCGAGGGGGCTGCAGTTGCTATGACCTCAGGCCTGGATGTGCGGGTCTCTTCCACATTGCGACAGTTGGAGACTGCTGGGTTTGCTTGGGCTGTTGAGATGAGCAGCCTCAATCTCCCTCTCGATTTTTCTCCCCAGTTCCTTCCCTTTTCCTTCTCTACTCAGTTTGTCAATCGATCATTAGTGCTAAAGGGTGGAGGAAAAAAGGAAATTTAAAAAAAATAAACGTCTCCCCATATTCAACTTTCTTTCCGGAACTCTTCCTGATCTTTTTTCACTGCTCCCTCACATCCTGGGGTTACTTTGTAGTGCTATTTTAAAATCTGCTTGTTCTGCTATATCCTCAGTATTTTGAGAACACGTTTCAACAGCGAACTAAAACTTCACTTAAAGTTTTAGCGGTCTGTCGTTCCTTGCCTTTTTTCTTAAGCTTCATCCTGTTGTACCTAAGAACTCATGTGTTTTTTTTTTTTTCGTCCGTTCTTTACTCAAGCTGCTCCGTTAGTCAATTGTTTTAAATCAGTCTCTCTGGTCAAATTCCCTTCAAGTCCATTAACCATACCTTTTTTAGACTGCTTTGGTTCATTCTGTCATGAGTGCATCCTTCAGATTTTTGTTGCCTCATATTTTCGAATATGTTGTCAGTAGAGTAATGACCTGCCCAGGAATATGAGAATATTAAGCTCATATTATTTTGGGCTTTAATGACACACATTTAGACAAATACTACTTTCAAATGCCTCCAACAACCCATAATTGAATTTAAATTACATTTTTTGCTAGAAAAAAATTGCAATAGTCAGTTTCAAGTTTGCTTTATCTATAGCTAACGTTATAACTAAGCATCTTCTCGTCATGACCAATATCCTATTATAAAAGCCATCAAGCTTTTACATTACCTGTTTCGCTGTTACTCATTCTTTAGGATATAGTAGCTTCCTGCATACTCTGCAAACAAAACGATGTTTTAGAGGACTTTTCTCAAAGTAACCTTATGTCCTAGCAAATGCTTATCTAGGACATCCATGTCTTTAAGTTTTACTCAGTTTCCGTATTCATGGCAAGTGCTAGAGAAATTGAAGTTCATTTTAAGCACCATGACATTGCTCTACCTGAAATTGCAATGGCTGCTGCTTTACTGCTCTCTCTCTGTGGCTTTGTTTGAATTAAATCCACTATTGTCAGCTGTTGCTAAAGACCTTGCTGCTCCTAATAAAATAATAGTGTGATAGATTGAGCGTTGTTGGCAGGCAGTGCTCTGAGCACTGCTGTGATTTGAAGAGGAGGAGGGGCTCGGGGTTCCCATGTGCCTGAAGGTTCTCTTCAGAGCATTCTCATTGTGTTCACTGTTGGACTATTTCCTACATTTTTTTGTTTTGTACAAACAGTCTCAGCAAGGCATATTTTAACTGTGAAGTCTGTTTATTTTTTATTGCCCAGGTCTCGGTTCAGATTTTAAGTGTGTTCATTTACAGTAAACAAAATAAAACTATTTATTATAACTGTTTAGTTTTTAGGGGTGAATTGTTAGATGCATATTGTGGATATTCAGGAGAAAATTTACCTTTTAATTTTCTTATATCTAGGTCGTTTGGGATTCTCTCATCCAGGGGGTGATAGTCCTTTGCCCATAAATGGTATGTAAATGAAATTTTCCTTAAATTAAACTTCCTTAACCTAAGCAGTTTAACCATATGCGGACTGACAGTATGTAAATCCCCACTTCACGCTTAGTGTTAATCCAGCTGTAATGATCTTCCATAATAACTTATCAAAAGCTCATTGTTTTTGATTTAATTAATAGGCATGAATTCTCAGCTGTACAAAAGTAGGGTCGCTGTTCATGTATAATTTGTTTTATTTTACATGCAGCAAGAAACTATGGGAGACGACGAGGTAAAGGATTTCAAGCTGTTGGAGATTGTTTATAGTTCAGCAGTTTTTGAGAATTTCTCTGTTGGTGGTTGAGGGTGCATATATCGCTGACTTTTTGTGTATGGACGTTTTTGTCTATTTTTGTTAAGTGTGTGTGCGCGCATGCCTGTGTACGTACATGTGGTGGCCTCTTGTTTCATGTCCATCAAAAATGTGTCTGCACACCGTTTTACAGAGAGAAATGGAACAGGATTTCTCCTGCTATTGTCTGACAAAATCGGTCTGATCAGGGGGATTAGCGTCGCACCGTTGCTTTCTCTTGCACCAAACCCTGTTCTCAATACTGTAGAAAAAGATTCACATATGTAGTGCTTAGTTTCACATTAATGGTGTTTTACTTATTGATGGACCACAGGGATTGGGTAGTGCCAGGAACCCCACAGTGTAACATGACTTTGCATCAGTATTTGTATATTCAGTGATAAATTACACTTGAATGTACATTCAAGGCTGTTTAATTTTCCAATAAAATAGACACAATGACAAATGAGATGTCTAAATTATAAATTCCGAAAATGTAGAACAGACTGCATCAAACTACCAAGCTTTGTGAAATGTTTGTGATCTGGTGCACAGTAGGACAACAGGCATAGTTCCTTTTTTTTTGTGTTCTTCTTTTAGATTAGTCATTTTGCTTTTATTTTTCTGGAGTTATTGTTAAATTGAGACTCGGAAGATGGCAGATATGGTGCAGAGAATATCAGAATGTTGTTGAAAGCGTGGCATGTCTTGTTTTCTGCTGAGAAAACGTTTTGCGCTGAGAACGTTTTGCTAGCAGCATTTGCAGAAGAATGAGACTATACTGAATTGCTTTTGGTTGACAACAAAAACTAACTCCAGTTTTTTCTGCCATTCAGTTTAGTACCTAGTAATTTCTCAGTCATAGCCATTATCTGCCGTGCCTCCAAACCAGCCTGAGAATGCAGTTATATTAATGCTGTAGTTTGTATAGCATTGTGACGGTTGTCAGTGCTATTGTTTTTGGCTTTACCTCCCAGTACTGTTGGAGAGATATTTTATTTTAAAAGTAAATACAGGGTCACAGGATTTGCCTGACTTTAAAAACATAAAATTGGCGCAGTGCACCTCTGATGACATATGGTCATCTGCATACCCAGTTACAGAAGCCACCACACATGCCTGTGGTGGACACACCCAGAGTTGAGTGTCTGGGTGAGAGGCATTCTGCTTCTTTCTGATATCAGCAGGATACAGGGCCTGTTTGATACCCTCTCGAGAGTGACATTTTTTCTTGGAATTGCCCTTTTTTTTTCCCCTCCTCCAATTTTGAGTCGATGATTGTGGTAATGCATCTCGGGTCTTCGCTGCGTCTCCCGCCGCCACAAGCGGGTGGCGGTGAGGAAGTACGACCAGTCTCCTCCTGTCTTGATCGCCTTCGACTAACTTCGACCCAACACTGTTCCACACTTCAGGCTACACAGCTTGCATGTGAGATTCAGCACTGAGTAGAAGTTAGGCAGGTCTGTCTTGACTGTACTGCCAGCTGCAATGTGCGACTTTAACCGGTAGATGCTCGTTAGCGACGGGCCAACCGCTGGGCAGCTCAATGCCAGTCGTGTGAGCTGGATTTGAACCGGCGTACATCGGCGCTTGGTCGGCACCTTGAGCCACTCTAGAGGCCGCGGCATCAGTTCTGAAGGATGAAGTAATGCAGACACCCTAACATGTGCGACTGGATCCTAAACCACCGCTTGAAATTGTCTAATGCAGTCCTTGAATGTCTTCATTTCAGCATTGTTGAAAAATAACATTCCTATAAGTAACTAAGATCAGCCTTTTTGGCCTAGGCATTTCATCTGCATTCAAAGATTTTTGTAAAAAGCAAAATTGATGAAATTCCATGCTTCTCCATTTACAGGTCACTCATCTCTTTTCCCCATGGAGGATGGCTTTGTGGACGATGAGCGGGCAGAGCAAGGTCTGACTGGGCTGGGATCTCCTCACTGCTTCCCGCACCAGAATGGGGAGCGCATCGAGCGCTACTCTCGCAAAGTGTTTGTGGGGGGACTTCCCCCTGACATCGATGAAGGTATGGCCACAAGGCTCCAGAAAATCCTAAATTGTGCAAGACGACTAGCCCTTCTGTTTAATATTCATGCGAGTCATATAAACAGTTTATTAATGTCATTGATGGTCTATTGCAGATAATCGTGCTAAAGTGAACACTGGAGTGTAACTGTAAACCTTATTTTAATGCCCTTAATGAACTGTCCTTTATTATAAAAATGTCTTGGCTTCAAGAAAGTTCATTGAAAGCAAAGAAAACAAGTTTTAGTTGTTAGGTTGTACTGTGCCAGCTGTGAAAAGACGTATGAAACTGTAATCCTCTTCCTCAGGGCTGCCACAGGGGCACAGTTCAAGGTGTTTGTTCTTGCCGTTTCTAAAGCCTTGTTAAATGTTAGATGAGTCTTGTATGCAACATATATTTAAAATACAGTCCACCCCCAGATGAGATCAAAATTGAATTTCCGAAGAGCCAAGACGTGTGTGTGTGTGTGTGATTTGCTTTTGCAGATGAGATCACGGCTAGTTTCCGGCGTTTTGGTCATCTCTTCGTGGATTGGCCGCACAAAGCTGAAAGCAAGTCTTACTTTCCTCCTAAAGGTGAGTGTCTCGTGTTGCTGGTATTAAATACTTTACAGCGTAGCAAACAAATTAGTTTAAACGAGAGGATGCAGAAGACGCACAATAATAAATGGGCAAGAGGCGATGTACCATTCAAAAATGCGGTACTTGACAATATAAATTGCTATGAATACTGTTAAAAGAAAATAAGATTTATTTACATATTTAAGATTACAATTGTACATTAAGTGCGCAAATGTTTGCGCTTATAAAAAGGCTCTACCACGCTTGCCTAGTCTCCAATGCTTCAGCTATGAGCTAACAAATGTTTTAAACAGCAGGTGGCATGCAGCCCTACAGTGACTAGTTCTGTCAGAATGTTGACTGGCTAATTTTTCTTAAGAAAAATATGCAAATATAAATTGGTCGATAATCAGTCTATTGGATCCTTAAAGACAAAAATATTTTTTTTATGTGGCTTAGTTCACAGGGTGCAAACTGAGACAATATTACATAGGTATAAAACAAACTGCAGAACACCTTGGAATCTGCTATATCAAAGACTAAGAAATAAGTAATAAATATTGAATTCAGTTCCAATGCGAAAAGGTTACGCTTCCTTGATGCAATATGTATCAAATTGTGGGCCTACTATTGTGATTCATATTTTATTGTTGTATTGTCTCATCCCTTATAATAAACCTTTGCTCAGAATTCTCTTGTACAGCATTTTACGGAGGTGCTTTAGTAATAGTTGTTGGGAAGAGAGAGGTAGCCGCTAGGTTGAATTGGTTCTCTGTTTTTCCAGGTTATGCGTTCCTTCTCTTCCAAGATGAAAGCTCAGTCCAGGCCCTGATTGATGCTTGCATTGAAGAAGACGGCAAGCTCTACCTGTGTGTGTCCAGCCCCACCATCAAAGACAAACCAGTAAGTGTCCATAATAAGAATGTACCACTGCTCTGTGTATGGGGCACACGGCATGCATGCAAAGCATGGGCTTTGCTATTGAATATTCAGGTCTGCTCTTGGGGATCCACTCATTTCCCGGCTGTATTCTGGTTACAGAGGTAGTTTTCAGAGGGGTCAGGAGGTTCGGTTGGATCTTTTCCTCCCGGTCCATCTATAGGTCATTGACATTAGCCGTTGTATGTTCACAAGGATTGATCCTTTTTCAAACAAAATCACATGGCAATATTTTTGAATGCTGGAATTGTGTACTGTCTTAAAATGAAGACGTCGATATTTGTGAATTGCCTCGCTCTGCTGCTGACTGCGTGCTTCGTTTGCTCCACTTTGCTACCAAATCTACAAACCCAGGTATTATAGATGTGCTAGTCGTTTGTGATGTCGTGACTCACAATTACTTTTTATTGATCTGGGTACGGGGAGCGGCGAAGGCAACCAAACGGGAGTGAGGAGCAGACATTTCATTGGTCCCCTTTAATAGACCTGTCTCTTTGTTTATAATTGTGTTGATTAGGAAAAAAAAACTCAAGTACAAAAATAATACAAAGGTCAAGATCTTGGTATCCTCCATGGTAGCTTAGACTTTGGCTGCATTGCGTCAACGCCACAGTCAAAAGAACGAGCAGCACACAATAAAGGGATTGCTATGCACGCACCGCTCGAGTTTAAGGGTCTTGTGATATAGGACCCTATGGAATGAATTGCCATGCAATGAAGACGAGTGGTCCTTCCTTACATTCTCCACAAAAGTATGTGTGCCATATAACCAGCCCTGGCAGTTTTACAGTACGTTCTCATTGCATCCGAAGGCTCCATGTGCACTCTGTTGTGAGTTGTGATCTGAACCCGAGGATGCCGACTCTTGTCTTTTCTTGAAGGGATGATTTTATTTGAATTGCAATACGGTAGCCTATTGAACACATGCTGTCACAGGGTTGTTGTGGCGACATCAGTCACTTCATTCCTCGGAGTGCCAGGACTGCCACATAGGATAGGTTTGCTATCGCATTTCAAAAGGACCCAGTCGAGTGGACCGATGCTATCTATGTCATTTTGGCTGCATGAAGCTGCTTAACGCTCTAATAAGCGATGATAATGTTAAGGTTACCAGTACGCTGACCAAATGCCTTGAAGAGAAAAGATTGTGGCATCTAAAACCTCTGAGGTTTCTCCCTGTTATTTATGCGTTTTCTCAATCTGCTTTCTCAATGTCATTAGGTCCAGATCCGCCCCTGGAATCTCAATGACAGTGACTTTGTGATGGATGGCTCTCAACCTCTCGACCCCAGGAAGACCATTTTTGTGGGAGGAGTTCCACGCCCTCTGCGTGCAGGTAAAATGTTTTTTCAACACATTGGAAGATGGAGAATGAATGTGTTCCTGGTCACAGCCACAAATGAAGCGGGTTGTTGTGTAGGGTTTGCTTTTCAGGTTATTGTACATTAAAAATCTGCAATACAAATCAGTGTCAGGTTTCATAAAGGCAGCCATGTATCGTCTTCTGCATTGCCCCGTCTGGTCTTCCCATTATCACGGGTAAATGCATTGTGTTGTATGCTAGTGCAGTATTGGTTAATTTTATTAAAACTGTTTCAGACCTGCCCGATGGTATTAGTCTGGTGTTCACAGTTTGAATTCTTCCCATAACAAAGATGTTTCTTACTTTATTAAGTGAGTGATGTAGTTGAGGTTATTTATTTGATCAGGATGTGAGTGAAATCTCACTGCTGCCGTTTTTACTAGAAAAGCCGCCTTTTGGTCAGGGTTTTAACGCCTGCGTATGCGCGCGTGTGCTTCTGCGTTTCTCCTCCACAGTGGAGCTAGCTATGATCATGGACAGGCTGTACGGAGGCGTGTGCTATGCAGGCATCGACACGGACCCAGAGCTGAAGTACCCAAAGGGCGCTGGGCGGGTCGCCTTCTCTAATCAGCAGAGCTACATCGCTGCTATCAGCGCTCGCTTTGTGCAGCTGCAACACGGAGAAATCGATAAACGGGTGAGTGAGCCCCTTAGGTCGCACGTGCTCTTTCTCAAAGTTAACGGTGATGATAACGAGCTCTTTTTATCAATGTGAAAGTTATGTTGGAGAATTATCTTGCATCCGGTGCATCTTGTTATGTCATTTGTGGCCTCCAGCGGAGTGGTGTGAGGAAAATAAACATGGGCCATAATGAGATGTGGTTGGGGTTTTTAGTGCCACTACTGATTTCTAAAGCATGACAATGCAAGACAAAAGTAATAATTGTGAAGGTATTGTAAAATTTTATCTGAACTGTACAGTAAATATGAAGCATATGCAGTTGCTATTAAGTATGAATTATGGAGTTATGGTTCGGCGTCAACATGATTGATGCATTTTCTGGTATTTCGAATACCGTTTGTGCAAGACAAGTAAGCAACGGTTTGATTAACTTTATGTTGAAGTCTTGCTTTTCCCTCAAGGACAGTTATTGATAGTCCTGTGCCTCTTAGTCCTTTGCCAGATGGAAAACAATCTTGGTCTGCAGAATTAATCTGGCTGAAATTTTTACTTTGTTGGCTGTATTGGTTTTAAAGACTAAAGTCGTCAAACTTCAGAGTTGCGGAGAACAATTGTAAGAACACCGGGCATACACTTCCTCACTCTCTGCTGCTTCAGGCCCTCCCCTATGAATTAAGCTTACACTTTGCATCAGATTTAAGGTTTTCGTTCCAAAACCACTCCATCGCTACAGATGGAGCCATTTGCTTGCATCTTTATGTAAAGTACCCACAGTACCTTGGTGCACTGATGAGAATTGTTTTTTAATGACCTCAAAATCTATTTTGCATTTTGGGATTAAATTCATTTGCATTTTATTTTAATATACTTGAGACTCTAAAGTGAAAGAAATTTGCAAGCATATATTTCTGGCATCTGACTCATTCCATATAAAAAATCAATTGGCGTGGAAGTGAAGAAAGAATGTGCCCAATTGTGTACATGCAAATAAAAACATTGAATTGATTAAATGGAGACTTCCAAAATACTCTTCATGTGATGAATGCAAATGCTCCCTGGCAAGTTGTTATAAGTTGGCCCTGAAAGTTTTAGTTTCAGTCCTTTTTGATTTCTCAACTCAATATTTTACCATTTTATTTATAATTACAATGAATGTCACAGAGCTCCCCAACACTCTAGATTTAAGAATTCAGACAAGAATGAATCGAATAAATCACAGCAAAGCATACTTCTGTATTTTCTCCCTTCTCCCCCCCTCACTGGATAACTTAAGTGTAACTTAAT
>JAOYSI010000006.1:337392-366792 GCA_025775065.1 Hiodon alosoides
TTTTAGGCTAGGTGAATATTTTCACATAGTGAGGATTTCAGAGTCCCAAAAAATTATATATATATATATATATATATATATATATATATATATATATATAAATGCCCCCCCAACCATAAATATGAAATAAATGAATAAGGCAGCTAAAAGAGTCGGCCATAAAACAAAAATGTACCTTCAGTGCTTTTAAGCGCGCCTGCTCTTCCTCAAGGGCTGCCTGTTTTTCCCGTTCGTCCACTTTGGTGAAAGATATGCCAGTATTCGCAAGAGACGAGACAGCATTTGAGAGAGTGCTGGCCCTGGAAGTGCCAAACAGGAAGTGGAGAGAGGGCCTCAGAGTACACTAAATGTGCCACGCTTAAATAGGGCTTCATTTCCGTAAATACATTTTTCTTTATTTAAACTTTTTTAATGTCTTTTTCAAAAACATTAAAAACACAGAGGTTTTTCACAAACCGGCGACCAAAAAGTGGAACAGAATGACAAACGCAGCAGCCCAACTTGCGTACGAAACAGCTCCTCCAAGTTATGACGTGACAACAACAAGCACTGTGTGCCTTTACACTTGAGTTTGGTCTCAGAATCGAACAATGTAGCATACCTGCTCGCTGCTGTGGAATCCTTTACCTTCTTCCCTTCCAGGGAGGCCAGGTGCTGCTCTAAAGCATCCAGGAGACTGCTCGGGGCCTACGCCAAAAACAAAGTGTCTTCAGAACAGAGTCGGAGGGGGGAGGGGGTCAGACATCAGGAAAACAGCAGATTCAACAAGCATGCAAACGACATGGACGTGTACACTACAAGACCAGGCAGTCTCCAAGACACACAGGAAAAGGAAAAAATAAAGAGTGAGAAGCAGATACTTACACAAACCGTAAACTGAAAACAGAAAAATAGGAAAGATACAGAATATAAAGGTGGTAATCGTCAGAGATATATTTCATTTTATACAGTAAACCTAACTCAGCTTCACAAGCAAACTAGTAATAAAAACAATCACGAAAAACCAACGCTTAAAAAGAAAAGATCATGCGTATTTACGTGTGACACCTGAATATTGACCAAATGATCATGTAGCTACTGAGAAACGAATAAACTCAAACAACTGATAAAATTCCGTAATAAAAATGGTAATCTAACTTTGCACACCTAAAAAAATTTGTTCCGCCTACAAAATAATATTTTGATCATTAGACCTGCCTTGCCAGGAATTCGAAGCATCCGAAACCGTTAATGACTTTTCCAAGTTCCAATTTTTTCAAAACCCAGCATAGCACAATTATTGGCCCTGAATTAACACCTTTATTTGCTGTATGTTGTGAGGAAAAAGTCAGGAATAAGAAGTAAGAGATTCCTCTGTAGGCTACATGCACCGAGAGGCCTCATGCGCCTGGCAGTGCCTGACCAGAGATACAGTGCCTGACCAGAGATACAGTGCTTGATGGAGTCAAAGACTGCAGACGGTTTGCAAGTCGGCCAGTGGGACAAGAAAAGGTGACATCATAAAGAGAAAGTAAAAGCAAGCTTCAGGAGCAGCAGATATTTTCTTTTTAACCCCCCACGCCCCCCTACGAGTTTTCAGTCCAGTCGGAGAGATTGGCATCTTACCTGAGAAAGGTCTGGTATATCCCCCCGGTCAATTCCGACTTGCTGTGGAAGGAGGAGAGGTAAACGTTAGGACAATTTTTCCCACTGTGCTTGCTTATCCCCAAGTTTTCACACAAACTGAAGGTGGAGGGTCTCACCTCTGCGACTTTGAGGAACTCCGAGATCCTCGTCATTCGGGTGAGGAATTTCTTGTAGATGTCGAGGCCTTCTTTACATTGGGTTTTCTTCATGTCAAAGTACTTTTCTGTGTATTGTAACAATGAAGTTGAAACATGAGGTCTGAGCTGGGAAGGGGAGGCCCACTCTGATTGCCATGAGTTTCGGCTACTGGCCTGGACTGGTGCATCGCTAGTGCTTAGAACAATTGCCATTAATCTCGGAAAGCAAATGAGCCAGCCTCAAGCAGGAACAGTGCTCACGGTAACAAGAGTTCCAAAGGAGGGAATTCCTTTTTAAAAGGCCCTCCCTCCAAAACACAGTTAACAGTGTGCAAGTGACACTCTGACCACAGGCAGTCAAGTCAGCCGACAGCCATATGGGCGCTCTGTGTGGATGGCAGACATTGACAGCAGCGACTCCCTGCTGCTATCGATGGGGTGCGTGGCTGCTGGGCATGGCTCCTACAGTGGACTGTGACACAGCTGACCTTGGGATGGAGCACTGCCCTTCCACCCCATCACTAACATGCATTTACCGACCTTAAACTTCTATATTCATAGACACACAGGATCTTACAATATTTTACATGTTAGCAGGTAACTTCGGCAACTGAAGGAACAGAGACACACAGTCACAGAGCTAACAATCTAGTCCCCAACCAAAAAAGAGAAGCCAAACCTTAAGCAACCCTGTCGATAGTCATAACATATAAATCAGTAATTGTGTTGGCAGAGGCCACAAACAATCCTTTAATTTGCTAAATGTTGATACACTAAAAAAGCCCAGCCATCCCTCCTGCCATCCACAAGCTCCCTGCAGAATCTAAATCCACCCACCTAACAGGTTGATGATCCCTTCGTTGTAAGCAGCAAACAGTCGGATTGCATCTTTGAAAAGCAGCATGAAGGCTGCGTTGATCACCCCATTTGTGAGCTCATTGGCGTTGACCTGAGGGAGAATCCAAAAACACACGGAACGCATGCCCCTCCGTTTATATCGTATCAGCCTGACTGGGCACAACGGAAGACCCCAACGCTCCGTTCATGTTATAGAAGCAGAACATTGTGGCAGCAGCTTTCCCAGTTCAAATACTTACATTGAAATCAAGCAGAGCATCCATCTGATTTTGGATTATAGGTATAGTTTTCAGGATCTTTTCAGTATTCATGGTTCTCATCACACCATCCGCTCTAAAAAAGAAAAAGAAAAAAGGTAAAATAAAGTTGAATGAAGAAGAAAACGATAAGCACTTCTACCAAGTGGGGATCAGCATCAACGTCTCCCTGCCATGTGACAGTTCTGCAGTAGGCATCAAAGCAGCTCCACAGCCGTTAAAATAAAAACCAAAAAAGGACTTTCAAAACAATATAAGTTATACTAACGGGTAAGAGTACTTGGTTATAACACAGGAGAGAGACCTGCGTATCATCACAGGATAAATAAACCAATATAATTAAATAAATGAGTGAATCTTACCCTCGTTTTACTTTTGTGAAGTCAAAAGCAACTTGTCTGTATGAGACAGCTTTTTCATTCAGATAGCGGCTATACCTCCTGATGAAAGTTGACATGTCATAACCTATGTGAAAAAAGTAATAAAATGGTTGGGAAAAGGCCGTTTTTGAAGATCTCTGGCAGGATACTACTAAGTAAGCACAAAAGAAGCATGCAATTCTTATCAACCCTAATTAACACCACAGAACAATGCTGCCTACCAAATTTCTGGCATGGGTCTTTTCATTTTAGGAGAAAAGGATAAAAAAAAAAAAACATTTAGTTAGGGCAGCACGCAGATTAATACACAATACATTATACTTCCCAGTTAAGGAAATAACAAGGAAACCAGCAAAACCATAATCCAAAAAGAAAAGTCTAAATAATAATACGGCTACGTTTGCCTTACACCCACTTCAAGAAGGCTACTGGGAATGCTGACGAAGATGACTGGGACTGACTTTACAACCAATACGGGGAGTTGCTTTGGTCGACGTAAAAGCCACCGCAACACACCATCGAAAAACGATGGCATCTTTACTGGACAACAAAACCCATCACATACAAACATAAGCAGTGTTTTGGGCATGCCAATTTCCACACCGAAAGGAAAACTGGATAGGAAAATACAGATATGAAGAGGTTAAAAAAGAAAATGCATAAATTTTTTTATATGGCATGGACATTTTAACAACTCGTCACAGATAAGACTTGAGGTTAATGTCTGATCTGACAGGAATTTCCCGAACAGTCGTTTCATTCATGGGTCAGTTTGCATATTCAAATCTTTATCAGTATTCAGGCCAACTACGCCAACATTACAAGGAGCAATCTATACTACTGTTGCCCCCTCACAAGAGTTCCCAAAACAGCTGCTGGTATTAAGTCAACTTTTGATCGTAAATTTAACTGTGGCCCTGAGCTGCAGTTTAAAGTGAGGCCACGACATCATGCAGTTTAAAACTGGTTGGGGAAAAAAAAAAGCATCAATATAGAGTATTTTACATAAATTTATTAGAGAGCAAAGTCAAATATATAGTATAATACAGATTATAAAAGTTTTTTTGGTTTTTTTTACACAGATGACAGACCCAAAGTTAAAAGAAAAACTAACACTACAAAAATGAAACGTGCATACAGACCTGCTTCCCTCAGTAACAGAAAAAACCTCCCAAAAACAATCTCAGACAAACACAACTTTAGTGAATTTTTATAACAAAGCGCAAAGTAATCAAACCTCTATATCCTCACAACAGCAAATGAGAGGTTGCCAGGTCCTTAGAAAATCTGTCAGTCTATTCTTTAAAATAAACCGAATTCTCTCCAACTGTAAGGTGTTTGTTAACTCAGCGCAACTCCTGACCGCAATTTTGTGCTTGCCAGGACACGGAACACAGCTATGAAACGATGTGCCTTCCATTGAGTGGCATGAGTTCCATAAATTCAAGACGTTAGGAAACGCCTTATACAGTACTGTGAACAGAGAGTTGGGTTGTTTACGTAAAATCATTTGTGCCACGGTTCCTTCTCATACAGCGCTTTTATAGCTCCCATCCAGACTGGGTTGGGAGAAGGTATTGCCTCATACAGCAGGGATATCAGTTTGTCAGCATTTGATGATAACTTCAGCCTTCTGGGCGACGCGTTTGCATTACTTAACCAAATATTAAAACAAATATTTGAAGTCCAATAGTAAAAATAAAGATTTCAGAAGTGCCAGCCCTCCCTCCATTTTAGAATTAGAAAGGAATTTTTCATTTATCCTGTGTGCCTTGTAGTCCCAAAGGAAGGGGTTTATGATTGAGTCTAGTAGCCTAAAAAAGACCCGTGATGTTTAGGAATAGATACTACAGTTGTGGGAGGGGAAAAAACAAAACAAACAAACTTCTCAGTAGAGTTATCGGAAGAGTTCAGGTTGGTTCATAATTTGCCTACCATTGTGGGGAAATAAGCTTCAAATAAGAAAGTATACTTTGTAACTTTAACTCCTGAACGGGAGGGCCTGTAGCCTTCCAGATGTGTGATGCATCCAGATGGGCTAGCAACTGCACCACTGACTCCCTGGGCCTCCTTCCCCTAAGGGCCCCCGGGGACGCGTAAAGCATAATGAGGTAGTGTCCGAAGTCCCCCAGAGAGTGGGTCACGACCTGCAGGGCCACCACAGTTACGAGCGTTTTGGTTTTAGGGCATCGATTTCTCCTCCGCAAGCCGAAGATGATTGTTCGATCGCCATGTTGATGGAGCCATAGACTTGAGGTTTAAGCTAAACCACTTTGGCGCAGAGAGATGCTACAGCTTTCAGGACCGCGGTGTTAGCTGGCCGCTGCGAGCGCGAGTAACAGGGGTGGTTCCCAGGTGAGTTCGGTGCAGTCTTCCATCCCTCTAGTATCAGGACTCACCGGTCTAAGGAGTTCCAATTATTGTCTTAGATAAGCAAAGGAGTTAATTCACCAATAAAGTAAGCCAAATGTAGCATTTGTCCTGCTGTTTTAGTTCATTAAAAAATAAATCTGCAGGAGCTATTGGAAAGTAGATCCTGCAAGCTCATTGCACAGTGGTGCCCCTAAGCCCCCCCCCAGATTTTTTTCTTTTAAAACACAAAATAATAAATACGTTGAAATGAGCACCCAGTGTTGAAGAGAACGTTTGAATAATAAAGGTTTAGACAAAAGGAGAGCCACTGCAGAGCAGTCAGTGGTTGAAAGCAACAATACTTTGCTGAACGTCTGCAATTTTGTTTTCCAGCAATAGCCACAGATGGCTTCTGACAGACAGTCAGGCCCTGAGAGCAATGGCGCTAACTGACAGCAGGCTTCAGACCACTGCCACGTCCCCACAGACGTGAACCTGCTCGGTCAATGCGCATCGGGGGAGCGAAAACGTAAAACGTTACTTGCATTCCACTGGTATTTGCTTCAGAAATTAAGAGACTTAACTTAAAATAGGAAAACCCTTCAAAAGCAAACTCCTGTGCCTGCCGTCGTAGAGTAGTACAATGATTAACACCACATCGCACCTTCAGCCCCAGAGTCCCTTAACAGCCCATTAACATTAAAATAAACTACGGGAACGTCTATAAACTGAATGTGGTCCTAAGGTTCACGTGTAAACAGAAAATCAGACATCGCCCTGTCAAGAGGGGGGAACGGATGTGTGATGGTCCTAGATCTTCCCGCACAGTCCTGTGTTCTGACAGCCGTGTTAAGACCCTCAGTGACGGGAACTCACAGAGGCCCTCAGTTAAAACTGTCATCTCACTCAAGTGTGACGGCAGCTTCTAGAAAAACACCCCTCCCACAGTCGGCGCTGCAGGATCACTTCCTCCCTGAGCAGGAAACTGACACTTCTTCTGAAATGGAAATCTGCACATTCAAGTTGTATATTTTTATAGACCTTTTAGATCCTAAGCAAAAACATTTTGGCAAATGGAGTCACTCACCTTGTAACCCACTTTTGTCCAAGAAATTACTCAGGTTGAATAATGTGTTCCTGGAAGCCAGGTACTGTATAAACCGCTGAAATGCAAAGAGAAGCCTTTTGTATAATACATACCTGATTTTATAAATATTACAGTTTCTAAATAGATACCCTGACAATGAAAACGTATAACTTTATCAGTTTAAAACAGTACATCCATGAGACATGGTATATTTTACTAGACTTGCATAACGCATGGGAAAACGCCTACAGTAGCAAGCTCTTTGAATTTTAATAATGGTGAACACTTCCTCGTTAAATTATTTATATACAACAATGAGTAGGATACGATACAAATCTAAATAACCAATAAGTTTACCATTTTACACCATTTCTCAGAATTCCCTTCACAAAACATTTTAGGTTCACGTTATCTAACTAAGCCTACATTGTTTTGTACATACACCTGGCCTAAATTTCTAAAGTTCAAGGTGGCCGGGAAGACGATCACCTCGTTGCCGTAGACCATGAGGTGGTGTGTGGTGATGAGCGACTTGAAGACCACCACCCAGCTGGTGTTGGTGGTCCTCTCAAACAAGGTGTCGGCCAGCTGGGGGATGTTCACGTTCATCTCGTTGGTGCACTGGATTAGATCTGGAGGGAGGGGGGGGGGGAGGGTAGAAGACAAGGTGTAGTCAATTCCATACATCTAAATGAACACCAAACACCTATGCCCAAGGTAATGGAGAGTAGAGGGAAAAAAAGCAGAAAAACAACAACACACTAAAACCAATTCTTTAAATAAACCCAGCCAGGGATTAACTTCCCTATTTTCTGACTCGTTTTAGATAGAGGACACGGAGCCCTTGTGGCACACTGGTGCACAGAAGTTTGTATTCAGGTTGTAGTACCATAGTAGGGAAAAGAAATCCTGCGCATCACTCCCTTTTGGCAGGGCTCCTCTACCATCTGGCCTGGAATGAAAGTGGAGGCCTTGTGGCTCATTTCCACTGGCCTTGTGTGGGAGATCTTACCCTGACATCACTAAACCCTACACGGTAACTTACAAATCACCGTCTGATTTTCTCAACCGTTTCACGGATCACTTCTAGCCATGGCTACGTTTACCGTTGCCAAAGCAGCAAAACAAAAAACACACCCAGAAGCTGCTGCTGACCGACAGGTGTCACAATGAATGCCAATGCTTTATCGGTCAGTCCCCAAAATCTTTTTTTGGCATTTTGCATACGGTCTTATCCAGTGCGGCGTACAAAAGTGCTGTAGTTTTAGGGGTTAAAGTGCAAGTCCCCAGACATCTCAGCCTCAGATACAGAGCTACTGTGATTCAGAAAATGGGTAGAGGGCTTCCAAAGTCGGCAAAAACTGGTAAGGGCCCAACATCTACAGGATAATTCAGCTCAAGATAATTTTCCATGGATCGTCTCCCTTCAACTGCCAGCATCCACTGCCTAATTCAGTATTAGGTAGAGCTTTAATAGCAAGTAGGATCACTTAGTGAGAATAAAAGCCATTATACAAGAAGATAATTGACAATTTATACAATTGACAAGTAGTCTCAGTGCCTAATGAGGACATTAAGAGAGGTTGTAAAAAATGCATAAGAAAAACTAAAATATAGGTTTGTAGTTTTTAAACTACAAAAAGATTTTTAAAAATAAGTAACATCACTAAAAGTAAATTTTCCTAATACTTCCATAAATGAACGGAAAAAAAAGAAAAAAGAAAAAACTACTAAGCTATAGGCAAATGTTTTGTGTCAATGACAACATTTTGACAGGCTTGCTTATTTGAGAGTCCCAGATGTCATATAGGAAATTTTCTGCAATCCTCATTATGACAATAACAAAAGGCTTAACAGGCAACAACAAAAAGGCTATTGAATAGAAAGCAAAAGGCTGTGGGGTAAAACTAACAGGCATCGACATTATTTATTAGCTATAGAGAAAAGACATGTCAAAAAAAAGGAAAAAAAAAAGGAAAAAAAAAAAAAGCACCAAATATTTGCTTGGGGTCATGTCCTAAAACGCAACACCAAATGGCAAAACATCATTGGGTAGTCAGATTTACAAACAGCATCTCCATTATACATGACTAAAGCCATATGGTGTACAGGGGGTAGACAGAGACACCAAGCAATACATTAACTAACAAGGCGTTGAGCTTCCCTTTGCCTTCAGAACAGCTTCAATCGGTCCTGGAATATGGTCACACAACTTTTTAAACTGTAAAGTGGGATATTGGAGAAGCTTCTAGTTACTTGAGATATGGAGGTGGAAATCTATAATGTCCCAGTACTTCCACAAAAGGTTTAAATGTTTATTAGATCTAGTTAGTGGGGAAGCCATGGACGGTGTTTGACACCGTCACAATCCGTTAATCAGTGTGCATTATTATTAATCAGGTCTTATCGTCTTGGAATATGGTAACAAAATACGGCTGCCCACCACCACCACGGTTAATAGGTGGGAATGGGCAGTGTGGACTGAATGCTTCCTTTGGCTTTCTCCAAACACAAGCCCACCTATTAATCCAAACAAGGGAAAACTTCTACTCCGTCATGGTTTGACTCATTTTTGCAGTTTTCTGTGACTGGTGTATCTGCACTTTGAGCACAAACCATTTGACCTCTTTAAAAAGCTGTTAGATTGATCATATAACTATCAAATCTCATATTAATATGCTGATTTTTTATAGCAGAAATATGTAGACAATTCATTTTGAGATTAATATGGAACATAAAGTGAATTCTTAAACTGATTTTGTTACTTCAAAAGGAGTCTTTTTGATTTTGATAGAATTTCCATTATTTTATCTAGCCCCTGTATATACCTCGTTTAGCATGCTGTTACAACAGCTGTCAAATCAATGACACTTGTCGATACAGTTAAATATAACATTCGTATCGATAGCATCAGATAAATGTATGATACAGGAGGGTAACATAATGCATTCATTAAAGTGGCAATCCTAAAGACAGAAGCAAACATGGACTGCCAGTCCAAAAAAAAAAGGGTTTTGGTTTCCCATTAATCGGCATAGTGGTTTATTCGGTCTCCAATTAACGAAAGAATTGACAAGAACTCTCCCCCCTGAACATGTCCCTTGACTATTAGGAATTAGCATGACTTGAAAAATACTCAAGAGTCAGGCAACGCAAAGCAGCAGCCCACATTTTGACACATGAGCAGTTTACATGGCACTGAACCCGTCTATCTGTCACTACTACCAAAAAGCAGGCCAGCTCCCCAAGCGTAAAGTTCTCCATCTGACACAAGCCTGACATTTTGTTCCTCTAACACAACCTCAGGAACATGGGGTACATGATTGAGAGAGTAAATACACATATCATTGCTTAAACCTCAGGATGTCCAACTGACAGATCACCCCTTTACAATATTAAATTAAAAAGAAAAAAGAAAAAAGAAAAAGAAAAAACCCCATACTCCCATTTCAGATAGATGCTGTAATGCAGCCGGTCTTATCTGCAATGTGATTTAATATAACTACAGGGTAATTCTGCCCTAATATAATATTTACAACAATTACATGCCAATTTTCAGCCTGGCAGATGCATTATAGATAAATATTTCAATAGTTCCGTACACTGAAAACAATTCTCAATAACTGCGGAACTGCACTACTCCCATGTTAAATGCACACAAACCAAAAGCTGCGATTAATTTGAACAAATCACCATAACAGAAGAGACACAGAGCCTGAAACATATGGATTACACAAAACTAATATTGCCTAATTATAGGCTCCGTAGTTTCCAGAGAACTTAGACACAATTACAGACTGGATCCGGCAACGCTACTGCACCACAATATTGTATTTGAAGGTTTTATTGACTGACTGGTCTTAATTACCGGGGGGGGGGAAGAACTTGAATGTTGCAGTGATGAGAGATTTATTTTTAAAAAAATGCCCGGACCTTGTTGACCTTGTTGATTTCAAGACAGGAAACTGAATGGACATGGATCCCTTTCAGGCCATGACTTAAACAAGCTGATATTCGCAATCGTTTCATACCTCCATAACAGACCCCAGAAACTCAGTCTATGCAGGAACATTCTTTTCAAATGAAGGAGCTTGACCTCCAACAAAAAAAAAAAAAAAGGAAACAAGTAGAAGTAGTTGTACAGTAATAACTTACTTTACCAAGGCCTTCACAAAAACCAACCAGCTGGAATATCGCAAAGTATGACGAGATCATTTATAACGCATGTATGGGCAAGTAGTAATATGGTGGGAACTCTCATCACAGCCAACTAAAGTTAGCAGACACACTCCCGTTGACGGTTTTTTTACTCCCAATAGTGAACAATCGGGAATAGTCAGGACTCAGAATTGTGCAGCATACTAAATGAAACTGACTGCCACCGTGTTCACACCTCCAAACAGAACAAGGACTCCCTGTGGTTCAAGAGATCACATTTTTGCCGTCCCCCTTTGCTTGTTGTGATAGTGTATACAATTTTCAGTAATTACCTCTGCATTACATTTAAATTATATACTTGCTTTGAGAAATGTTGTGATAACCGTTTAAAGGCAGTAGAGGTTTAATATAAACAACTTCACAATACCAAAACAAGAGGGAAAAACGGAAAAGAAAAAAACTTGCAATTGAGGGGTCCTAAAAACCAGGAAGTTTGATTCACTCGCACTTTAAAAGACCAGTCGAATAACCTTAGTTGACTGGATAGTTATCATTAGCATTATATCACAATTCTCTCACTATTTGTTAGACTGTTTGATGTGTCTGGCAAAAAATTCAATTTTTTATGGAATTCATATTCAAAAGAAACATATTTGGCCATCTTTGGTCATAGAAACTTGCTTCTTCATTTAGTTATGGAACAAAGAGTAAAGGCACCAAATTTGGTGTCATTATTACATTGTGTAGGGTTATCGCAATACCCTCCATAAAAAAGAAAATTTTGCGTTGTCGTGATTTTGCGTTGTCGTGATTTTTCGTGATCGCGATAGAATCGTGGCCCTGATTATGGGTCCTTGAGGCACTACTTTCCTCATAAGTAGAGAAATCCGGGAGACTTGGAGCTTTTGTGATTCTATGCGAAACGGGTCAAGAAATATACTACACAATATCAATTACAAATATTTGCTATAGCAGCACCATAAGGGCCTGTGGTCACCTGGTCACCCTGCCGATTTCCAGCAAAATTCGTCAATGGGAATAGTCATTGCATTTGGAAAATCTTGGCCGGAAGAAGGCAAACCACAAAAAAAACAAAACAATGGATCCCCACTTTTCTAACTGAACCCTAAAAAAGGGTCAAACAGTATTGCAAGATCCTGTTCATACTTGCCATTTTAGCGGGCCTGGGGCCCATCTTACTGCATATGTAAATGTGCTAAAAAAGATTTGGGCTTTTTGAGGTGGGCTAAAGTAACTTTATTGGACCTATCTGCATGTGTGAATGTATTACAGGTCCTGGGCCAGCCTTAATGAGTAATGTAGGTCAGACCTTCCCCCAGAAGAGGGGTCAGACACATTGCTACGTTGCTGGTAGTAGGGACTCAAGCGAGCAACATTTATTTTTTGGTTTTATTTCAATTTCAATAGGGCCATGAACCAAGTTCTAGCTCAAAGCCAACAATAACTTCACAGTTGGGCTGGGAGATATGGCCAAAAATGTTATTACAATAAAAAATGTTAATATCAGTCGATATCATGACGATAAATGTCAAGTCACTATTTCTTTCAAGTTTAAAGGCTGATTTTTGCTCCTGAGTGAAAACTGAAGAAACCAGAAAGTTAATTGTGGTTTTAAACTATTCTTTATGGTCAGAACATGACACTTGCCAAACAGTGGGTCATTCCACAAATCTGAGGTAGAACATTTAAAAATTATAATGATAAATCTTTTTTCAGCATAAAAATATGCATGAGTAAAATTAAGTAAAATCCTTTTTCAGTCCTTTTTGGCATTTGGCAGTTTGTGATTCAAATTAATTTTATCATTTAGCGAACATTTGCTATATTTAAATTGAGGAAAATAATATCGCGATAATTGTTATCGTTTTATCGCCCAGCCGTACTTCACAGAAAAGCTGTCCTGAAGGAAACGTAATGTATACCTGCCAGAAAACCACAATTGCCCCACTAGTTTCCTTAGTAATAGTACTGGTAAGATTCAATTGTCGAAACTCAAAATTACTCACCAGCCTTCAGAGTGTCCTCTAGCTTTAATTACTACAGAGCTCAAACCTAAAAAAATATATTTCTATGTACTTCTGAATACCAGTGTTGGCATTACACCTCAACATCATTGTGAAAAAATACATTTTGTCCCCATTTTGTCACCCAATTCTTTCACTACAAAACCTTTTTGTCGTCTTAAAATCTTGTCATGACAAAGCAGAAAAGACTGACAGTATCACGTTGGTTTTGTTATAACACTAGTATGCAACATTAGCTACAAAACCACAGTACATTTACAATTTTTGCTAGCTAGGCTAGATACTTTCGCTTGTATCTCAATATCAACACGTGCATTCTGTATGATGCTGTATGATGCCGTCTCTATACTGCTCTGCAGCCAATTTCCATTCGAGTTAATGTTTAAATATCTTACTACTTCAAACAAGTTTTCACTGATTTTAGAACAGTAGTTCAACGTTACTTTAACCAATGACTACACTGGCCCCCTTTCCAATTCTAAAGCAAAGTCCAAAAAAGCTAGAAAAAAAATCTGCTCACTCTATAAAGTAGATCTGTTGTGGGCATACAATTCTTGGCAGCACATATCGATTTTCATCACTAACACTTCAGAGGTGGTCTAATTCATCTACTCACACAATAAATCCTGAGAAGTAAGAAATGGTTCTGTCCAAGGCAACCCCTTTTCAGGCAGTCATGATCTAAAAACTTTGTCCCATTGTCTGCATGAGAGAAGTGTAACAATCTATTTCGAGTTTCCTCTAAAAGCCCATAGGATGACATGAAAAACCAGACAGGAAATGATGATGGTATGCATTATATGACAGCCAATTTTCACAGGAGAGTGGTCATGCAGACTGTATATCACATCATTGGGAGAGGGATCATTTAGGGATGCCTAACTGCATTTACAGTATTGCAGTTATCCAGAGAATAGGCTACATCTGTAAAACAAATTCAATGTTTGGTTTTTAAAAGTACCACACATATAAATGGTAATACTTCGACAGCAATCATTTTTCTGCTCTACATTACTGATGTTTGACCTGTTTTGAACATGAAAAGTATCATGTTGGTAGAAGCTGACATCATAAAATCTTTAAAACAAAAGCACACATTAACAGGAAATTCAGATAAAATTCCACCGTACAATCTACCGTCTGATCAACAACCCTTTTAATGCAACATCCTGTTGGTTGTTTAATCTTCAAACAAACAATATGATCACTAGGAATTTAGGAAATGTGTTTCTGTAACAAACCCCGAAACATATTCTAAAATTAAGACAGACGATAAATCAGAAAAACAGTGCTTCGTTAGGGAAAGGCTTGCTTTATGACCTATATTTTACAGTCATCTCCGGGTAAGAAAGAAAGGGAAAAAAAAAATAAAAAATTGTAACTAGGACAGCATAACCTTACTGAGTTGCAGCATCTACTCTCATTGGCTTGCGTCATCTAGGGATAACTGTAAGCCCTGTGAGGTACAGTAGAGCCGAGGACGATGGCATCGTGTTACATATTGCATTATGCCACAGTAAGCTCAAATCACAGCAGAATCGAGTAATGCACGATGACAAAACAGACGCGTGACTTGCTGGAGAAAGGGTTCGTTTCGAGGCGTGTTCCAGGTGCAGACGTGGAGGATTGCTGTAGGACAAAGTATAGTCCGCCAAGAGAGTAGACTTTATAAAAAAAGGCACAAAAACAGGGCCATGGTCAGATCTTCTGCCGTATGTAACACCCTCTACAATAACAACTGGCAAAGTTCTCATCAGGCAAGACGTGCAAAGCTAGCTTGCTACACAAAAATTCATGGAACAGGCTTATACAGATTTTTCCTGTTAACAGCCTAATGCACAATGGTGGGTGAATGGAGCGCAGGCCTATGGGACGAATGCAGCTCAGTCTGTCACTAAGTGGAAGACCTGTTGGCACAGCTCAATGAGTCGATGTCCCTGTGGCTGCAAATTACTGTCACACAATCCCAGGTGCTGAAAACAAAGCCTTAGTAGTTTACACAATCAGAGTAGAGGAAAATTATTTGGGAGTTCTCACACTTTCACTGGTGTGGAATTCCAAAGAATGGCTGAAATGTCTGAAATTTAAGCGGGACAAACGGTTCAGGCTTCCTTTCTATGCATAACCAACAGCAATACAAAAGGGGACCAACAGAAATTCCAACCATGATGTTGGCACCATTTCCTCTACTGAAGAATGAGAAGGGCATCTGGAAGACGGAGGCCACATTCACAGTTTTTGGGCATTCTACGCAATCGAAGAAAGCCCCCAAACAAACACAGTGGGCTCTATTCAGCGTGGCCAGCCATGTGTCTGAGAAACTGGTAGTTTAATGCTGCCATGGTCACATGGTTTAAATCAGATGCCAGGTAGGGGTGGCCAATAAACTGGTGTAAAATTGAATACCGTTATGACATTTTGGCATTTCGAGAATATTGAGATACATCACATTTTCTATTAAGCAAATCAATTTTCAAAAAAAAAAATCAGGAAACAAACTACTCAGAAAAATACTCTGATACATTAGACGCAATAAAAAATAAATTATGTAGGCCAGCTACATCTCGGTGTTCTAGAAGCACAGGCTGCTGGATGACTTCAGCCAATTACAGAAAATGCGAGTCTGGAGGAGTAGTAGTTCATTAAGTTAAGATGACTAGCTAGCTATGCGTTGGTCATGGCAATATAATTATCAGTGAGAGCAAAAGTACTTCACGTTGTTTTCTCTCGAATTGGTTAGTCTTTTTCACAAATTGGTTAAAACGAGTAAATTCATCTGCTTCTAAATTCAGTGGCAGCCCCATTACCGATCCAACCTGGTGCCGTGTTAAGCACTGACATGGGGATGTCTTTATTACAATAACACTGAGGCTTGTTGTTGATAGTTGTTGATTTTCTATTTATCGATTTGCACATCTTACTTGGTAATCTGGGATAATGTTAATGTCACTGCAGTACAATCAGAGAAGCCTTGTCTATAGATGACTTTCTTGATGCCTATAAATGTTGTAGGGCTCAAATACAATAGTCAAGAATGTGGAAAGTAGCTTGATATGATATTTAGGCCAGACTACGGGGGTATTTTCTGTGCCCCCAAGTTCACATTTACTGAGGAACGTCTCGAACAAGATGATTTTTTTAAACACTGGTTACCGTTTACTACAAGCATCCCGAGAAAAACACATAGTAAAAGTATGTATGAGAGTGCGACCAGTCCCCTTCAATCCTAGTCTCCTTCGAGCCACCATCTCTTTCACGCTCTACACAGCTGGTGTCGGTGGAGAAGCAGATCCATGTCAACGGCATTACCAGCCTGCAGGCACCCATTGAAACAGTTGGTCACACTCAATCAGATCCGCTGAAACCTGCGAATTCCAGCTCAAAAGGGCACAATCTGCGCCAGGTTTCAACTTCTACGAAATTTATGGCAATGCTACAGTTGTTAGAACAGCTAGACTTCGAAGGCAACATTGGGTAGAGTCACACAGCTGGAGAAATGTGGACTTTGGTAAACGCAACATATTTTTCCATGACGTTCAGTGTAAACATCTCCCAGGAACTATATGGGAAATCTGTTGACTTAGAGAGAACCCTCTCAACAAAGCTTTAGGTTTGGATCAAAGGTCACGGCTCCTCATAGAAGGAAGAGAGGGCATTACATACAGCAGAAGATCTCAAAAGCAGGCCAAAACGTGAATAGCAGAATACCCAAACATCACACCTGGCAACGGGCATTCACCATAGGTCATTGCTATTGAACGGCTTAAGTTAAGGTCTACGACTGAACTGAAAGTGCTAAACGGCAGGGCTCTAGACCATGACCAAAACAGTCGCAAATGCGATCATTTTTTGAGAATGTGCGAGTTCAAATTTCACACGATCGCATTGGAGCAAGTGCATAAGGTTCAGGTTGTTTTGGTACCCGTCTGGCACATGTACTCCGTTAACGCATCAGGTTCGATTCGCCCCTCCCTACCTGCACTTTCCCCGGCTGTGCGTTCATCAGCTACGTACACGCGCATAGATGATAAAACCCCAGTGTTAAAGCGCAAATATGAAGAGGTCTATAGCCGATTATTTTAAAAGAGAGTGGAGACAGAGGAAGGACCATCAAGAGATCACAAAGGTGAAGGTGCAGGTGCAAGCAGGGAGACTGAGAAAGGGAAGAAAAAATATATATAACTTCCAACAGCAATGGCTAACACAGTACCCGTGGTTGCGGTACAATGGGAATGCTATGCTGTGTATCTATTAAGGGTGCTCCGATTAGGATTTTTAGGGCCGATACTGATCACAGGGTCTATTTGAATCATCTATTCATTATGAAGCATTATTTGTTTAACTATTCTTAACAACAATGTATATTAAGTGTTAAAATTAAGAGATGAAGTATCATGAATTGACAACTGTTTATTTAATGTCAGGAAACATGTGCAACATATTCCACTCCATCTCTCAGAGACACAACTTAAACCACAGCAGCCTATGCTTGGTTATTGAGAACAGCTTAGTTGCAATGTCTCCGTAACCGACAGCTGAGTGAGTGGCGCCTGAGCTGCTCAACGGTCCGGCTCTATCTCTGCCTTACTAGTGCTAGCTAGCTTTGAAAACGGCTCATTCCTTTACGTGACCAACCTTCAAACGTCTGATGAGGTTGGTGGTGTTGAAATGTTTTTGGGGCCTTCTGCCTCGTGGGATTTCCTTGGCAACACACACGTTGCAAATGTATTGTCTTTTTCAGACACCTGGCAGAACTGCCAGACCGCTGAATATAGTGAAGCCATTTTAGCTGCGCATAGAAAAATTGTCACGCGAGTTTTGCATCATTTGATCGGTCTTTATGGAGACCACCGATCAAAATATTTAAAACGATTATCGGCAGATAATGATCGGTGGCTGATCGATCAGAGCACCCTTAGTATCTACTGCAATCAATGTGGCCCGGCCAATGCAGGCAACTGAAAACTTGTAACCGGGTCAACGCAGTATGATAACATTTTAGTAATGTTTTCTTTTAAATTTATGCTTGTTGGAAACAATGTTCAGATTAAAATATTTTGCAAATATCTAGCTTTTAGTCACGGTTAATATTTACATCAATGCAAAACCAGCATATACAAATTAAGAGTACGATTCATCAACATGCAAGGTCATTATGGTTAATATAAAAACATTTTTTAAAAGGGTGCGACCAAATCGTAAGTCCAACAGAGAAAGTTAGTCGCACCAGGGCGACCAGTGGGAAGAATGAGTCAAGAGCCCTGAATGAATATTTAAAATGTCCTCCTGGGTCATACAGCATCCTATGTACCTTTGTAAAATGTATCCAAACAGGAAATAGCAACATACTGTACTGATAAATACAAGCTTCTAACAACGAATGCTTGTAAGATGTGTATAATTAATCCGGATCTTAAAACATGTCAAAGAAATATAAATACATTAGGGCTGAAACGATTACTTGAGTAAATTGATTTTTTTTTATTAATCATGGTTGTCAACTTGCCATCAGCAATTATAATTAAAAACAACCTTTTTGCCTCAATTCTTTAACATTACAAAGAACAGGAAGTAGTAGAATTGCCAATTTCCATTTCTGAAAAGGGAACAAATTGTTAGTTATGACAGTTCTCCTTACAGCAGGGTTACACCCACACGAGTTAGGGTAAGGCCTACCTATAGTGACGTTGCAGCAAGGACATTTCAACAAATTCTGCTGCTTAATATCTTATTACAAACATGTTTGTGTCCTAATTTCATAGTGTGAAGTTTGAGTACCAAGCAATATTTTGTTTTGCTTATTTATATTTTGGATATTTAAAGAAGTTTTACTGTTAAAGTGGACTTTTTTTTAATAATGTGAGGATTATATTTTTAAAACTCAATATGTGGCTTTTGCACTTTTTAAAGTACACTTTTAAACAAATACCCTGATTTAAGGTTTTATTAAGTTATAGTAAACAAAAAAATCTAATTGAAAAATTGTTTAGCTTTTTATCCTTTTAATCGATTATCAAAATAATCGTTAGTTGCAGCCCTAAAATACATGAATTGCTACAATAAAACAGCTTTAAAAAGGCAACGTAAATGTATAGATTTATCTAAAAAACTTCACATCCCATTTGCACATCCAGATTTTTCTTTGACTGTACCGAGAAGGAGAAGGGGCACACCTCCTTAGGGACTTTTGAGCGTTCCTTCATGGAGAAGGACTCCATCCCCACCATATTGCTTGCTTTTTCTTGTCTGGAGTCCAAATCATAAATGTTCAATTGGATTATGATTTGATGCTTGCTTGTGATCATTCATGCTGGAATGTCCATTTCCCTCCCAGCATGACACTCCTAGCAGAGTATACAAGATTGTTTAACCAATAGTTCTCGGAACAATCTTGAATTCACCATTCCTTCTGGTCTGACCAGTCCTTCCAGACGCAAAGCATCCTCAAAGCAAATGGATACAGCTTGATATCTCACAGCAGGCAGATGAGCGATTCACCGAAGAGGATGTCCGTAAAGTTAACTTTCGTCTACAGAATCTATAAGACCCGCAGTCACTGTGATTCCATAAATCCAAGCAGCATCTCGGAGTTGAGCCTTCACAAAAGGTTTTTCTCTAGCTCTAAGGTTAACACCATATGCAGTTGGCGTCAAATTGCAGTTTAGACGTATTCTTAGGATGCCAGAGTTAAGATTAAGACTTTTAGCCTTGTATTAGCAGTTGCCTCACAAATAATATCAGACAGCACGCGGTGGCAATATTTTCTTTATGATAGAAATGTTAAGCAAAATTGATATTCAGCTTCCTGCGAACCTGTGAAGAACTATTTGTACTTTCCGGAGTCCCCAAACTTTTCCAATGATGGTGGGTTCTACTTTTTCCACTTTGCTACTTCCTATTAGAACCCATGAAAAGTTTCTTTAGAAAGTTCCCGAAGCATTATATCAATCTTCAGATCACAAAACGGGATTGTTTATGCTTTGCTTAACTTTAAGATATTCAGGAGAGCAATTATGGCAAAAAAGCATGTTGCTCCTTTGAGTCATTTGTGTTCCAATGAAAGTAATATTTTTGGTTTACATTTAATAAGGGTATGAATACATATGCTGGGCACTGTATGCGATTAAAACATCTTTGTGTCCTCTTTAAGACTGCAACCTCAGGCCTAAATTAACTTTTACAGCACTTGCACATCTAAGCACAAATTAATCTTTTTGGTGAAGTGGAGGAGAAGCAGAAATAGAAGTCAGATGATTTGAATTAAGCTGCAAGTATGCCATCAGACTAGGAGACAGCATTGTCTCACAAATGGAATCATGTTTTTCTTTTAAATAAATAAAACCTTAATATAGCATGAAGACCTTGTGTACTATTGAACGGCTCAATATAGCATTTACTATATTAGCAGTAATCAACCAAGTTGCCTTCTGAAGTCTAATGACTTCAATCCTAGCACTGTTGATCTGCGATTTCGGCTAAGGACATATTTCTACTTGACTGCGATTACATACAAAGTGGAAGAAAGGAATGTCTGGTGCCAAACGTGAACACATCCACACATTCAAAGTGGGGGAACAAATCCTGAGGTTTGATTTTACTCCCGCAGCTATTTTTCAATATGTAACAGAATCTACAAATAAAATTAAGATATTTAAGCTGCTTAATTACTTTTGGAACGAACGCTATCCGGACAACAACAAGCCTTCAGCCCCTTTAGAAAAAACAGAAAAGAAAGGTCGGGAATTAAAACTTCCTTACCACCTTCTCTAATTTAATCCAATGAACATGGCCAACATTGTGTGCAATACTGTACCAATTCTAGTTTATTGACTTTAACTACACTCAAAACAGCACACCATACACTGTGAGGCAAAAATAACAGCACATCGAAACCTTTATGCGATTCAAACAATATGTAAATACAATTTATTATTCCAATCTAA
The DNA here is from genome assembly GCA_025775065.1 of Hiodon alosoides. Classification (NCBI taxonomy): domain Eukaryota; kingdom Metazoa; phylum Chordata; class Actinopteri; order Hiodontiformes; family Hiodontidae; genus Hiodon; species Hiodon alosoides. The sequence goes on from JAOYSI010000006.1 coordinate 358,236, forward strand.
AAAGAAAGTTTCCTGTAATTTTCAATGGTACTGTAAGGTCTTGTGGACTTGTGGAATTGTGGCACCAAGAATATCCTTTGATCTCATACAATGTCTCTAGCCAAAGCAAGGGAAAGATTTCCCCAGCACTAGTCCTATAGTTAATCATATTTGTGCGTGTGTGTGACTAACTCATAATGCAGATGGGTTAACAAAAGTGTGGCAAAACCTCACAATGGAAGTTGATCTATAGTCCTAGACAAAGCGACCTTGATTTAATTTAAAACACATTTAGTGAACTCAAAAAGGAACTGACTCACTTACTTGGTATTTCCCACCTGTGATTGACTGTATAGTGGCCACAGAAGGCCATGCTTTAAACGTGGCCTTAGTAAACGATTACATTTAGTCACATAGCATTAAAGAAAAAAAGCATATTCTAAATATACCATTACATACTTTATTTTTTTCTTTACAAACATTTACACTGAAACTATATGCATATTATTGAAAGCTATATTGAGCCAACGGAGTGTTTTCATGGGGACTTTCAACTGGTCCTTCATTTGTATGGGAGGACCCGCCTCAAGCAGAGCAGCACACAGGTAGGAAATTTATCAAATGTAAAGCTGACATTTATTAATTAAGCAGGAATCAAAATGCACCACCTGGGCCTCCGACTATGAAAAATGTTTTTTTTCCTTGGGCATTACCCGCTTCCAAAATGACACCATTACGTAATAATAGTCAACTACGGAACTTAAAAACGACACAATAACCTTGCTTTGATGGGGTCGAACACATGACGCAAAACGCATTAAATATTTATGGCATAGAACAGGCTTAAATAATTGTATATTGTTGTATATAAAATTCAGGACCATTTCAGAGACACTGATGTCTTGGAGTGAAAGTGGCTTCAAGAGAAATGTTGCCTCAGTGGAGTGACATAAGAGGAAGAGAAAGAATTGCCCGACCTCACACCTTGGAGCACAATTGCCACGGAGCATTCCTCGCACGATCAAGCAAATTGCTACTCTCTACTAAAGACATAGTTAGAGGAAACAAGGGAGTGGATTACAGTGAGAAGTGTGTCAGTGCCGCTCAGCCAAAATTCACAGTGCTAGAAGAAAAGACCGAACATAGTACAAAAACTAGGAGGGAGGTGGGACGCGTGACTATTATTGTTAAGAAACTCCAACCAATGCTCACAGCCATCCTGAAATACCCAAGTCCTTGGTCACCTTTCTCCTCTGGCTCTTTTTATTATCGACAAAAACAGCTGAGGAACAGTCCAAGAGTCCACTAATAAGTGAAAAGGGGGTCAATTTAGTGAACTCACCGACTGAACAATTAGCTGTTAGTTTCAGACATTCCCTCAAGCAAAACCGCTTCTCATTTTTGAGCCAAAACCAAAAAATAAAAACTTTCCCCAGGAAGTTAATCGCATCGGTCATTTGCCTCAAAACCACAAATCTGGATGGTAATAAGTAAGGAATGGAAGTTAAATATCTCTTGATGTGACAAGGCCTAGTCTTACTCCTCCAATGTTGATACTGGAGCTGAGAGGATGGCCCAGAAATGAACTGAACGAGAGTAAACTCCCAAATTCACACACAAATCGGACGATCCAAATGCCAGAGAGAAAATAAAAAAAATTTCAACTGACACTCATTTTACACCAGCCATGAATGAGCAGAAGGTAAAGGCCATTTTCGCACAGCCTGCTAAAACCCCCAGTAAACTTTGTTATGTAATCAAAAAAATTCCTATTCTTATGGAAATAGTTTACTTGCAGTTTAAACAGGACCCCATACCCTAAATTATGTGGGAAATACTGCCACTTGAGGGAAATGCCCTTTAACAAGGGCCAAAAAGAAAAATCCCCCAATGGAATGTTTTTTTCTCTCCATTATTCAAAATGACAAGCAAAACTCACCCACTCATTTGACATTTACAAAAGTACAGGTTAATAAAATCACTAATTAAGCAGACCCATCATTTCCCTCTCCCATTTGAAGTGCAGCACTCTTCTGATTTTTGCATCGGCTGTGAATCTTTCCCTGACGGACGCAAAGTTGAAACCGCATAACTGGGTCCTTGTATACAAAAGGCAGCAAACAAAAACTCTGCAACATTTGGGGCTCTGGTGCACAAAATACAGCTAAAGAGGGAGACATGCCTCTAAAGGAATAATGATATCCGTCCAAAACCAGCAAGACCACCAGTCTCATTTATCTACCCGAGATCCTCGTTTAAGGGCCATACCAGTGGATCCTTACATAACGTTTATCATAAAACTTGCTTACCTTTGGACTTTAGCAAGAATGTTAAATCGGCACTTGTACTCTGTACTGGGCATGGTAACTACAATGTAAACCAGCTGATTTCAAATAGTTATTAACGCCCCAGACAATGGTGTTCTTGGCCTCCTCTATCTGGTTAAAAAGAAAGGTGTGATTAAGGCAAAGGCTGCAAAAAATGGTTCAGTAAAACATCCCGTCACATTGAAAATACATTAATTCTCGACTTCGTAGTCATGTGCTCTGCACGCAACCTCCGGTACATTCAGGAAAGCCAGACATAAACAGTCGTTCATTGCATGCTTTAAACAACCAACAAAAACACTGTTCCTACTGCTTGTTTATTGGAAAGTTTACAAGGCAAGTTACCAAAAACCCAATCTCTTAGGAAGGCTCAAACTAGTCCGAAATAAATCAGCAAACATTAGCATAAGCCACAAGTTAGATGTTGTTCCAGTTTAACTTATTAAGGCATGATTTTTGAAAAGCAGTAAATAATCCGAGGTCAAAATGACAGGTGCTTAAATTCACCATTAAGTGACGACCCCTTTAAATCTAAAAAAACTTCTAGAACTTCCAGGACTAATTGAAATATACCAATGTACATCAATGGGCTCCACCGTTTCTCCGCAATATATGCTGGTGTGATAACATTCAAATGGCTCAGATTGCCAAGTGACCATTGAGCTCCTAAACTTCACGGCTGCCCAGAATTCAAAGTTTTCCTTTTATGATTTCATCTCAAGCCATTCAATACCTATACTCTTCATTCGCAAAGATATAGGGCAGATAAGATGCATTTATGACAGACTCATTCCAATAACATCACGGCAAAGCCGTGAACTTGGTCGGTACACGTTCCAACAGCAATGGCAATTTGTTTTTTGCAGAATTGTTGCTGTGGAAGTGACACACCATTTGGTCACCAAAGGACTGCTTGAGCATGATCCGAGAATAACATTTATAAGAATTTCCTTCTTGGGCATTTAATGAAAAGATGACATTTAATCAATGACAACGTACAACAACATTTTCATGTGCAAGTATACAGAAGACAAATTGGGCAATTTTTCTGTACCTAAACACACTATCATGTTCAGGTACAACTTTAAGGATTACATTAGGCTACAGAACAGTGAAAAAATTAACCGTTTATAGGTCAGCAGTAGACTTGTATAGAATTTTATTACTCCAAGAAGTGTTTATGGCTGAACGGAGCTCCAACCAGAAGCGGTCAAAGGTTAGCCTAATATCCCTAGAGATCGTCCTACCTATAGTGGTTTCATATTTTGTTGGGCTGAAAGCAACCTCAGGAGTTCCGGAAAGGCAAGCAGAGATGACATGCCCTTTGGATATATTTGTGTCCTAGTGACGTGTCAAAATACAACACAAACCGTTGATCTTTGCCACACACTGGACACATTAAATTAACCCCAGATCTACAGACACGTTTAACATGTCTTTTCATCCCCAAAACACAAATATGCAATAATATTTCATTGAAAGTTATAAATACCATCTCAAGTACCTACTACCGTTGGGACCCACAACCTCTAGAATAAATAGCACAGGCATGTAACAAGCCATTATAAAGCAAAAAGATAGCAGGTAACGTTCAGCCATACCGGCAAGACCTTTAACAAATCAAGTAATAAACCCATTGTCTACGCTAATAAACTATAGTCAACCAGAGTAAAATATAACAATTTAATATCCACAATTTAAACAACTTACTAAGCAAACACTTTGGGTACAAATGGGTAGTTAAGCAAGACAGTCGCATGACTGTTTTAGTATTTCCTAAATATTAAAATTTATACTCGAAGAACTGAAATGGGTGGTACGAACCTGTAATCCAGTTAATCAAGGTGTTTACGTGTCAAGCTATTTATAAGTATATTTTGAGTTATTGCGAATGTGAAAGCAGCCCGTCGAACACAAAATGAAGCAAACGTTTTTTTGTTTTTGTTTTTTTGACGTGGTAATGTTAGACAGCTGAAATTCAGCCAGCTAACATTAGCAATGATTGATTAAATAATAGGCTACACAAGTACTCTACCTAGGCCTCGGTCCTGGTGTCCCATCAACGTCCTATACAAGTCAACATTGCCAAGCACAAACATAAAGAACAGTGCCGTGCAAATAAATGATTAATAATATTGATACTTACAATCCAAATGTTTCTTTTTTGGCCCCATAATTTCATGCGTGGTCGCCTTGCAAACAGTTTTGGACACCGCAGAGCCAGTAACACTGTGTTGAGCTGCAGTTATCCTATCCGTTATGCTTTGTCCAGACATCTTCGCTGTTTGCCGCTACAAAGATTAAAAATAGAACAAATCTTCCAAACGTAACGGAATTGTTGATGTCCTTTGGGGCTTCCAAGGCTCCACCACCTGACAGAAAATAAACAGAGGACAGAGAACAAAAATTGGATCGGACGCAACGCTATTCGCGTAAAATCCAGAGGGTTAAGAAAAAGAAATGAGCTAGCTAGTATCCACAGCTTGGTCCGATGAGTCCCAAATGTAGCAAACTAGATACAAATGCTTATTAGACGTCGGCCTGGCAAGAAGAAAAGAAATCCAGTGCTTCCTTCAATTTGATGCAACTATAAAGATCCTCTCTTTCTTACTCCCTCACCCTATACCACTCTCATTCTCTCCCCCCTCACTCGCTCTTTTCTTCTGTGTCTCTATCCTCTTTTTTCGCCTCCCCCTACTGGGTTTAAATGGACTGGAAGCTTGTAGGAAAATGGCGGGTCTGCTTCCTCCTCTCGCTGGAGCCTCCCTAGGTTTGTGGGGATAGGGTAGCGTTCACTGTCTGGATGTAGATTAGCGCTTCTGAAGGTGTCGCCATTGTGGCTCGATACAGTTTTAATGTAATATAGCCGTCAATTCAGACTTTTGAGCCAAAATGGCAAGAAAAAATGCTACGGTTACCAAGTGAACGTTGCACGGATGGGTTCGTTTCACGTGATATAGCGTATCAAAGCTCACGAAACGAATGTCCTGAAATTTACGATTGAAGTAAAACAACACTACAATGTTGCAGTTTGTTACTGGGAGATATTTCTAAAAACACATTACCATTTAAACGTCGTGGCATTTACTTCTGCATGCGTTTTTTCCAGGTCAGATCATAGCAATGATGTTATATTTCAAACAAACATATTATATTCCCACTAAATGAACTGCATCTATAAAAAATATAAAAACTACTAGATTTGTTTTAATTAGTTTTTCCTTTAGTAATTAGGTATTATATATTATGTCCATTTGGTTATATTACCGTAGGAAGGTTTCACTAAATAGTTAATGTACTGCTCAACCCAAAATGATGAAAGTAAAAATATAGTGATTTTTTAAAGATAGACTAAACTTTCCTTCGCATCAGAATTTTGAGTACAAAGAGTTAATAGTAAAATCTAAAAGCTCTCAAAGAATGGCCAATCTAATTGGCTGCAGGTAAATGTAATTTGGCCTTCCAGTTCTGGAATGCTTTTCTGCTAAATTAGCCCAAGGGAAGTAAACATCGGTCCGTTTTTGGAGCTTGCAAATCAATTTGCAAGATGGTGTTTCTATGGAGTTCATCAACACTAATGTGTTAAAAGTAGTGCTCATAGGTCCAAGACCATAGTTTTTTTTTTGTGTGTGTGTGTGGTTGTGAGTTAAGAATTCTAATGAATGTAGTTTTAAAGGGTTCTTCTGTTGCTGAAGGCACACTTTGCTACCTTTGCTAAATCCATTAAGACAATATTGCACCACACTCTTCTTAAAAGTTAAAAAGAATTTAATGAATTCCTCTGTTCTGTGGAATGTTGGGCCTCTTCGAGGTATCACATAGCTAAGTGTAATGCCATGCAGAAATTAAGGGTTCCTAAAGGATTTACACACATTATACACCAAAATATTTTGTGATTTTGGAGATATTAATCATGGCCAACTAATGGAATTGCAACAATTTGGAAATAGGTTGAAACTGAAAACCAGAATTCTGCAGGACCAATTTGAGGTATGAGGTAGATGATAAATTACAGATTGCATGTGTTGCACAAACATTACTATTATTATTAGATTTAATCCTTATTAATTGCCTTTAATAAAACATTTATTGTATTCTCTTTATTACAACAGTCAAGTAAATCCACACATTTCAAAATTCATGTTTTGCTTTTGTTATTGTTATGACTGGCACATTTCGGTAATTTCTATCAAATTTTTCAAGATAACAAGCGCAATGATGGTATAGATTACAAAATGAATGGTATGTCTCACTGGATTTGCTTTGCGGAGATGAACTAGCCTAGCTCAGCTATAATCCAGGTTAATATTATACTTTTTTACAAACTATTATTTCGTAACAAATCGTGATCGGCAGTGTTGACCATACACCAGAGCTCTTGACATAACTTTAACTGTCACACAGTGACAAAATGGGTAGAAACCTAAATGTAAAGACTGCTGGTAATAACAAAGAATGTATGGCGGCAATGTAGATGTACTAATTCAGTATGTAGTTTTGACGGATTGATCTACATCGATAGAGTAACATACATTAAATAATATATAGAAAATCTCTCCTCTTTGAAAAGTAATATTGCCTTATATTCGCGACCGCACTATAACTGGGCTAGTACGGTTTCTTTAGGGTTCCCAGCAGCAAAGGGTTTTCACTTCTCCTTCCACTTCCATAAAACTTCCAACGAATGGCAGCAATTTCTACTCTGTGTTCCATATCATTTATTTTATGCCAATTGACCCCATGATGGCGCCAACGTCAAAAAATCCCTTTCATCATGGTAAAACTTTGCTGCAACTACCCACATTCGGTGAGATCATTTCCCTCTGTTTTTCCCCTAAAATCATGAAAACACTAAAACATTCTTCTTCGCATAAGCCGTATTTTTGATTTATGCAAAACTATGCGGTTAATATAGTATTTTGGTCAGTGTGTTGCTAAATTGTAAAGGACAATATGCTACATCAATAGATTTAAATTGGCTACATTGAATTGTCTTGCAATTAATTAATTGATAATGCTAATTGTGTTACAGTGTGTCCGATTTACATGTTTACAAGTTGTCCATATGGCATGATGTTACATTGAAAGGTGAAGATGTTACTTAAAAATGTCAATCATATTTGACTGATTGGCAGTTAATTCACAGACAATTGGTCTGTGATCAATTAGAGATATTCTCGACAGATTTAAACACACAAGTATAAATACCTAATATTACTAATACTTAAATATTACATAATTATTTTGGCGCTTAGAATAAACAATGTAGCCACCTGACGGATAGCTCCTTACTGCCATTTCGAAGGCTAGTTTCCACTGATGATAGACTATGTTTATTAGGTGGCCATCTAGTGAAAAAGATCTGCAATTACAGCTGTATGACGAAATCATTACAGCTGCCCCACATTCTCATAGTTTATTGATTCAGAAGTGACAAGCATTATTCGGAAATGCTACTAATTTCAAGTTATAACAATTTTTTCATAGACACACAGATATATTCATATATCAGCCATAACATTATAACCACTGACAGGTGAAGTGAATAACACTGATAATCTCATTATCATGGCACCTGTCAGTGGGTGGAATATTTTCGGCAGCAAGTAAACATTTTGTCCTCAGAGTTGATGTATTAGAAGCAGGAAAAATGGGCAAGCATGAGGATCTGAGCGACTTTGACAAGGGCCAAATTGTGATGGCTAGATGACTGGGTCAGAGCATCTCAAAAACTGCAGCTCTTGTGGGGTGTTCCCGGTCTGCAGTGGTCAGTACCTATCAAAAGTGGTCCAAGGAAGGAAAAGCGGTGAACCGGCGACAGGATCATGGGCGGCACGGTTGGGACTGAAGGCTGGCCCGTGTGGTCCGATCCAACAGACGAGCTACCGTAGCTCAAATTGCTGAAAAAGTTAATGCTGGTTATGAAAGGTGTCAGAACACACAGACCAGTCAGGATGCCTACAATGGGCACGTAAACATCAGAACTGGAACACGGAGCAATGGAAGAAGGTGGCCTGGTCTGATGAATCATGGTTTCTTTTACATCACGTGGATGGCCAGGTGTCTGTGCGTCGGAGAACACATGGCACCAGGATGCACTATGAGAAGAAGATAAGCCGGCGGAGGCAGTGTGATGCTTTGGGCAATGTTCTGCTGGGAAACCTTGGGTCCTGGCATTCATGTGGATGTTACTTTGACACGTACCACCTACCTAAGCATTGTTGCAGACCATGTACACCCTTTCATGGCAA
>JAOYSI010000006.1:381038-397974 GCA_025775065.1 Hiodon alosoides
GGATTTTTGTTTTAGATTCCATCTTTTAAAGTTGAAGTGTACCTATGATAAAAATTACAGACCTCTACATGCTTTGTGGGGAAACCTGCAAAATCGGCAGTGTATCAAATACTTGTTCTCCCCACTGTACATCTAATTGAAAAGCATGGACATTGTTTTAAACATTTAGAAGACCATTTGTGTCAATTACAGCAATTTAGCCTCTGTGCACAAGCATAGTAACGTACTTCCGCTGTCGCCAGAAGTCGGGATATCAGTTTCCGGTTTACTTCCCGTGATCATCTGCATCGTCCAAAATGTCAGTATTTACTAGATGTCTCCAAAATCTGCCTAAAATAAGCATCAGCGATGTCCATCGTATCGTTGATGCCTGGTCCCCTGCTCCAACAAGTAAGCGGAACAAGGGATTCAAACTCTACATATCAAGTTATCGGCACAACTACGAGGGTAAGTAGTTTAATCTAATGTGGTGTGCCGGGTCAGCTAGTGGCTAAGCTAGTTAGCGAGTTTTTCTTAATTTTAAATGCAAACTGTTGTGATAATTGTATTATCAATTGTATTACCTTTCTGCCCCTCTCAGTTTCTAATAAAGATCAGGACACAGGTGAAGTCGTTGTCAGGCCATTGTGCAACAGGTCCATGAGGAAAACCGAGAAACCTCACAGTTTGAGTGTATGGTGAAGCTAGGATTGATAAGCTAACAGTTAAAACAATAACCCAGCGTTCATAATTTTCCTGGGTAGTGGCTAAAATTGGCAGGCGAGTTTACCTTGCTAGTCCCCATTCGGTTACTGCATGCGTTCTTGTTCATGTTATAAGCCTGTTACTTTATTATAACCTGGTGTTCCTGGGGATTCAGCTAAGGTCATTCATGTTTAATGTAACTCTCAAATCTAATGAAAACAGTTATAGTAGGCAGGTAAGTTTACCTAGCCGGTCCCCTCCAGGTAAAATGCGTTCTTATTCAAGTATTCCTCACTTCAGTCATTCATTTAAGATACAATCTTGTGTTAAAGGTAATAGCCTATCATGTTTAAAATAAAAACGATTAGGGATCTTGATCTAAAGCAGTTGGCATATTATACAACATACTCTAATCCAACATATAGAAATACATGACATTTGGTCAGTGATTATAGAATATTAGATATTATAAGATAAATAAGTATTTACTATGGCATTTTACTTGCAGGTGGTACTGAAATATTCCAGTCCTGTGGATCTGATTCATCACAGCTGCACATGTGTTGCTGGAGCTGCATTATGCAACCGCTGTGTTGCTTTGCTGTTCCAGTCCGCACAATACTCTCAGCTGAAGGTGCCAGTGGTCCCTCCTGTGCTAAGCGGTACTGAAGGAGAACAGCAGTGGCACACGCCCAGAACTTTTCTTTTTCTGTACAACGGCATTACTCATTTGTTGTTTGTACGGTAGCGGATGAAGACCGGAAGTAAACCGGAACATGAAATGCCGACTTCTAGACAAACGCGGAAGTTCGTCACTACGCTTGTGTAAATTAACACACAGTCTGGGCAATCATATTAAGTGAAACTACCAAAATGTGAACAGCGTGAACCGTTTTAAAAATGTGAACCAGGCCACGCTATTCTGTTGTCTTCCTCGAGGCACAGTATCTGTGCACAGTATTTAGAAACTCAACGGAAAAGAGGAAGCAGGTTCAGTTCACTCCACATTTATTTATACCCTCGTTAACAAACATGATTTAACAGAAAGAAAATTATTGTGGAATATTTCATTTTTGCTAACATAAACTGAAAATAAGCTTTGAAACACAGGCAAAATGCTGAAAAGAGCAACATAATGTGGTATTTAAAAAACATAAGTCAACAAAATGATTCAGAACCCTAAGCAAAAATAGATATAGAATTATCAAAAAATTTTGCCTGGAGATTCATAATAAGCCTGTAGAGCTAGCTTTCGCGAGCGGCCGGAGACTAAGGCATTGGGGGAGGGTTGATGTCTTTTAATGGGCATTTAAACAAACTTAAAGACTAAAATAAAAACAAATGTGTCGAATAGCGTTGCTGACTCTTTTAAAAGGGCCTGGGATTGTTGGCACCTGAGTTTGATTACCATCAGTGGAACCACACTCAGGTGTGCAACGAGGTCTGCGTGCCACACACGTCTAACAAGTTGATAGAATAAACTATATGAATAACTATTTCTGTGTCCAAAAAATGTCCAGCATAACGGTTTAGACCATTCCCATGTGCAGAAGACTGATCCGCATGCCCAGGGTCACAGCACATTGGTTAAAACCACTCCCATGTGCAGGAGATGGATCTCCAGAACTAGGGTCACAGCACATTGGTTTAAACCATTCCCATGTGCAGGAGATGGATCTCCAGAACTAGGGTCACAGCAAATTGGTTAAAACCACTCCCAGTAGTTCTCATTTCCTCTAAGCCCCTCATTGACCCAATAAATGCCTTTGCTGATAGGATGGGCTGGCCAGATAGCCCCACTCCTTTCCCTTTGACCTGACCTATAAAACCCACCAGGTTGATGACCACAGACCCTAGGTTGCCATGCTGTAAAAGGGTCAAAGGTCACATCCATTGCAGAGTCCAACTTCATTTACCACCACCACTACATTGGTGTCAATAGGAACATACCACACTTTCTCTGATGTGTCCCATCAGTAACAATAATAATAATAATAATAATAATAATAATAATAAACTTCAATTTTAAGATGTAACTGCCAATAGCTACAGCTATAGTCCCATGCATGACTGGAGAACACTGCTATGAAAAATCCTGTGCAAGTGGGCTGTACCATTTTTGACAGCAATGAATATTATTGAGCTAGGGTATGGATGTCTGTTGATAACCACAAAGTGGTCCCGAATAAGTTTCACTCCAAATACATCTGATCAGAATTTCAGCACTCAACTTAAAGCTTTTACAGTGCAATAACATTGGAAGCCACCAAAACGCCGTTGCCCCTGAAGCCAACGATCATGACTGACTTCCATTCTACGTCCTTAAAACTCGCTCTGTGTTCCAGACAGAAGGCTTCTCACATGGGTGCACACCACACCCCCACCGTTCTGTCGCAGCTGCTTTGCTTCTGCGTCAATGAAACCTAAAGCAGCTAGGCCGCCAACACGAGTGCTCTGCTTTATCAACACAATCTGCAGACGGCTCATCTCTTCCCTGCTCTAAGCAATAGCAATATGGCAGCTGTCTAAACCCTGCTGTTTAATTCAGGTAATTACCGCTCATACTGAGGCTCTGTAACTGAAAATATGCCAAAAGATTAAACAGATACGTCTCAAATCACTGTGCATCTCCTTAACACAAAACAACCACAATGGGAAAGTGGTTTACTGTACAGGAAGGGCAAATAAATAGGAAAATTTTCACTTTTATTTATATAAAAATAAAATAACCTTTATCCAATTAGCAAATGCTAAGTTGGCATCATTATTCATAATAAACCACCTTTATATATTAACACCTATTTGTGCACAGTGGGGTCCTCTAGTGGACGTAAATGCAGCCTCTACGGTTCTCTTGGTAGGAAAGCTTACCGCCACTATAGCCTGACACCCTAGCCTTGAGTAAAACAGCAACCACAACACGACATGCTAACACACTTCACCGTGGCTACTAGAGGCAAGTCTATAAGGTTATGCTTCCTGGCAAGAAATGTAGTTGTGAATGCATATCTACACATCCTATCGATTTTTGAATTTGCCATGGCTTGGTTAGTAGGACACTTCTAGCCATTGGATAACTACACAATCCAGTATGAAAACTGCAGTCTAATATTCATATCTACTAACTGAAGGTAGATCCAACACTTAAATAATGTTTTGGTTTTACCCTCTAAAATTGAACTTTACAGAATGGAAATTCTAAAAAATAAAGCTACATTGAATGTAAAACACACAATCACATGTCCGTGCAACTACAATGGGCACTCAGATAAAACTCTTGATACAACATAATGTTTAGGCAAGAAGTGAATTGTCACAGCTTTTCATATTCATGCGTCTCGTCGGGAGACAGAAATCGAGGATAAAAACTATTTTTAAATGCGTCATCGCATTTAGGATAGCTGACTTTCCTAAATGCACCACACGCTCTCCAAGGTCCGTTAACAACTGCAGCGAGCAGTAATACAAATACATCTCACTTCTCCATGTACATGTTGAGGCCAGATTCATTTTCAAATTTGGTACCGCGAAAGGTGAGTTTGTCATTAAAAGACAGAGACTTGATGCTGGAAAACTTCCGCAATGGAAAATAATTAAGTTCACTTGATTTTCTGTCAAGAAAAGAATCATCAGTCCTTGTGTCTTGTATACACATTAAATCTAAAGTGTAATTGCTGTCTTGTCAATTAACAAGTCTTAAAAGACCCGACTTCTTCCTCAAAGTCGTTTTAACGAAAACAGAACATCACTACTTGTGACCCACGTGTCGACTATAATAGCAGAGGCATGTTATGCAACCAATTGATTTGTTTTATTTGCCAAATCTGGATTTATGCAACCAAATCTGGACACATTCTACTGAGTGTATCCAAGCAAAGTTGTCTACATTGGGAAAAGTAGCGTCTGCTAAACACGCGACACACTGCTGGTAGCCTTGCACTCACTCCATCAGTCTCCGCTACCTTTGATGTGAAATATGTGTGTCCAAGTACATGCAACGGAAACAATGGAAGCAAGCTCCCCGTTACCGCGGGTAGAAACGGTACCGAACTCAAGCAGGCATAGCGCAGCCCCGATTGCAGAGGTATAATCGGAACAGGCGTACAGTCAGCTTCGTGAGGTTTCTTACAAATGATTACAGTGCCCCCGCTATATAGATCGAACGTCGTTAATTCGAAAAAAATAAAAAATAACTAACACATACAAGACCGAATTCTGATGCCTACCTGTCATCGTAGCAGAAATCAGCTCCCAGTGTGTTGAGGTACAGGACAAAAGAGACGGCGCTACTAACCAACTCTGCAATCATTTCTCCAAAAAAGAGAAATATAAAAAAAAATGTAAAGAACGGGGGAGAAAAGAAATTAGTTACCGTATCTATTATCTTACTGCTTCTTTGTTACAGTGTCTCTGCAAAAACAAAACAAACTAAAATTCCCCATCTTCGAAAAGTACCGAAAGCGGGTCATCCATGCATCCTTTCCATATGCTACTCTAACCCATTTTGAGTTCCTGGAAGACGGCGTTGATCTGACTCGTAAGAAGGCAAAATACTAGCATTTAAGAGGAGAGTGGCTACATTGAAGACGCTCAAGAACGCTAGTAGTTCCATCGGAGTCACTGTATAACGCAAAGATTGAGCCGCGTGTGGTTAAAGATCTATGCACGCATGTGCAGAGCCCCTCCTCCATTGAGCCCAGGGTGCTTCGATTGAAAGAGGATTTGGGCTGCCGAAGCGCGGCTTTGTGAGGTGAATACTTTTTTGTCCAAGGCTCTGTAAAACCCGGCCCATCTACATGGTTTTCTAAACTATGAATACGTATGAATTTGAAACCGTATACCTTTTGTAACCGGAACGGTTGAAGAACAAAGTACAGGAAATAGCTATTGATTCGTTGAATACATGTCTTCCAAACATCAAATTGCATTGATTTTTATAATCTTTATGAAAATCCTTTAACATGTATATGAATAAGTGCCTCAAAACTTAAATGACAAATATAAAAGTTTAAAAAAATAAGTTCCTGGATGACATTAGTAGTAATATCAGCGCTGATAATGCTATCCGTTAATTGTCTTGTGTAAAGCAGGTGCGAAGTTCAGATAACATAACAGCGACCTTTCACGCATAAAATAGCGCTACATCACTTGTTGTAGTAGCTGTCATATTAGAAGTTGTCATAACCGCATAAGCACACAACCTATGATATGTGGTCCCAGTTCTCAATCAAATGGCATTTTGTCATTTTTCCTTTGCAGTCCAGAAACATTATTTCTATAATATCTGTTATTAGAAATGTTTAATATTCACTTATTATAGAATTCAAAACTCTAACCAGACTCCTTAACACAAATATTTATTTAGCAAATAATCCCCTACCTGAGACATTTGAGACAGGACAAAATCAGTATGTTTTTTTTTTTTATAAATATATGTTTAAATACATACCTAAATATAAGTTTATTGAACCAGCTTAATGACAAGGGTGCTAAATTAACATGGCTATTGTAACATGGATACATGGATGTCTTCTTTGCTTCAGTTCCTTGGATAGGACGATTGAGCTGCAGGACGGAAATAAACAGATGGCACGTGGAATGGATGGGAGGAGTCTGCAACTCCCTCCTTATCACGCTCTGTATCACAGGGCTGGTACCAACCTAGACGTGCCGCTGAAGGAAGTGGTGGCCGGAACAGTGATGAATGAGAAATGGTGGCTAACAACTCTCAGCTGTGGAACAACATGCTACACTTCTTGCAGGTGAACTGCTTTCAAACATAAAGCCTGTGTTTTGGCCTGTGCCACTGAGATGTCCTGTCAAACTCATTTAAAATTATACAATGCTGAATCCCTGAGCATTGCTGCAAATGGTCTACATTGTTAATTAACGTCAACCTCCGTAAGACATTGTATTGTTCAGGTACATGATCACCCACAAGGCCCACTGAAAATTAAATAAATAATTCAAATAATATTAACAGCAATAATGGCAATTTCCCAGCATATATTTCCACATGGGGCTGCCTTTTCCATGAAGTACTCTGTGCACAAAAACATTTCCAGTACCTGTACCCTTGTAGCCCTCAGGGAGAACTTGACAAGCAAGAGAAGAACGAATTAGTTCATGGAAAGGTAATTATTTTGCTATTTATTCATCAGTATGTGTAAACACTCCGTACTGGAACAATTTAACACTGCATTGCTGATTGGTCTACTGATTACACTATAAGATATTTAATGGATATTTAGTCATTATTTTAAGGTTAACTTTGTGGGATAATGTTATTTTCTGAGGCAAAAACAAATTAATTTATCTTGCTTATTTTCCCACATCTTTGTCAAAGCAGCATGTTTTTTGATCAAATCACAAACAGAGCTACACTGAAGTTGCCCTCCTCTGCAAGCCCACACAATTGGGTGTTCTCGGATTAACATTGACAAATGACAATCATTTTAAATTTATAATTAACATAGTTCCTGGTATTAAAATCACTGAACCACATCAAAATGATTAGAACTGTGATTCTGTCTCTCTGACCTTGCTTAGCATCACAAAACCGGAGGCCAACATTACTCCACCACTAAGAGGCGTGGCAGACTATCCAGTAGAGGGCTCACACACAACACACGCAAAAATCAGATATTTTTTTTCAAATTAAACTTAAAGTACAAAGTGGTAAATGAAAATAATAATGAATAATAACCATGTGATCTCACAGCAGGTCGTAAGAAATCTTACGTGAAGTAATTTCACTGCACCCGTACATATCTTTACATATACATTTTATTTATATGTAGATTATTTACGTATGAACAGTCATTTTACGTGGATTATTTACGTCTAGATAGTCATTGTAACAGAAATATTTCTACGAATCTGCAGTTTATCTACAGTTTGCAAGACTTACAAATGTTTAATAATCTGTCGGCAGATAGAGCACCACGACCGGAGTTTATGTAAATTGCATAGTGATCCTTTTTAAATTCCGGTTCTTCGATCCGATTGAGTAATTTGTTGATATTGTGGCGAGCTGCGAGGATAAAGACACTGGGACTCATGATCCCCGTTCACAAGTGCCTACTTTTATTAAGCACCAGGAAATTAAATAGAACGTCATTAATCAACAAACACATCACATTTTCGGTAACTACATTACTAAGATAATTAGATACTAAGATAAAACGCTATTTTAAACACAAAATTTATAAACCAAAAAAACAGAACCACAACACTCCAAACAGGAACACAGGATTAACAAAACAACAATTAAATCAGGGTTACAAACACGAACATTAGAACATTAGTAGTCCCGTGAGCCTTTGCGCTAACCAAGTGAACTGCACACTACAGAGCGACCGTGTCCTACAATATATTAAACTATCCACTATCCACAACTCTTTAAGTAAAGCAAGTAGGTTTATAGAATTCTTAATTGAAATCACACTGTCCCGATCATTTTAAAGATAATTCATTTTATTCAGTCTATTAGGCCATATTGTCCAAGTGATGACTGCATGTACCTCTCATATCTGCGTCAGTCTCGTTAGTCTAATCGTTTGTTGATGCTCCTCGTAAGAATAGACAACATACATCAACCCAGTATCACACTATTCCTGAAATAATCCTGAAATGTTATTTTAAAATGTTCACAATGTCACGAAATAACCAATATTTTTATGACCAGCATTTCAATGGTGAATTTCCTCTGACAGTCTTCGTGATTTACATATAAAGCCTTGATTATACTTGTCTTTCTGGGATGTTCTGTTGTGTCAGTAATGTTTTTCAGTATTTCCTAAAGCGTTATACCACAATCACAGGCTATTCAATCTTGAAAGTGTGACTTGTTTTTTTTTTTTTTTTTTTTTTCAGACTTCATGATTTGAATGAAGAAGGGAAAAAACAATCATTGATAATCATATTGTTTAGCTAGCTCGCCTAAATCAATTTGAAAGATTCTATCTTAGATGATAGCCAGCTGGCGCTGATCTTGGGTCATTTTTTTCAAATTCTACAACAGTTTGATTTGATATTGGAGTGAAAAGGTAATACCGCCCCACTTTATTCAGTAACCTTTCAGGATAATTGTGCCCACCCAAACAGGCTAGTTATGTTTTGAATGTGTGCCATAAGACTTTGTTAAAGAAATTTATTTTCCTGTAACTTAAACATTAAGTTTCATTAAGGTTCAGTAGAATCAATAGGGCCCCTAATCCAGTCCTATATATCCACTTCAAACCGGTCCTTAGATTTGTTGCACACACCAGCCGGTCATAAGAAACAAGCAAGGCTCCAGTACAGGCCTGACAAAGCATAGGGAAGCTAATAATCAGTATGTGCTAATATAGGTCAAACTACCTTGGAAGTATTTATTGCACAGGGCTATACGCCGTAAAACCTAAAAATTTCAACGTTATTACTCCGAAAAGAGTAAAAATTACTCCACCGTGGGAACAGGCCTGAATTCCACAGTATTTATAAAAGGCATCTGATGCTCTTTGTAGGACACTTGATGTATTCAGACAGTTCAGGTAGCCTGTTTTCTTCCTATATTTACAACATTAAGTATTAAAAGCATAGAAGATACACGGATACAAAATCCCCAAACTCAAATTGAATATGTTACGTCCACACTAAACTAAACTGTTCCGAGAAGTGTAACCATAACTTAAAAGGAAGCATATCACAACTCAGGTTACAGGTATACAATAAACATGTTTATTTAAAACAATTGTGTTGTGGTCTGACAGCAAAATTTAAATGAAAAGGAAACCTAAAAACATGGCTGCGCCGCCCAAAACCATTAGAAGCTAGAAACTAAACAAACGCAATAGAAAGGTGCTCTGGCGCTGCTGCTGTGATGCTGCCACTGCGAAGAAACACAGAACAGAGAGAAGACAGAGGTGACTGCAGCCCTTCCTCAGCCCTCAGTGAGAGCCTGGCTCTGGCTACGGTGTCCTTGAAAAATTTTGAACATAGAAAGATGGGGAAAAAATCTCTGAACATATTATGCATGCACCATCCACTTAATCAGAGCTATTACCAGTGCTACTGGCTTAAAGGTCTTCCCCTGGGCTGCTGGTATGCTCGTCTTCCTCACGAGTATCATCAAGGGTCAGGTTCTCTGCTGTTGTAAGGATGCACTGATAGTTCTCCTGTACAGTGTCCTGGTGAGCCCTCAGCTGGGCCAGTCTCTTCCGCAGCACACATTCAAGCCCCAAATCCCCTCAGCTGCAAGATTCAAAGGGTGCCTATGGATGACAGTGGATTTTGAAAGACCTCATGTATTTATCAAATAATAGAATTTCAGGAAGTCTATAAATATTTGCAAAGATCTTACCATCTACACAGTTGGTGTGAAGAAGAAGCCTTGTTCGTGTGTTTCAGGGACAGCTTTGCATCTTGAACCAGGATGATCTTTCTTTACCTTTAGGTGTTGAATCATTTTTTTACTTGTCTTGCTAGGGTCGGGCAGAGAATCATCCAACAATTACAATATTCTGCAGTAGATATTTTCTGGCCGATTAGTTGTTTATTTCCCTACTGCACCCAAGTAAAAAAAGTAAATGCATAGCACCATAAAAAACACCATTAACATTATACTAGTATACTTTGTTTCCATTATGTTGCTATTATTTAAAATAAACCCATATGCAAAAAACTAAATAAGATAGATGGTAATAAATCAGACAGATAAGTTGGCCGAGTTTGCATGTTTAAATAGCTTTAGAATAAAGATTAATTTCTTGTTGCGCTGGTTTTGTGGTTTACTAGCTGAGAATTCAGTAGTAAACATATGAATGGTTTGCAGACATAAACATATGCACATATAATGTACTCTATATACGTAAACAATGCGTAAAAGTGACTGTCCATCCGTAAAAATGTGTACGATATGATATGAGGAAGTATTTCTAACATACGTATTCATCCAAATAATGCAACACAGCTGAGTTTTGATTCAAAATTTACTTGGCTCTTTGTTTTATGGTGGATTCTGTGGTTGCTGTGAAAGGCTTTGGCAGTCATGGATGTAGCCTGAAGAAGTGCAGACAGTAGTATATGGGTCAGTTTGCAATATGAGGACAGTTAAAGCCTGCCTCTAATGCAGAACATAGAGAGTGTCATCATGCACTGACATTCAAATGCGTGCTGGTGCTTTCTAAGACTCATTTCCAAGACAAATTATTGTTGAGAATAAATCTATAGAATCTGATGTGTTGTTTAAATTAAAGACAAGTATATTTATTAATCTTTCATTGTTAGTAATAAAGTTGTGTTGCCAATAATTCTCATGTTCTCAATTGATCCAGATCTTTCTTTTGACCATAATACTAAAATCTTTAGTATGACGGTCAGAAGAAAGATCTGGATCAATTATCTCTCCAAGACTCTGTTCTATCATTTTTCCATCTAGGTCCAGCACATAGTCATTGTACCATGGCCTTTTTGGCCAAGGATGATCATTTATGTGTTAAGAATTTAGCAGAATTCAACAATAGGAAATTAGAGGACATCCAATCTCTTACACCTTTCAAGCAAAGCTCCAATCTAGCCAACGGAAAATCCTCACATGGGCTCCCTGATAGATATAGCTGCGTGTCATCCGCATAACAATGAAAGTGGATCTTGTGCTTACAGATAATATCACCAAGCGGTAGCATATACAAAGAGAATAGAAGGGGGCCCAACACTGAACCTTGTGGTACTCCATATCTAACTGGAAACAAATCAGCTGAGTCTTCCCCAATTTGAACCAACTGAAGTCTATTTGTCAAATATGACCTCAACCAAGATAGAGCCGTCCCTTTTATGCCTACGTTGGTATCAAGTCTTTTCAAGAGGATATGGTGATCTACAGTATCAAATACAGCACTTAAATCAAGTACTAGAACAGACACCAAGTTATTATCAGATGTCATTAGAATATCACTTTCAACCCTAACAAGTGCTGTCTCGTTTTATTTTGTTTTATGCTCATTTCGAGGGACGCAACACCGTACCCACGGCGAGAGCTCTCATGGACGAAGCTAAAAAGGTTAGTTCACTGTCCTTCTCTGTAGCGGATGTAACCTTATCCTTCCGACGGCTGAATATATAAAGCCGTGGGCCCAGACGGCATTCCCGGCCGCGCCATCAGAGTGTGCGCGAACCAACTGGCTTTTAAAAGAACATGTTACGAACATTTTCAACCTTTCCCTCTCCTTGTCTGTGGTCCCCACAGGTTTCAAAACGTCCACTATTGTGCCTGTACCGAAGCAAGCTAAATTTACTTGCTTAATTGGCTGTCGTCCTGTGGCACTCACCCCCATCATCAGCAAATACTTTGAGAGACTAATCAGAGACTACATCTGCTCTGTGCTGCCTGCCTCACTGGACCCACTGCAGTTTGCTTACCGCAAGAACCGCTCCACTGATGATGTCATTGCACTCACACTACGCACAGCTCTCTCCCACCTGGAAAAAAGGAACACATGTGAGAATGCTGTTTGTGGCTCAGCATTCCACACCATAGAGCCCTCCATCATCGGAGCTGGGCTTCCCTCCCTTTAATCATCTGAAGTTTTCGACAATTCGTATATTCCTTTGGCCAGAGTAAAGCACCGACTAAGACCGGGAACCTCCCTGCCTGTTTTCTTAGGGTCATGGATCTGTTCTACCTCAGAACAAATGAAAACCCCTTTGTTGCTCTCTTCTCCATAACAGAGTGGTGTTTTGTGCTGAAGGTGTGGATAAATTATTGGGCCTGCGACCAAACTGCAGCTTTTTGGTATCTCACTAAACTATGTGTGGGAGCTTGGCTTCCATGCCAACCTCAGCTTCACCCTAAAGCCAAGACACAAGAGCTCAGAAGGTAGAAGTGACTGAGCTGCAGTGAGCTCTCCACTTACCTATGTTGTTTGTTTTCTCTGCAGGCTCTAATGAAGAGGCCACCCAGAAGAACTCATGGACAAATTAGGAGTCCTCTTGAGGCTAGGAGGCTACATCCTAAAGGCTACCCTGGCACTATGGCTACCCTCCTTTTGTCACCTCACTCCTTCCACTGAGCAACCCAATGAACTGTTGTGCAGGGAAAACTTTTGGGCACCATAGCGTTACGTTATCCTCCTTCCTCGCCTGGTCAGGCATATTTTCTGTTAAAATGGTATTCATATTTGAATCTTCTCCTGTGGCAATAGTATGGGATAGTGATGGGAATCCCGGCTCATTTTAGTGAGCCAGACCATTTGGCTCAGCTCAGCAATAAGAGCCGGCTCTTTCGGCTCCCTAACGGCTCTTCATTTAGTACTAAATCTGGCTTTTATAATCCAGCCAAATTTAGCAATATTTTGACCTATGATTGGTGTGTGTGCAGATATATCACTTAAACTATTCATGTAATTATACAAAATCTTATAATTTCCAGAATACCATCATTTTAAATGATGTTTTTAACAGAAAAAACTTAAATAATGTGAAAACATCAAACACTATTACATGTGTATTGAACGTTTTATTTATATTGAACTATCCAAAACACAAACCATTCCAAAAAAACCACACCCGAAATGGAACCATATAACATATAAAAAATAAATTACAATGCGCAAAACAGCAGCATCCAACAGTTCTAGTTGTAATTATTACCAGTGAAACATTTTAACATTATCTTTTGGGCGGATTGGCATTAAGAAAGACTAAGTGCCTCAGCTTAGAGGGGCTGATCTGGTTTCTTCTCTCTGTTATTATCGGCCCTGTTTTGGGGAAGATTCTTTCTGAAGGGACTGATTTCGCTACAATGCGCAGTCTCCCTGCCATCACCTTGACAAGCCGTGGGTAGACTAAAGCCTTGGTCTCCCACCAGCTCAGCGGGTTACGGCTCTTTGGATAAGGGGCTCTTCAAGATAGGATCTTACTTCCAGTATAGCATCTGCTGTGGGATTCCTTCTTGCAGTGTCTCTTGTTGCTCTTTCATCAAAGAACCCCCAAACAGCAGATGTTTGTGGCTCCACTTCTAGTGCCCATGTTCTAGAAGAAGCGGTGCATCTTGCTGCTGCTGTTGTTACTATTTGAAGTGCCTTATCAACAGCTCTGTTGTCATTAAAGGCCAGCTTTTTGAACCTTGGGTCCAGTACGGTAGTTTCTGAGAGAACAGTATTGTATTCTATTCTGTGGAACTTTCTTTCCATAGATGCACAGAGAGCAGTCACCAACTCTCTCACTTTCCCTTTGGTTACTGTTCCTCCTGTTTGGTGGTGGGATGTTATTCTCTGCAGGCCCTTGCACAGAAGTACCATTTTGGAGACTGTCATGTAGCTGAAAAAAGAAGGGGGAAAAAAGGAGAAAACTCAGAATTATTATTATTTTTTTTTATTATGTGGTATATGGACAGCTGTAATATGCATCTAATATCTAATATGAAATTATATAATAATAAATAATGTAAAAACAACTTTGTGACCTGCTCAAAGGGTTCCAGAACAGTGCTTTTCTCTGGCACTTCTTCCCATTCTTCTTGGCTCAGAACATCAACAGGTGGACTGATAATGGCCAAGGTAGAGATCATTGCATCCTTGGACTCCAGAACATGTTTCAATTCCACCTTGTAACACATTCTTGTTTGGGCCTCCGTTCAGGCATACCCATCTGGTATTAAGTACACTTCAGCTTCTCTGTGGCTAGTGTGCTCTTACAGAATAATTCCACCATCGCCTTCATTTTGTCCAGAGTGGGCTTGATCACCTTCAGGGCATCTCTTACTACCAGGTTGATTGTGTTGCAAGACATGGGTGGTGGGTCCATTTCAAGATTTTAATATCTTTGGTTATGTTAGCTGCGTTGTCAGTAACACGGCAAACCACTTTGTTTTCTACTTGCCACTCTTTTACCACTCTTAGCAGTTCCTCTGCCAAGTTTTCTGAAGTGTGTCTGTCACTAAACTCAAAACAGTCCTGGAGATTGGACACCATTTTATAATTTTCAATGAAGTGACATGTAACTGACATGAAGGAAGAGGTGGCTCTGGGTGTCCAGCAGTAGGTTGTCAGGCAAACTGCTGTAGCCTTTTGAACTTGCAGTGAAGCACATTCTCTGTCATACTGTCTTGGAATAGTTTTTTGGGAGAGTGTCTTCCTGCTTGGAAGAAAATAGATTGGATTGAGAGCATGGGTGTAGCTTCTAAATCCCTTGTCCTCCACGACTGAGAATGGTTGGAAATCCCTTGCAATCATTTTAGCCAATACCTCATCAATTCTGTTCTGTCTTGCTGGGGTCATGGCCTTTGGCATAAATTGGCTTATAGAGCTCTGGGTTGCCATCGGTCGCAGTGTACCTGATGCCTGAGGGGTGGCTGTAGACACTGTAGCAGTAATGGTTCCAGTAAACGCACAGGTATTTTAATTTTCAGCAGCAGGCATGCTAGCTTGCCTGTTTTCTTCTAACTGCACTGTTGGATGTAAAATTCTAATTCTGCCTTTATGTTGTTTATGTTACCAAAATGCATCCAAACGCTACGTCACTCATCTTGTTTACGGGTCACGTAATTAAAAACAATCTTTTTGCCACACTGCTCGGCCACGTGCACTCGCACTGATTGAATGTTGTGTTGAGGAGTATGTGCGAGCACCAATCGGGAGCACCGGATGTCATCATACGCACGAACATCAACACTACATTCAGTTAGTGCATGGAGTGCAAGTGGCGAAAAGATCATACTTTTATTCTGTCTTGTATTAATTTATTTTAAAAAAAGAAAAAGAAAAAGACATCCTTTCTCAGACAGGAGCCGGCACCCATTGTTCAGTTAAAGGAGCCGGCTTGTTCGCAAACAACACATCACTAGTATGGGAGTCAATTTGAGAAGCGACATACTCAATTAAACTCTGCCATGTTTAGTTTATTTTATTGATATATATATATATATTTTTAAAGCTAATGCACAAGTTCTTCTGTTTTATATTGACATTTACACGGCAATCTGCAGGATAACCAAAATTACGTCTGAAAAGGAAACTTATTTTCAAGTCCCACATTGTGTAGGATTCGGAGCTACAAAGTATCTGGAGATTGACAGATATGGAGACCTAAGAGGAAACAGAAAGTTTTTGGGGGCTGCTGTGCAGTCATCAGGGTTGGCCCATGTGAGAAAGTCCCAATCGTCCAGTACTGCATAGTTGCTAGGCTAAGTACAGGATGAATCAGCCACTCCACCAAACTTAAGCACCAAAAGCCTAGCCTAGAATATCTCTGCGGCCATGCTGGATAAAATCAGATGTCTCAAAATGTCTCTTTTAGGCACATTTGAAAAGGGATGTAATGGCAAGGGTGTAATGGCAGAAGACAAAAGGGAGTTTGAAATGAATAGGCTCATAGTGCACTTCAAATTAAATTTCCATAAAGAAACAATAATTTTTGGTTTGCAATTTGCGGGCATGAACAGCTGAAATGGATTTACTACTGTCACATCTAATCTAAGTGATAAATTATTAACTTCAAGATTGTGCCAGCAAAATTGTTCATTTTTTCCCCTTAGATGTCATGCCATTTAGGTTTAATGCACTATGGCCCACTTTATGGTCTCTGATGGACAACGTTTTCGAAATACATTGAAACATGACAGGCATCATAACATTGCTGGGTACGTGGCCCACTCTACGGTCTCCAATGGACAACAATTTCGGAATACAATGTAAAATGACCGACATTGTAGCATTGCTGGGCACTGCTTTTCAAAGCTATCGGTTCAAGATTAATGTAAGGCATTCTAAACAATCTGCTCCAGTCTGTTGAAGGTACTTTTCTATTTTCGGTTTTATTCATGAGTATAGGAAATGAGTGATAAATCATAGCTGTCTTCATTATCATTTAAGAAAAGCACAAGCTGGAATGCAAATACAAAATGAAAAATAAATGAAAGCTAACATTACAGTAAACGAGGCAGAACACAAATATTTAACTGCAAACACATCAATAGTGTCTCTGAGTAAATCCCCACAGTTGTTTATGGTTTCATGCTTAACAGGCAGAGTTTGTGCAGTGCCATAATAAGCGTGAGGCCTCTGTGCTGCGTTAAGCTCCCAGCCTACGTTTTTTTTAATAAGAAGCAATGTTCAGGAAAACCTCCCAGTCTTCTTGATTATTATCAATCAGTTTGTTTTTTAAATTAATTTAAATATACTGTACATTTTAGAATTACACACAGGGTAAATGAAAGAAATGAATTCAGCAGACACTCTTATCCACTCTTATTGACAAGGTACAAAGACAAAGG
>JAOYSI010000006.1:478913-525545 GCA_025775065.1 Hiodon alosoides
AATATCGCTTGGTATGACGCTTTTTGTGAAGACTCCTTTAAGAGTATCTGTGAGACCCGGGGATTTAATTAGCAGAGAATAGGATCACAAGGCACATATGAGTGTGCTAGCAGTAAAGCCTTTTATTTTCAAATAAGACAATAACTTTCATCACCAGGCTTAATAGGACTTATAAATATAGCCAATAACAGTTTTTGGCTAGATGAAATTAAATCACGTGACACATCCTGTTGGGTTCAGCGTGCTCGTTGTAACTTAATTTTCCTCATGATTGACTGACCAGTATAAGAAAATC
Organism: Hiodon alosoides; assembly: GCA_025775065.1. Lineage (NCBI taxonomy): Eukaryota > Metazoa > Chordata > Actinopteri > Hiodontiformes > Hiodontidae > Hiodon > Hiodon alosoides. The sequence goes on from JAOYSI010000006.1 coordinate 479,209, forward strand.
AGCTGCGTTGGTGCTTGGTGCAAATTGCCTTAAGGTAAAGTATGTAGTACAATATGCTGTCAGATTTTGCTCAATGAATGTCATTATAGGACAGAAGAATAGAGCAATTAGCAAATAACTGACTGTGCTCCAGAGAATGTGTAAATGTACTTGCTAGCTTACTAGTGACATTGGCTAGCAAGCTAACGGTAGCTAGCAAGCTAACGGTAGCTAGCAAGCTAACGGTAGCTAGCAAGCTAACGGTAGCTAGCAAGCTAACGGTAGCTAGCAGGCTAACGTCACAGCCATGCTCAGGTATCTTTTGGTTAGTATTATGGAAGACTGCATTAGCGATAACAGCTAAATGTCAACATTTTTTGTAGCAGTTAATCTTTATTATTTACAGCTAAATAGCTTCTGCCATCTTCTTGAGGAATGAGTGAGGATGAAGCATCAGAGCCCTGCCAGGCTGCCACATCAACAGAGGAAGCTACACCAGTACTGAAGTGTGCAATGTTGGATGGCAAATATTTCAAAATAGTGAGTCAGATTCCAAATGGAAAGATAGAGGCTGAGTGTCAGCTGTGCACAAACAAAAAGGTGATTTTACAGTATCTCACAAAAGTGAGTACACCCCTCACATTTTTGTAAATATTTGAGTATATCTTTTCATGTGACAACACTGAAGAAATGACACTTTGCTACAATGTGAAGTAGTGAGTGCACAGCTTGTATAACAGTGTAAATTTGCTGTCCCCTCAAAATAACACAACACACAGCCATTAATGTCCAAACCGCTGGCAACAAAAGCGAGTACACCCCTAAGTGAAAATGTTACTGTGCACTGGATAAAAACAGACACATTAGAACGTGAATCAGCTGCTCTTGCTTGCAGATGTTTCCCCAGTCCACACACCTACAATCGCATTGCAGAACTTCTGGAGGAAATCCATACAGAAAATGGACTAACAACTTACACTATTGTGGCTACTGTGACTGACAATGCATCTAACTTCAGAAAAGCATTTGAAGAGTTCAATATCACAGTTGTTACAGAGGAACAAGATGAGATGGAAGAGCAGGAACCGGATCTTTAATACATTACAATAGATCCAGTGGGAGAATAAGTGTCAGAGTGTGACATCATTCTACCACTCCATATCAGGTGTGCCACACACACACTGAGTTTGGTTTCAACCACTGATGCCAAAAAAGCCCTTAAAGACAATCCATCACTCTCCAGGCTGAATCATTCATCAATGGCAACTCAAGACACCCTGCATCTGTAGGTGGAATTCTCTTTATGACTGTAGGATTCAGCTGACATTTCTTCGAGGGGGAAGCTCATGAGATCATGCCTGCCTTGCAACTCCCACCATTCAAAGAAGTAGAACTTGATTTCATGGAGAAATACTGTAGAGTCCTCAGGCCCATTGCTATTGCTATTGATCGCCTTCAAGGTCAGACATCATGCTACTATGGTGACCTCCTATCTACCCTCTTTGCTGTTCAGGCAAATTACATGACATGCAAGCCTCAAACCTGTGACACTGCTCACATATTATGCAAGCCAACATAGCTGGCTTTGAGAAAAGGTTCAATAGCTACTTACAGCTGAAGACTGACGTCAATGAAGCCATCCTGGCTACAGCAACCCACGCATTTTTCAAGATTAGATGGTTGCATCCCAAACTAACAGCAGAGAAGAAGAGGATACATCAACTCATCTTGCACTCTGCTGAAGAGCTTGGTTTTCTGTCAGAAAGTGGCACTGCTTCATCAAACACCACTGAAGAGAATGAGAATCACTTGTTCGTCTTTCAATGTCTCAATGTTTCAATGTCTGCTTCTACTTTCTCCAATCCCAACAACAGGAAATGACAGCTAGGTGGGTAGAGAGAAGTAACCAAGCCACAGCAGAGTTGGAGACCCTTCACTTCCTGGAGGACCCACAGTCTTAACTGGATTCAAATCCACTAATCTTTATGAGATTCAACACTGCTTTGCCATCATCAGCACCAGTTGAGCATCTCTTTTCCTTTGCAGGCATGGTTCTCCCCCCCCAGTTGACTCCGTGGCTACGTCTCTGCTACTAATATTAATTGTGGATGTCAAAAGGCGTTGCAGTACTGTGTATCTTGTAAAACATGCTATCAATTGGGGAAACCAAAATTAACTTGGGAGTTTTGTTTAGTAGAGCACCTCAGACGTATCTGTATCAAGGAGTTCCCAAAAAATGTAATTGCAGTCCTCATACTATTAATAACATCAATGTGACGGATGAGTCATCCGCACAGTAGCAAGACCCACTCCTTTATCCCTCACCTTCACTAGCACCATACACCTTGCTTCACATAGATACCACAAATGACACATTTCTCATATCATGCCAATAACTTTATTGACTTTGATTTCCCATTGTTGTGGGCCTGGCCAACCAGATAAAGGCCCAGAGGAGTGAAAGGAGAGACCAGAAGGCTGACATTTTGACCGGTAGAGAGGATGACTATAGTTTGAATTCCAGTGTGATATACATGTGTATGTATACAATAAACCCTAATAATTCGCATCCTGCACAGTAGTCCTTGTGCCTCCTTGGTCATCCCTTACAATCAACATCTGCATTTTTAGCTGCAACAGAACGAATGAAAATCTTCAAAAAAAATGACTATAAATTGATATTCAAACTTGGTATCTTTTGGAATGAACACTGTGTTCTAGATATTCTGCATCATTCAGGAACCTTTAGAACAACAAGTTTATTGCAATCATCATCTAAGCTAGAAGAAGAGCTTTTTATATCATTATCCGTGTTTTGTGTGCAATAGATCTAATGATCTTTTTTTCTTTAATTGGTGCACCACCCCTTTCCATGAAACAGACATGACAGCACTGCATGTTCAGACTTTGAATGATGGTAGGCAGATACTTAGAGGTACTCTGTGTGTTTGAAATTCAGAGGGAGAATGAGAAAGACAAAAGACTGTCAGAAAAAAACAGTCACCCTGCTGGGGTTTGTACACATGACAGTGTGACAGGTGTAACAAGAATGGTCCACCACCTAACAAACATCCACCCTGTGCTTTGAAACTGCTTGTTGATGAATGGGGTCAATGGAGGCTGGCACAACTTGTGCAGAGTGATAGAAATGCTACAGTCAGTCAAATAATGGCTGGGTACAGTGGTGCTGTCAGACATCACAAAGGACAACTTGTCGTGCCTTGTCACAGATAAGGTACGGCAACTGACAACCTCCTGTTGCAACCAAGTTACACTCCTGCAGGCTAAGGAGTCTAAGGTGTGTCTCATTTTGTGGTACACATTGGATCCATTGATATTAGTGGAGCAACATTTGATATCCACCCGATATCTGAACGTCGTTTCCCTTCCAGGAATATTACAGTGAAATCAGCTTACTGCAGTGGGCTCCCCAATAACTAGACCTCAATCCAATTGTGGGATGGGATGGAACGAGTTACGCGGAAAAGAGACCCACCACCAGTCAACAACTATAGGTAGCCATGGTGTCGAGCTGGGCCAACATCTGGGTGGTGCACAAATTCAAGCTATTCTGAGGGCGAGACACTATAAAGACAGGCACCCTGCCAATTCTTCACCGCCACTATGCTCGCCCATTCACAATTGATGTCATCAGCTAATGACATGAACTCCAGCTCAGTCTGCACTCAGCGATAATCTTCACTGACAGAATTCTGTCTACTGTGTTACACAGAGGGTGCACTGTGAGGTCTGTTGACTGTTGACTTAATTGGTAAAGGGCATTATAGATTTGTGCCAGCAAATCTGAATCATGGTTATTAAATATTTAAAATGATAATGACGATAATGACTGCTCTCTACTGAAACTGTTAGGTTTCACATATTATACATAAAAAATGTTTCCACATAAATAAAAAGCGTAAGCTTGATATGGGGCTCAAGTAATTTAATATTAAGCCATCCAACAGACTTTTTTTTTAAATAATAATAAAAGAAACTTTCACAATTGCAGTGAGAAGTTGTCAGCTAAGATGAGAACTCTACAGCCCTGACTATGGCCAAGGCATCATCTGCCTGTCAAGCGTGAGAAATTTTCACCTAGCATAATCTTATCTATGAGAAAGGAAACCCAACAAATGCATAGGTCAAGTCAGATGCAAGGTTAGTACATTATTTCTGATGTAAAACTTATCTGGTTCTGACAAAATTCTACACACTTTGGATGAAGTAGACAAAATGTGGCTGGAGCTGTTATGGCTGGAATCACTCAAAGTTTCCATGGGGCATAGGAGGAGGTTGAACAGTAGTAAAATCTTCAGTAACATCCACCATCATGGTAAAGGCATTCTAACAAAGGCTGGGACCAGGTCACAACTTTGGCAACCTGCTTATTGTACTTTGGAAAACTACCCTTCGCCTATTACTCGCTGCATGAGTAAAATTACCACGTCGAGTTTAATATTAATAACATAATATATAATAATACATATAATAATGTATATGTAATTGATTTTAATTCATTTTTTCATCATCATAAATTGCTGTAAATAAAAGCAAAGTGGTAAAATATTTAAAAGAAACAAAATAGTGTTTGAGCAAAAAGTGCAGAGCAAAGAGGACATAAAAACAAACTTACAAAAAAACAGAATTGTGTTCTCAAACAGCCACAGATTCTTTCAGTGGGAAGGGCATTCCAAAGACGAGGGGTCACAAAAGAGAAAGCACGGTCACCCATACAGCTCAACTTTGTTCTAAGGGTGCTCAGAAGAAAAGTCTTGTTAGATCTGAGAGCATGTATTGCAGCTTGATGTTCAATTAAGTAGAAAAGTTAAGAGAGCCGGATCCCTGAAAGGAAGAAGGCTTTTCTGAAGCCTCAACACAAGAAGTCACCATCGATGCGTCAGGGAGGGTGTCGAATGAATCTTTTTGACGAAAAATTGATTTAGTACAGAGTGCAGGCATTAGGCAAGCCAACGTCTGCATCAATAATTGGGATAGGACCTGGGAATCAAACAAATAATTCTTGAAACTTGAAAAGAATTTGAATCACAAATTATAAGATACAGCATCTAGGATATACATAACTAACCGTAGATTGGAGTGGGTTGGGAGTTAAATTGGGAGACCAAGGAACCAAATCTTCTTCCTGGACTGCTCCAAAATAACCAAAGTTCCCATCACAATTACAGATTGCAAGTTACAACACCTTTTAGCTCATTACTGACACTATTTGTTGGCAGAGCCAACACCAATTTCTTCTAAATGAGCAAGGCTGAGGAGAATGACTGACAATTTGTGCTAGCAAAGGTGAGACGGCTTCTGATGAAGAATGATTGCCATTTTATTCATATACAGAGGCACTAAATACTCTTTACATTATTATACTTTACCACAATTTTCAGGTTTTCTGTACTGAGTCATAGCAGTGCAGTGTTGCACAATGGCTTGAATGTAACAAAGTGGGCTGCATTAATTAAGGACCTGCACAAAATCTCCCTAGAATAGATTTGGCCGTTCAGGAGATTTTGATAGTAGAAGTTCTATAGAGTATGTTAGACTCTCCCCATTACTTTACCACAAATCAGGCTTTTCTGTTCAAGGCGTTATGTGTGTATTACTATAACAAAACGTGTTTAAAAGCTTTAGCTGCCGTTATTTCACGATAAAAACTAACAAGACGTATTATGTGTTTTTCATATAAAACTATATTTATTAAAAATAAGAAATATTTTGATTAATTTATATAATTATAATTAATTTATATCCTCTGAGAGATATATTTATTTTGACATATATTCCGTCTTCAGGACGCGAAAGTAACGTGTTATCGTTCACATTAGTTACCTCTAGCTCCTAGCTAACCTGCGCAGAAATCGTCGACTCGAGAGGGTAGGCTGATAGTATATCGTTAATTTAATGTCGATTTGTTGGTTGCCATTTTACAAATGAATATACTGTTAGTATATAAGATACGGTACTTACTTATTGAGTAGACTCAACGGAAATGTGTGTATGTTTATCTTTTGAAAATGTAATAACTAGCTACCTAGGTCTCGTTTGATTGTGGTGCTTTTTAATTAAAGTTAATTAGACATTTGGTTTCTCCAACAAAAATAGGATAGGATTAATTGCATGTTTTCATGAATAGTAATGGTCCAAAAAATGGCCCTTAGACTCCGCCTCCCATATAAATTTTGTCTTCATGACGTCCCAATAAAATATGACAATTCTCTGTTCTGTTTTGACATAATGATAGATTTGTGCTGTTTATTTTGTCTGGGCGCTTTCTGTGCGTTGACGTGAATAAGTATTTTATTAAATAAAACGTTAATATACCATCCACGCCAGGAACCACCATCAAGCCCTAGGAACTCACTCAGGCCTGCACTTACTGACAGGCAAGCTGTAGGGCACCACCCACAAACAGGACCTCATTATGCCCTAAATGTGGTTTAGCTAATTACACCACATTCAGATGCTTGCAAACAAGAGACATTTAAAGCAGACTTCTAGCAGAGCTAGGGATGATGAAGCAGACTAAATCTGTGGTTGGGGGCTGTAGTCTTGGTTTAGTTTTGAAAAAAGTTTGAAAAACTGGGGTATTTTGTTATATAAAAATAAAAATTAAGAATTGTCTAGAATTAAAGCCTACATGTAATCTTTGAGACTCCATTCTCACAACTTTGTTGAAGTATGTAAGAAGACTTCAGCTGTAAAATATGTACACATTGAATTTGAAAAAGTTTTACAGTTTTTACATTGTGGATGTATATTTTGCCATCAAACAGCACTAAGTTATCAGTGGTTTTACTGTGAGCATGCAACTATTAATTAAACAATTAAAGTCACTTTAAATCTGCACTGACAGATACTTTGGGTTCAAAGCCAAACTTTTGATTTGTTCAAATTTTGAGATTGCCAAATATCCATCCATCCATCCATTTTCGAAACCACTTATCCAGGTGAGGGTTACAGGGGACACCGGAGCCGATCCCGGCAGGTATAGGGCACAAGGCAGGGACACACGCAGGACAGGACGCCAGGCCATCACTGGGCAACGCAACGCAACGCAACGCACCGCACCGCACACACACACACACACACACACACACACACACAGCATGGCCAATGAACCTAATCCGCAAGTCTTTGGATGGTGGGAGGAAACCCACGCGGACACTGGGAGAACTTGCAAACTTCAACCCAGACAGGCACCCCGAGCTGGGACACGAATCCGGGACCCCTGGCGCTGTGAGGCAGCAGTGCTAACCACCACGCCACCTGTTGTCAAATCAATTTTAATTTTCTCTCCAATTTTAAATGGCTGGTTGCGGTTGTGCTTCTTTGCTCATCAATACTAACCCTTCCAACACACATGGAAGAGAAAGTGCGATCGGTCTCCTATCAAATCGCCTTTAAGCTACTCGTCACTTTACACACTGGATTCATCATCACTGGTCCTGCTGATATCCCACACCCCTCAATGTGCTCTCCCAGTCACATTCGGAAAGTGACACAAAGACGTATATATTTGAATGCATTTGTCCATCTTCTAATTTTGTACTAATGGATGCAATGAAGCTGATATACAAAAAGCTAATCATTGCCTAGTAACAAGAATACACTTGCATTCAAGCTTGGCTGACCCACAGAAACAGGTCTTTACAGAATTTCCTTTGATCACCCATTTCTTTACCACTTACACAAAGCTGCAAGATACTGCCTGCTAATATGGGGGTAAGCTGAGAACCAGAGAGAAATGGAAGACCTTTTTTTTAGTGTCCTTGAGAAACTAAATCCGGCCTTCTGGTCTTCTATGCAATTCACTGTATAGTACTATACAATTCCTCAGTAACCTTGAATCTGGAAAGGTCCTCATGGTCACAACTGAACCAACGTCTCTGTTTTGGAGCATCAGACAGCAGTTAGTTCCGATGTGACATCATCAACACTAACAGCATACCTTTTCATAATTATATATACACCAAGTGTATGATGTATGATAAAATGATGTAAAAGAAAAAGAAAAGCAAGTATACTATATATATATATATATATATATATATATAAAATGTCACGTTAAAAGGCAATTTATCTCTGTGTCTTAGCTGATCTTCCTCTTCATGCATAAATGTAACCTCAGCCTCCTGGTGGAAAGAGTGTCAGCCCCAGTTAGTGAACACAAACAGACTCAAATCCAAGCAGGCTGTAAGGCGTCGTGCACTCCGTGCTTGTGCCATTGGCTAAGAATGGACCGGGTAAGGGTAGGTATTGTGGCTATAGGCCTAGGATATTCCAAGGGTCCGTCATTATCTGCTTAGTTAACCGACAGTAAGATTCTTTGCAAATGCCCTGCAAATTAATACATCATTTCAGTAGTAAAATGCACAATAACCGCCCCTACACATCCTGAGATGTACCCTTTTCATCATGCCGGAGTATTGTTTATAGACTGTCAGACAGAATTAACTCAAGAAGTGTGTCAATACTAACATTTGAATACGTTTTGTCCCAGTACAAACCATCATAATTCACATTGACATCGATGCCAGCTAACCATGAATCCAAGTATAGTATGCTTGTGCAACGGAGTCTCCTTTGCAAATTAAAATCCAGCCTGCAGAACACTATTTCTTCATGCGTTCACAGGAAGGGGGAGAAAACAGTGCCTTCAAAAGTGCTCTGGTAATATTCTGCGTCAGCTACCGTGGTATCAAATATTACTCTTAAATAATTGAATGTACAAACACACTTGCACTCAAATCACCTCCGCACTCACACACACAAACTCTAAAATGTATTAAAAAAATAAAAGACCGTTTTCTTTCCTTTGGCCATACTTGTATTTGAAAAAAAAAAAAGGTAAAACTATACCCCATGAATAGTGAGATGTGTTTATGCATGTTTATATGCACTGGCATTTTCACCATATGTCTCTATGTCGGTTCACTACAAAACCTCCTTTCCCTTCTTGTCTTGGAGCCCATGTAAAGGCATAAGTCTTTCTTCCTCTCTCCAGTCAGTCTGTCTCACTATCAGCAGATGGTGCAGACTGTTGTGGTTGATTCCCCTCCAAGTGCACCTCCCGGACAGTGAGTATGCGCGTGAGCATGCTCTCCAATATAGCGCTCTCTAAAGGCTGGGAGGAGAACCACAGTGGGCTGCTGGGAACACAGGTGCGCTCAGGCTGCAAGTAGAACAGGTCTGAGCGCTGCTTCACCGAGTCCGAGCTGGGGGAGGGGGGAGGGAAAGAGGCCACACTAAGTAATTGTACAAAGGGTTCAAGGGTGATTGCTTTTTGCATAAAGGGAGTCGTGACAGACAAATATGGAAGAATGTGGAAAGAGTACATGCTGTAGTGACAAAGGGAGAAAAGAACGGGTCTAAAGCCATAAGGAAGGTGTCTAATGGAACGCACCACTTAGAGAGGTAGAACTCGTAAAGTCTGACGGGACAGCGCAGAGGATTGTCAGTGTTCTCTGGCATCTCCATCACATCCTCGTCTTCCTCTGCCTTCCTCTTGGCAGGCAAGGCCGGCATGTCTAAGCATACAGGAAACACGCAGGCATAAAAACACATAATCAGGCAGGGGGACGCAGTCGCACAGGAGAGACAAATGCTAGCACACCTGGACATACGAGTATCATTGGTGAGCTGGTGCTACGTCATTTCCTGGTGGGAACGTTTTGAATTTTGTCTGTTGGCTTCAAGTTTGTTGTAGATCCGTTGCTACAATCTTAGCTTTATATCTTAAATCCACAGTTTAAATTTAAACTCTTTTATCCTCAGATTTAAAATCTAAATTAAACCCTTGGTGGTGGGTTGTGGTTTGTGCCATCAAAAAAATATATAAATAAAAATAACTTGCTGAATTCAAGCAGATTGCATCCCCCAGACCAGTCTACCTAACCGCCGTCAACAAACGTAATATGGCTTAAGGATTCAATCTGCTGTGCACACAGTGCAAAATGTTTTTAGTTAGCTCCGTAAATATTGGCGGCAGGGAAATTGGTGGAGAAGATAGCTGAATGAGAGGCGCGCATCTGGAGGCTTCATCAAATTAGAGAGGATGAGAAATTTATAGACTTGTTTGTTTCTGCGCCAGGTGCATCAGATGGGGGATCAGAAAGGATATCTCCTAGGGTCACAGTTCAACCTGAGCAGCCAGATTTCGGAGGAAGCATCGTTCCAAAAAGAAATAAAACGTATCTATTTAAACTTGCATATCGTCAATAGGGGGACTGTGACAGAGAAAGGACTGTGGCTATTATACATTTTTGGTGCTAAAAACCATTCCTGCACCATCATTGGTGGTTCCCCACTAGTTGGCTGGGTTTTGCCTTTGGTGGGGCGGGATGGGTTAAGACCACCTTCATGGCCATGTGTCGTTTCCGGCACTCACCCTCATTTATGTAACTGTGACCACTCACAAAGTTTCACTTTTCAAGTTACTCAACTTGAGACCATACTGAATCCATTAATGTGCTTATTAATTAATTAATGTGCTCTCTCTCTCTCTCTCTCTCTCTCTCTCTCTCTCTCTCGCTCTCTCTATCTTTTGAGGCATCCTGCAGGACTGCATCAACTCCCACTACAGCACCCAAGAGATGCTTAAGACTGAACCCCAAAGGCAAACAAAGGCTAGCATACCTAGACATAGGAAACCCCTAACGAAAGCTAGCACACACAGACATATAAACTCAAACACTAGCACACACGACCAGCAGCTGAAGGACGCAGCGGCACCTGAGCCGGGCCGGTTCCTGCGGGAATGGTGGAAGCGCAGGCACGTGGTCTTGGTGCCGCCGCTGGTCTTGGTGCAGCGGGTGACGTGGGCAAAGGAGAGGCGGCGGTGCTGGCGCAGGCTCTTGAGGTGGAAGAGCTTGGTGCTGAAGAAGAGCAGCGTGTTGAGGAGCACGATGGGGGAGTAGGCGCCCAGCTGCTTGCACTCCCACAGGTACTCCTCCTCCACACGCGAGTGCAGGTAGCCTGGACACAGGGGAGGTCAGAGGTCACAGGGTTTCATTTAGTTGATCGAAAATTTCCTCCACATTCCCCGAGGCTAACCTCGAACAGCCATGGGTAGTGCGTTTCTTAATTGTTTATTTTACTAGACAGGTACAGGTAACCAGCAACATTCAGTTACACTTGATCTCCTGTGTTTCATGGAGTACCTGAAATGTTATGTTGCACTAAGGGATGAATATCTGTAAACAAATTGACTGCCTATGCAACCAGTTTCTGGAACAGTTCAGCACAGTACTGCACAAGTCAACTGTAGACACAACAGGTTGAGACAGTTCTGCACAAGTCGCCTGTAGACGCAACAATACGCCTTTTTTCTTTATTGGTTTTTCTTCACAGTTTTGGGTGTGTGTATTCATCTCACCTGTGGGAAATATGGTAGGCTTCCAGTCCTTCAGCATTCTGGTAATTTCAAGGGTAAACTTGCTATAGAAGAGATCGGTGAAGATGTTCTCTATCCGTCCATTCTCAAAGAGGTACTGCAGAAAGGGAGAGATCGGGGACATGCCTCACACCATATTTCATGTGAAGGTCGTGAAAGCACGGGCGTGTTAAAACAGGAGTGTTAAAGGCGGGTAAGTTGGGATGGGTTAGTTACCTGCTGGATGCCCAGACAGAGGTAGAAGACACTGTCAGGGGTGTACTCCTCCCCATTGGGCCGGCGAACCTCTCTGATGAACCGACAAAGCCCATAGCTGAGCTCCGCAGAGGTGCACTGTAACACATCCTCTTTCAGGACTACAGGCCTCGCTGGGGGAGATAAACACCATCAGGGGACCACAGCCTGGAGCAGAATGTTTGTGCAGTACTGAGGCTAACTGCTGTGTGTGCAGCTTTGTGCAGTACTGAGGCTAACTGCTGTGTGTGCAGCTTTGTGCAGTACTGACACTAACTGCTGTGTGTGCAGCTTTGTGCAGTACTGACACTAACTGCTGTGTGTGCATGTTTGTGCGGTACTGAGACTAACTGCTGTGTATGTAGCATTGAGACTCAGTGATACGTGTATGAGCAGTACTGAGACACTGCACGTGTCGGTGTGTTTGAGCAGTAGTGAGGCTCACTGCTTAGTATGTGGCTTTGTATGCTAGGTACTGAGATCTCCGCTGTGTGGGTATATTTGTGTAATACTTGTGTTTGTACAGTACTGTGATGAACTGCTGAGTATTTTTGTACAGTAGATTAATTGTTTTCTTTGTGCAGCACAGAGGCACCCTGGTGTGTGTGTGTGTGTCTGTTTGTGCAGTATTGAAGCTCACTGCTGAGTGAGTATGCGTGCTGTACTGAGGCTTACTGCTCTGTGTGTGTATAAACGGTTCTGAGACTCACTGCCGTGTTTAGGCTGCTCCAGGTTGGGCTGTCTGCTCCTCCACTGGACCCACCCACTCCAGGCATTCACACCGTACAGGTGGTGTAGTTTGGTGCTGCCAATAGGGGGCATCGCTGAGCGTGCCACACCTGCAGTCACAACAGATGCCGCGCGTTTCCGACCCTGCAGGTCCAACAAAAAGACGCAGCTTGAGAGTCCAATGTACACACCCTCCCACAGTTTTACTGCTCTACATAAACAGGCACATTCTCATAGAACACATAGATTAAGACATTCTGCTGTAAAACCAGTCATTGAAAAAAACTCCAATAGAAGTGTTGAATGTATGCGTAGTGATGGCCTGGGAGAAGAGAGAAGTTTCCCATAAGCCACCATTATAGTTCACCAGGGTTTGTAGAGACAGAAGACATAATCCCAGAGCCAGGTTAATGGAGAACAGTCATCTGTAGATTAAGTCACAAATATGAAGTGCCTGAGTACCAGAACAGGCCAAAGAGGAATTCACAGAATATTAAGGGCTCCAATTAAACTTAAAGATTATTTAAGATGATGACATGATATTTGGATCATTATGTTTGCCTTTAGTAAAAGGCACAATGCGTAAACTCAATATTCATTCACTTATTTTCTGAAACTGCTTGACCAATTAAGGGTAGCCAGATGCAGGAGCCTAACCTGGCAGGAATAGGGCGCAAGGCAGGGCACCTCACATGGTACGCCCCATCGCAGTACCAGGAACACACAGTAGCACAGACAACCACTTGATTATGGAGAGCCTGGGTAACTGCGCTGCATTTTTCATAGAAATAAAGCCCGTTCCATCGACGATTAATCGTTTAGGAAGATGCATCCACTGGCCATGTATTTTACCTTGCTTTTTATGCAAGCATCAGCAGTGGCCAAGTAAGCATTTGGTCAGCGGCTTGTCACCCTTACACCACACTGGTGGTGAAGACCTTAAAAAAGTACCAGCCCGGGTTCATAATATGTAAATATAATTTTCTATTATGTTGCAGGGTAAAGATTGAGAACTTCGGGTTATCACCCATACCATAATTCACTGAAATAGAATATCAACCATATCTAATGGGTTAATTCCCTTAAGAAAACTTGTGAGAATGCTAGCATCAACTACTTGGAGCGAGAGGACAAGCACGTGTGAGGTCTGCAGGCTCAGAAACACTGCCTGCAGCTCCAGGCGCCCGTGCTACAGATGCCCACACTCTATGTATTCCACCCAAACCGTGGTTGGAGGGGTCCAGTCGATAACTTCCCCTCCTTGATACCGCTCAAAGAAAGTCAGTCTGCAGGTGCCCTAACACAAAATACTTCAATTCTAAATTTGGGGGGGAGGAGGAAGACAGAGGAAAAAAAATATTGCAAAAGGGATAAAAGATACCAAATTGTATACAGCAAACAGATGAATCTTGGTTATCATCGTTTCGGTACAGATGTTATTCTTGACTTCATTTACCTGGGTTACTTGCGTTTCTTACTTTATATATTTAAATGGGGTAGATACTAATGTTTATATTAAATGGGAAAGTATCAACTGTCAACATTAAAACCGATTCTACTGCTGTGAACCAAATTAGAAGCTAAACACTGAATAATTTCTACTTCCATATGTCACTGGCAACAGTGCCTCATAGCTAGTTAATGCTATTTGAACTTATGCATTAGGCAATAAAATGAGACCAAATGCAAAACAACTACCAGTGTGATCAACTAATGACAGAGAGGAAAGGTAATTAACACAAGTTGAAAATGAAACAAGTGGAATAATACAGACATAAACTTTATTTTTCCTTTTTGGCAAACCAGACAGCTATACAACTGCAATGCATTTCCATGGCCACTGAAGAAGTTCTGCCCTGGAGACTTCTCCCTGGCAGGTGTGCAGATTCCGCATCGCTGACTTGGTTAACACGTTTCGTTTCCCTTCACCTACGTTTCGGATTCAGATAATAAATCGGAGCCTTAAAACGAACTTTATCAGAGACCACTTTATTAATCTAAGGTAGCATTAAACTGTCAATGACATATTTTCTCAGCAGCACTCAAACTTCTAAAGTATAGGCTTTGCGCCTACTGGGCTATTTGAGATAATAACACTCAAAAACATGGCATGGTAAATATTATGAAACAAACCAAACTCAGAAGTATGTACACTGAATTATTTCCAGAGGCATGTTGTACAATAGAAGTGTGTCCCCTAGGGGCCTTAAATGGCACTGATAGTGAAAAGTGAAAGAAATTTGCCCCCTACTGGCTGATGCAGAAATGGCTGCTCACTGATAAAGAAAGCCCCAAAGAATACCGCACCGCAGTGCTACAAACATCATAGGCTTGCCATGACCAGCGCAGAACACGCACGCCAAATGCAGGGGCAAAACGGCATCGTGTCTGCCTGTCGCCAGGGCTGAAGCTAAAACCGGACGGCTGACAATCTTCTCGCCTCTTCACCATGCACCACGCCTTACTATGCAGCGCATCCTGGCTGGCGCCTCACTTCCCAAGTCCGTCTGTCAGGCGCATGTATGCTAACGAGTCTGCGTGGTGGTAGGGTGCCGGGGTTACGGCACGGTGTCGGGGCGTACCCGTTTTCTGGGGGGGAAGCCGTCCCTGGGTCTCCTTCGGCCTCGGGGTCTGGGTAGTGCACTCTGCCCTTTTACCGCCATCAGCTCAATCGACTCTGAGAAGTGGTTAGAAGTATTAAGGAGTTAGAGTGAGTCACTCCGCAAAGGTAGAGTCTGTGTGTCACTGTGTTCAGGGCTGAGGCTCACCAACGGGGAAGTCTGCCTCCAGGTCAACCATGGTAGGCGTGCTGAGGGTTTCCGAGGACCCCGCTCTGGGGCCAAATCTTTGTGTCGTAGGAGTGGGATCCCCCTCCCAGCTGTGGGGTGTGGACACTGCCTCCGACTCCAGGTCCCCACTGTAGGTGCTGCCCTGGTCTGAGACCAACCAAAACACCACATTTAGGCAACCGTTTGCTAAATAAGACTAGCAAAGAAGACCAAAGCTTCACGCGTACAACACCACTGCCGCCCTTGATTTCTGCCGTCATTACAACCGCCCTCCCCCCTCCCCTCTACCTCCGTGAGAGACCATTTTGTCCTTTTCCTCCTCCTCTTCCTCAGCAACGATGCAAGAGGGATCACCGTCCTTGACCTCCTGAATGGTCTGTAGGATACGCTCAGCACCATCAGCAGTCGCAGGCAGGAACATGGGAACTGGTACCTGGGCCAGGTGGAGACAAAGGTCACCCGAGCTACCAAGAAAAACATGAATAAATTAGCCTATGTTCAAAATGGAAACAAGAAAAGCGCCCACTGCCCCACTGATGAAAGGGGC
Organism: Hiodon alosoides; assembly: GCA_025775065.1. Lineage (NCBI taxonomy): Eukaryota > Metazoa > Chordata > Actinopteri > Hiodontiformes > Hiodontidae > Hiodon > Hiodon alosoides. The sequence goes on from JAOYSI010000006.1 coordinate 494,894, forward strand.
AGGCGTACCGGCACAGGCAGTCCCATAGGATAGGGTGTGTACTGAGTGAACATATGGAGCGGTACAGGGACGAAGATGGGCACAGGAACGGGCAGTATCAGCACCTTCATCTTCTCTGGCTCATCTGGGGACAGGGAGAGATCGCAACGGTGTTTGAGAGTGCCGGGTGTCTAGCTTACGAGGCCAGGCATCGGTGTTTCTGCGTTCTCTGGGAGCATGCATTTGTTTGTGCACGCATTACCGGTCTGCGTCTCTGTGCTCTCCGTTTGGGGTTTGCAGAGGGTGCCTTTGTTCTGGCTAATTGGTTTACACAGCAGGGCCTTGTTCTTCAGCATCCTGCGTGGAGCGGCTGGGGCCTTCATTGCATCTGTCTGAGTACTGGCCTGGGGAAACACATACAGCCCATTGACACACACGCCAGTCTCAGAGGTCACCTCATAGACAAAGAAAGAGGCAAACCCAAAACCTTCCCCGTCACTCACATCTCCGATGATCTTGGCTTGGCCGTGAGCGGAGGGAACAGTCCCTGAAAGCCAATGATTTCCAAAATAGAATAAGATTAAACCAGACCGTTTACTTCAATAAAAGAGAGTACAGTTAATACACAAAACAAATGTCAGCAGAATCTGGTTAACGCCAAACCAGACTGGATTTGAGTAATACTAAAGAACGCACTGGATAAGCTGACTGGTGCAGTACTACAACAGGGCTGTAAGAGTAGCAGCATATACAAAAAAATATTTAAAAAAAATTCTCAGAAGGTTGTTTTTTCTTTTTGGATTAAGCGCGCGCGCACACACACACTTTTCGTTTATCATCAGCATATTATAAAATGAGTCAATTTTGTGAAATGAAGTGTTCCATAACAAGATTACTGGGACTCTTCTCCCCACAATTAGTCCCATGCAGCTTCAATTATATTTAAATCGAGTCTTTGAAGGGGGCATTCCATACGTTTTGTATAAATGGCAAGATGTTATTATGCATGATTATCGTTCATGTTACAGCATTTCATCTTACGTTCTTTATGCATGGAATACGAATCACACAAGCAGACGCGTGGTGCCAATTTCACCACAGTTTTTACTGTGCAGGTAGCATGCAGTGACCCTTTTCAGATTCAGTCATTTATAGGCAAAACTGAATCATCTAACCAAAGCACCATTAACCATTATTTATCATACCAATTTCTGCCTTCAGCATAATTTGGTTTTTCCATCTCGTTTAATGTCTCTTACTGCAACATTCTTCAAGTCTTGGTTTCTATGAGTTACCTTCATGCTGCATCAACTGACAGCACACACAAATTCCATAAGGAATGGAGTTTTAACAATTACCATCTGTAAGACAGCTTGGTGCATCTTCCAGCCTTTAGTACTCGAGTAGGCTTCCGATACTACCTTGAATATCAAGACGTAAACCGTTCCATTTATTTGAGTGAAACATTTACACTGACAGCCAAGCAAATCCTAACAACTATTCTGCAGTACAAAAAAAGAGGGCGATTACCTCTATGGATGTGTAGCAAGGAACAGCTAACAACAAATTATCAGACTGGAAAATGGGAAAACCTGCTCATGTTACTTTGAGTTGGGGCAGTCACAAGTTTCTGAAGTTAACCAAACTTTATGGACAAAACGCAATAAAATGACAGTGAGCTGAGTTGGCCAAGAGCGGGCCTTTTATTGGGATACCAGTGCAGCTGGAAAGCCAAACGTTTGTTTATGTAGATATTGACGTGACCATTACCTTGCAGGGCCATGTTGGCAGTGATAGACGGCTGCCCCGTGGGGACACTGGCAAGTGAGACCACATTGGCGATGACGGGGGTGGCCTCTTTGGAAGGTAGGTTTGGGAGGGGGGTAAGGGCAGAGGGACCAGCGAGGTGTGGGGGTAGGGGCAGTGGCTGAGGGGTCTCAGCAGACACAGGGTGGATTAGGGAGGGCACTGGAAAGAAAAAAAGTGAAAAGGGAAGATTTAGAAAGACAGCTTTGAGAGAGTTTTTCCCCTTAAAAATAGTCAGAGATTTTAAACAATGGAATTAAGAACAAGTTTGATATGAGTCACCACTGAAACGCATCCCGAGTGCAGAAACAAAAAGGTACAATTTTTTGGGGAAAACCCTGGAACGGCCCGCATACCCTGCGTTGACGTGCCTGTAACGGCGACCCGTGGGTCACCGGAGGCGTGCTGAGAGCAGAACTGAAGCAGACACAGCAGATTACAGAAGTGCTTCATCTCGCCCAGCCACTTCAACGACTCACTCAACTTCCCCTGCCGCCTGCACGTGTCACACTTCGCCATCTGGAGGAGAGAGAGCGCCATGACGCTGAACCGCCAGCTAAAACTGAAACCACTAATGCAACTCAAAGGGATGTCGCCACTAGTCGTACATTGACTGCGCCAACTCACTGAAGATAAATAGACTTTAGTATTCGTACTTGTTACGATGAAAGTTACGATGAAAGAGCTGCCACTGCCACTAACCACTAGCGAAAAAGTGGTTTGGGCGGCAAAACATTGTTAAACCTAGTAGTACAGAACGACTTACTGAGAATCATGGTTCTCAGTTATGTTATAAGTTGGTGACAGAACAAGCGTATAGTGGGCACAGGTTGGAGGTTTCACGCAGAGGAAGAGATCAGTCTACAGGGGAGTCTGTCTCAGTAAAAGAACAATGCGTGTTGAGCTTTTGGCTCTGACCTGGTAGAAGAGCACGGTGTATAGGGACATGCACTCCTCGCGGCAGAACTCCTCGAGCTTGCCTCCGAAATGGTTCTGGATCATCTTCTGGGCTGTGTTGGTGCAGAAGGCACAGGAACGGCAGTGGCTCCCTGAACGCTTGGCTAGGTCATGTTTGTAGAGCAGTTTACAACCTTTCACACGGAGAGATGGTCATAGTTAGTCAGCCAATTACATGATTCTCCCCATTATATCAATGTCACCCAGAGGAGCCTGGTGGAACTCTCCACCTGCCCATAGGCAGCTGGTGGTGTTAAAGCACCAGGCTTGTAACCAAGTCCCACCCCAGCTGCAAACCAAGCATGTGATAGCATGGTTCCACCAGTAAGACCACCACTTGCTCCTGCCTCATCTTCTCTAGGCCAGAAGCACGGAGGACAGAAACACGGAGGCGGCCACTGTTGAGCCAATGGAGCCATCCCCAGACACCCCGCTTCTCCTTTTATGGAGAACCAGCGGGGCATCGTGTCATCTTTTGTGAGGTAAAGAGGACTATTTGAGGCCGCTGAATCTGCCCCAAAATATGCCTGCGAGAGCCAAAGCTGACGGGAGGGCTGCCACCATCGCGCCCATGTTTCTGGCCGTAGCGTGACCGAGCAGTCTGGTCTGTTCAAGTTGGCGCTTATTAACCAGCTGAAGCTCCTTCAGGGTGCGGTCAGGGAAGAACACGCCATCTGTCACAGTCAGCAACTTAGAGTCTTATACTGCCAATATATCGCTTAGCTTCCTGGATGGGCAATAAAATCACTAGCCAAGTAAGCTCTGTTGTGATTTTTAAAAAGGTTTTAGCTAAATAGGCTCCCAAATATTAATCGTGCACAGTTTTAGGGCAAAGGCGACATCTCTGGACAGAAAAAAGTTCTGTGGGCAAAGCTACCAACACTACAGGCGAGAAGACAGTCAGGCCTAATTTGTCTGCATCATCCAGTCAATAAAGCAAAAGCAGTAAAGCATAGCTAGGTGCTGCCAAGTGGCCTGCAAAAATGTTAAACACAAACCTATGTGAATCGCATTACTACCAAAGACTGCTGAAGTTAGACTTGAGCGTATAGCTTGAGTTCCAATATTGTCCAGCAATAAAATTATGCAAACGTACAGCTAAAAACCATTGAAAAAAGATTTGATAGGCATTACTTTTTGATAGGAAATACCGCATAGATTTTAGAGATATGCAAACACTGACCCTCGCTGCAAAACGGCCGATCCAGGTGGTTGAACTTGACCACATCCTTGACGACCTTTTCAATCTTGCAATACTCACAACGGGCCGAGACAGAGTTAACCTTTTTGAACTCCTCAGAGCAGCTCTTCCTGCAGAACACCAACATCTGACCCTAACACAGACAAGAGGGTCAAACACACAGTAACACTGGCGCACAGCAGGCACAAACACATAGTGATGGACTAGACTGAGTTTGAAACACTGGCAGATACCTTGAACTGGAGGAGCTCCGGTTTAGTGGAGAAGAGATGGTAGCACTGCTTGCAAGAGAGTCTGATAAGACCTCGGGACACGGTGAAAGGTTGGGCGTGGCCAGAGCCTTGTCTGCATGACTGGATGGGAGGACCCTGGGTGGAGCCCAAGCCATGGCTCACAGCGGAAGGCAGGGCATGAGCAGAGCTGTGCCCATGGGACAACGTGGAGGGTGGGGTGTGGCCAGAGCCTTGTCTGCATGACTGGGAAGGAGAAGCCTGGGTGGAGCCCAGGCCATGGTTCACCGGTGAAGGAGGGGCATGAGCACGGCTGTGCCCATGGGGTAAAGAGGAGGGTGGGAGCATGGCAGGAACAGGTCCTCGGGATAAGGAGGGCAGGGCAAGGGCGGAAGCAGGTCCGCGGGCAACAGTGGAGGGTGGGGCTGGTCCATGGTCCGGTGCCGAAGGAGGAAGCAGGCCAGGAGCTCGGGATGGAGCCACAGAAGTGTGGGAAGGGTTGGGCTGTCCCAAGGGTGCTGGGACATCCAAAGTTGCAGAGCCCAGGGCCGAGGCAGCACCATTGACCTGAGGGACTGACTTGTTGAACACCGCCTGCATGCATTATAAAAAGGAAAGTTAAAATTTAACTGAGAAACCGCTTGTCCGGTATAAAAGTGTGAAAGCAACGTTGACTTTATTCACGTCTCTCAAAAACATTGCAGCACGAATGCCAATCATGAGAATTTTTGTTTGCGTAGCAACCCGAGTCACCCCACCATAGTGAGCCTGTGTTATTTGCATTAGCAGATCTTCCCTTGACATGGGATTTTGATGCGACACACCGCATTTAAAAATTTTCATAAGCGTCTGATTGCAATCTGCGCAGAATCATTAATCTTCAAATAATCTCAATTTGCAACACATACCGAGAGACATGATATCAATATTTTATAAATATCAGCTAAATGGGCATGCGCTTAAACAAGTGTTCTACTGAAGTGCTTCAATGATTTGAACCTGCAAACTACTGGTTACAAGGCTAGCACCACCCCTGGGCTGAAAGATGAACCAACTGGCGTACCTGAAAACCGACAACACACGTGTAGGAACAGAAGTTGCGAATAGAGCCGTCAGTCATGGCCAGGTGGTACTGGGGCACGGCCATCACACGGCAGTGATGACATGGAAACGACGCACCTGAGTATCACACACACATATGTTACCGCTCACATGATCCCAAAGTGGCTCTCCTGCACAGCTACAGATTTATTGATGGATTTAAGAACCACTTTTTTGAATAATTAATCCATAATTACATGGATATAAACTGACCCTTTTTTCCCCCAGAATATTTTAAAGGGAGAGACCACTAGCACCGGAGTGTGAAAGGTATGCATGACCACAGGTTTGTACTGTATTGTATTAGATGTCTCCGCACATCCTCTCACGTACCCGACAGCGTGTTTCTCTGCTGGCTGGCAGCCACACAGCTGGCAGAGCAGTAAAACTCAGTCTTGCCCTGTTGGGAGGAGTGCTCCACCATTTCGGCCAGTCCACTTATACTGTGGCAATGTGTACAGGTCTTCTCATTCTTCTGGAAGGCAGAGTAAATGGCACGTGCAACCGTTTGGACTTGGAGCAGCGCACAGTCTAATTTTTTTTCCCCTACTCCATTTTCATTTTATTCCCAACACACAATTTTGATGTCATGTAATTACTACATTAGTTTCTAAGTAAAACCATGCATGTCGCACCACCCCCAAAAAGCCTTATGGTTTGAATACCAGTCTTAAAGAAAGGGATAGCAGTGGAAAATACTTTCAGTGTTGGCAGCTGAGATCTGAAATTCGTGTCTGGCGGAGAGCAATTCGACGTGGGTTAAATCTAGAAGGTTCAATTGTCGTCACCTGTTTGTATGCCGTGACGCAGATGGAACTGCAGAACTTCTTAGTGGCGCCCTCTATCTGCAGTATGTGGCAGTGCCCATTGCCGCTGTAGCAGTAGCCGCCACAGTTCTCACAACAGTTCATAGTGAGGTTGTTGGAGGAACGGAACTGTGAGAAACACGAATCGCTGCACAGCTTGTGCACGCCTCCCTGGTAGTTCACCTCATGTGTGATCTGAAAAAGGGAGAGAAGCGCTTCTCAGAATAAAATCTACACGGAACTGCACAAAACACCAATTTCAAAAATATGGAAAGGTATGTAATTTAAGTCAAGTTTAACTTATTTTCCTTATGCATTAGAAATGGTAAACAAATGACTTGCAAAACCTTAATGGGTAGGTGAGTGCACACCAACACACACCTAAATATAAAATTTACTGATTGCATAAGTACAAGGTGGAAGCACATACTGCCGAGAATATTCATATCGATGACGAGTTTGCTTCTAAAACACAGTCAACACTAAAGTCTAAAATTGCCTGTACTACATATTTTACACTCACACAAACACCTGAACCCCATATAAACCTTACACAACCCCTCCGGTTGGCCCTTACAACGGCAGTTTTCTGGCACATGCTGCACTCGCTGGCCACCGTGGAGGAAGCCGTGTTCCTCCGGAAGTCAAAAGAAGAGAGACAGGCCTGGCTGCAGAAGTCCTTCACCGCCCCGGCTGTGTCCACGGGGGCGATGATCACATCCTTTGGGTTCTCAATCTCCCTGAGCCACAGAGGGAGTGGTGACAAACATTTTGTAATAAAATTACAAACAAAGAGTTTGAGACGGGCAGCTCTGAGGGATAGACAGACACACATTGAGTCACATCAGACTGGTGACACGCATTGGACGGGTATGCAGACGAGTTACTCACTTGAGACAGTAGTGGCAGGTTTTCCTCTGAGCAGACTTGGTGGAGGGGGGCAAGTTGTAGCCGGTCAGGCAGACAGTGGAGCAGAAGAGCTGGGAGGAGCCCTTGCGTTGGAAGGCAGTCTGCCCCTTCTGAAGGACCTTGGAGCACCCAGAGCAGCACACACGCACTGTGCAGGGGGGGCCGTTTAGGGGTGGCAGTGAGGGTGCGGACTGCATCCCACGTGTGGTATGGGCAGCTGTAGGCGCAGAACCAGAAGAATGTGGGGCTGCAGGACCTGGGCAGGAAACGTAGTCACAATTGAGTCTTTGGGGACTATAGTAGCCAACTTGGCTAAACCTTAGGGGCCTGGATTTTCTTCTTGGCGCGAAAAAAAACAAACAGAACGACTGGGTATGAGCGAGGCTCTGTGCTTACTTTTTTGCTGCATCTAAACTTAGGATCACATCAAAAACAATCAGGCACGCACTCGCAAAGAATTTGCAGGTTCAGAATGTCCAACTCCAGCATAACAATGCAAGACATAAAAAAAAATAAACTTACCCTGCATGAATGTTTTAACCACATCGTTCTTATAAGGTATGGTATGCAATTAATTGGAATCACATGTTCCCCAGATAGAAATACTGTACCATTTCTCAATATACTTAAGAGTTCCCATATTATACAATGGCATGTATTTAAAACTTAAATCCACCTTAGGACTTTGGCATTGAACCACGGCTTTGCTGGGAATGTTCACCAACCTTGGTTAAACTTTTAAATGGCTTTACAGTTACATTTCCAGTCAAAATTTGAGTAGACCTGACCATGCTGCATTTCGTTTCTTTAAACACTTTAAAATTACATTCAGGAATGACAAACATGCGCATCTGCTACCTACGATTATAGTAATAATGAATCCCCACCCGACTGATAGCTAAAGTTTAATTAGGCAAAATTCTAGATAATGCGAGAAAATATAAGATACTTTTATACTGCTCAGTGTACCAAAACCCAGTTTTTATCAAATAGACATTTTAGACTGATATTTACATTTGTATTTAAAGTATTTGTATTTATGTATGTAAGTATACATACCATAGATTGAAATATTAAGTGTTTATAGACAATTTTATTCAGTTAAAAGCATTTATATAAACGAAAACCAAGTTTCAAATCAGAAGTGCTTTTTATTGGCACCGTATAATAAGCCAGTCAGCTTTCCATACACAAGCAACAGTCACCTCCGCACTTGTTGAGCTGGCACACGCACACGCACACGCACACGCACACGCACACGCACACGCACACGCACACCCAATCCCCACGTCTTTCGGGCATTAAAGCATAGAAACAGCCATCACGAAGCCGACGCAAGAAAGAAAACGGAAACATTCAGCCCAGTGGTTTTAGGCAACTAGACGGAGACTTTTGCAGGCCAGACATTTGGCCCACACAGTGCCATAAACCCACAAACGAGCGTGCGCGCACCTCACCTAACGTTCCTCCCACAGAGAACACCGAGCAGATCCTCAGCTCCTCCGTACTCTTGTGCTGCTGGACAAACTCCTGCAAAGTATGAGGAATGCAACATCAACTACATACAGTGCAGTGACGCCAATAGCTTACTATCCCTACAGCGTCAGGCTGCAAATGCAACTACGCAAGGGGAAGACGGCGAACTTACGTCGCTGGTGTCTGGCTCATCTTTGATACGTCTATGGGGGAGGAGGGCGCGGTCGTATTCTTCATCAACTGGTTCGTCCTTGATATTTAGGGGAGGGGTTATAGGGTCATCCTCTGTGTTCCCCGCTGATGCTTTCTGGAGGTCAAGGAAGGACATCTGATAATCCCACAAACATGCAAAACTAAGGAAAAGAGGGATTCTTTCCTGCACTAAGTTCAGTCACAAACTTAGACCACTTTAAACTCACAAAAACTCCTCATCCTAGTGCAGAGGTGGGAAATTCTGGTCCTGGAGGTACAGGTTTTCAGTCTAAGCAAAAGCTGATGTTTATTTTGTCATCCTTGTAAGAGAATTTCCCCAGCCCACGTAGGTATTAAAGTATGCTGTAGCGCAGACCACCACGGTCTGTGGGTGTCATTACTATTACTGTGAAGTACACGTTAACAAGTACCAGAACACACCAGCAACATTACGAAACCAATGTGCAGATGTGGACAGAGCTTGCACGTCTCACCTCAGCTTCAAACCTTTCATTACATTACAAGTGTGCACTGTATGAAGAATATTATAATCAGCATCAACAAACATGTTCTTAAACTTTAACTGAATAATGAATCAATACACTTAAATACTGCATCCAATTAAGAATAGTTTATGTTAACGAATAAAAATAAGGCAAAAGATTTGACCAGTAAAGTGTCACCTTACCTACAACTATCGCATCTATTACCAACAATTTTTCGTTCCCCCTTTACCAAAAATGACTTGTTGCTACAATTATGGGAGTCGGTTTAACAGGTCAGCAGAGAGGAGAACATTTCTCATAGCAATTTTCAGAACCGGTTTTTGTTACTATGGCGTTGGGATACCTGTGCATGAGGCACCAAGGTGCCTACACCTGCTTCCTGCTCGGAACACCTGGTCTCAGCAGTCTCAGACGGCGCCACGGCCTCAACATCTACAACAAAGAGGAGTGGATCACACGGCCTGCCCCGCTTCAAGGACCACAGGAGCTGTGCATCTTAAAACTGATGTTGATTACTGGTTAGTAATAAACGGGTACAATCATGTTCAGCATTAACACTAAGCAGATACAGGTCAGGATTAACTTTAACATTTAGCACTAAACCGAAAGCGAGAGAGAGAGAGAGATTCTGGTAAGAATTAACATTAAGTGTTGGCATCCAACATCAGATATACGTGAATGGGGAGATCTCCCTACCATTGCTCTGGCTGGTTCCCCATATGGAGGCGAGGTCCTGGGGTTTTGAGGAGGAGGAGGCGGCGAGAGGCATCCCTCTGTCATCTTTTTGACCGGCTCCGTCTGGCTGGCTGTCCTTCTCAGGCTCAGCAACACCACCAGTGTGCTTGCCGGCCAAAGGGAGGCAGTGTGCTTCCCCAGAAACAGAAACTGAAAGTTTCAGATGCAGGAAACGCATTAGAGCAAAGGTCCGAGCACTGCAGCTCCTAGAGAGCAGCTATCCAGGAGTTACTTGAAGATTAAATTTGGCCTATACAAACAAAGCTATAAAAACCACCATTACATACATAACAAAATAACTAGGCTTTATCACATAGCATTTCAGAAAACCGCTTGGGAAAAAAAAATTAAATAAAAAAATATTGCTAGGTTTATATTGGAAGCAAATATGAAAAACCTTGAACTACTGCAGTGGTACAAGCCATCAAGTGACTGAATTCTAGGTAAAAATTGATTAATCATTAATGTGTACCAATATTAGTTGTAATTTGTAAATCGATATACTCAACCACAATTAAATGAAATCATCCTGATTAAAATTAGTATAAGCAACATTTAATTGAATAAATGATCAGCAGTAGTACCCCTTTTATCTCTTTTTCAGTACAAGAGCTTCATTAAAAGTAATGAAATTCAATTAAGTATTCATTGAAAGTCACAACACTTCAACCTCTTATTCATCAGTATAAAGGACAAAACACTAAGGAATATTCACCTTCCTAGGCCTTACTAAACAAAAACCACGGCTCTCAAAACCTCAGTCAAAACAAAGAATAGATTTTTGTTCTAAATATGGATTTTACAAACTTAGTGTGCCCAATATTAAACATTTACAAATAATTACAACTTTAAGCAATCCGCTGGGTTTTACCTGATCGTGTGACAGAGCTTATTGGACAGTCAGCTGGTGTGGGCGAGGTGGTGCTGATGTTGAAAATGTAATGACACAACCTCATTGGCTGAGTGCCTCCTCCCTCCCCCTAACTGCTACATATACCGCATCAAAAAAATTAAATTAAATTAAAAACCCCCGGCCGGCAATGGCTTAGCCACAGCCGAACATGTTCGAACCTGAGTCAAGCCCAGAACGGGACTAGCTTGTGGCTCAAATTGTTTAGCTTGCAAACGTAACGTACGAGTAGCGGACACTTCACCAGTAAATTCACCAGTCCATACTACATCTATCCATTTCAGAACACCAAGATTTCTATCACCTTTTCTAGCCAGAACATCAACTTAGAAATAACACCATTTGCTTTAATAGCTTAGGCACTGCCTCCTATATCCAAACAAAATACCTATAGCTGGCGAGCAACAATTTTCTCATTCCTAAAAGCCAGTATTGAGGAAGCTGATGCTGCACGAAACATTAGCAAGCTAGCCAACATCATTTTAACTAGTATTAGCTAGCATCACTACTATGTAACTAGCAATCTCGACTAAGCCAGCCACTTCTTGAGTGTTTGCTGCCAGATGCAATTACAATGGGAGAACAGCAGTCATCGCATTATTTTCGACAATGGTCGTCTTTTTGGAAGAATAGAGACATTGTGTGCTTTGCAGAAAGGCACTGCAAGTTCTTCTCTTCAGTGAGTCCCAACAATGAAGAATGTCAGTTTGCATGGGACAAGCTGCTTAAGGAGGAGGGATAAGCAAATAACAGATCCACTCTCATTGGTGCATTAAAATAAATATGTGAGGAGCCCAAAAAAAAATAAAAAAAATAAAAAAACCACACACACACAGAAATGACCTGAGATTTGGGGCAAACTTTGTAAAACTACATTTCAGGGGCGGAAATCAATTTACAATTGTTCTTGAGTCACGCAGTGTGCCAATACCATAAATTAAAAAAATTAAAAACACTGGAAAATTATGTTTTTTGACTATATAAATGACCTTAAATCAAGACAGAAGGCAGGCCCACAACAACGGACTAGTGTCCCAAGGCCAAAGTTGACCCACAGAGCACGTGAACACTCGGTCGTTACTCACCTCTGCCAACGCCACTGTCTACCGGACTGTGGTCCACCACAGTGGCGCTGTTCTGAGCTGCTGTGGGCCAGTGGGACAGCGCTCCTGACCGCGTGTCCAGTCGGGTCTCGCTCGGTACCGCCGCCATGTCCCACTCCTCTTCATCAGCCCCAATCACCGGAACCCCATCCAACTCCTCCTCTGTGCCTTGGTCATTACTGTTCAGCACCTGTCTATCCAGAACAGCAGACTGAGCCTTCTTGTTAGCCCTTGCCTGAAAGAAAACAAATAACACCATGGTAAAATATGCAAGTTATAGTTTTAAAATTATTTTTAAGAAGTATACAAAGACAATAAATTGGCGATTGAGATGTTGATCCTGGGAAAACAATACTGTTGAACCCAAGATACATGCAAAAATCTGATCCTGCAATTGTTAAGCTTCGATGATAAATTCTAGCTACCAATACACATTTCGAAAGGAAAAAAAAAACAAAAAAAACAAAAAAACTATAGAAACTGCATTGGCAGAAATTCATAGTCCTGACTATTCCGAGTCCAGAGGGAGTTTAAATGTTTGATTCTGAGACAATGTCAAGATGAGGGATGTCGGTAAGGACAGGACATACAAAGAGGGAAAGAATCTGGAAACTCCACATCAACAGCAACCCATCCTGACTGGCACCCCCTCCACTACAATTACAACAAAACTGCTAATAAAACACGCAGGGAGAGCAGCCATCACCACACATCAAAACTCCCATGCGTCACTACAGGACAATCACAGCAGCAAGACTTTAATTCTCAGTTAAGCGATGTTTGACTAAGCAACTTCCCTTTTGGAATGCAACAGACTGAACCGTAGATATTACATGGAGAATTTCAGGTAAATCAGACAAACTTTAATACAATTTGCCATATCCGTTAAAATCAATTGTAATTACACCATTTTTTTTTTCATATTTTTGGGAAAAACAGAGGGAAGTGATGGCAGTTCTAGCACAGAGAGTGTCTTTTGACATAGGTCTGGTGTCTCAACTAATCATTTCCTATAGATCCACTATGGGGTCAGTGAGTGCAATATTTAGTGAGAGACTGTTCTACCTGGCCCTCTGTCACCTCATTTCCTCTACTACCAGAAACCAAACTGCACCAGCCAAGCCACACACATGGCCTCTTAGGATATTTGTTATGAGTCAGATGCCACCAGCATATCCAAGTACGGATGATATAGACATGCAGGTGGAGTTTGCTAGGCTGTTTTTACTTTGATTTTTTTAAATAAAAACTTAAATATTTGAAATAGCAAAAAGTCTAATTGAACTTTACAATTCACCTTAAAATATAAGTTGAAAATCGGTGCCACGGACTTGTGAATAAGTATTCACAACATGCGTGATCTTTGAGATCATTGCCCAAGACGAATCAATACCGGGTGTGGAAAGTTTCCAAAGCCATCCACCACCGCGGTTCCTGCTCAGTGCCAGATACGAAAGCAAGCTGCCCTGTTCAGACTTGGAGCCAAGGGGCCCGTGGGCAAAATAAATTAACCAACAACTGTGAAACTCAAAGCTCAGTGTGGCTCCGCCCTGCAGCTGAAAAATGGCATATAACTCTGCAGATTTTCATTTTTTTTAAATTGACAGAGGTAACATAAAACAGCTTGGACTCGGACACTCTCTTCTAATGACCTGGAAGATCATGTACACCGTATAGTACGCATTACCCAAATGGGTACGTCAGTTCCCCGTTCACCAGTGTAATGACCACACAAAGCCAAGAATACCAGTAAGACAGTAGGAAAGGCATGAGAGGGAAGAAAGTGAGATGAGGAAAAACGGGATGTTGAAAAAGAGAGCAGGATCAGGTGAAGGGGATGAAGGGATAGGGGCATCGAGCAGTTTCCACGGTACCCTCCCCTTCTTCCAATTCTTCTTTCTCGGCATCTGTAGAAACAAACACAGAAACAATTCAACACTGGAGAAAATTTTGCAATAATGAATACAAAACTCTGCAGTTATAACCAACTGACTAGGAACAACCATAGGAGAATGAGTGCAAAAGTAATCAAGATCATACCATAATATCACAGTAAAGTCATAAGCCAAATTAGCAGCAAACACTAGCAAAACCAGTAGTGGCTCTGTTGCTGGCTAGCTACATTTCAAGTGCTATGCATTGGGTTAACCAGGCTTTTACTGTGGAAGTGTAGTCAAATATTGCAATATTTGCTAATCAGCTTGCTAAACTTAAAAACAAAATTTTGTGAAACAATGCGCACACCATAACCCTGTAGGATATCTACCGTAATTTTCAGACTATTGAGCGCACCTGAATATAAGCCGCACCCACTAACTTTAAAAACAAAAATTTGGGCATATATAGGCCGCAAGTGTCCACATTGTAACATGAAATATTTACACAGAAAGATTTTTTTTTAACTTTTGATTAAATGCGTAACGTAAATGCTTTTTTCCCGCTGGTTTAAAAAAAAAAAAGATGACTACCAGGAAAGTCACTGATCGCCATCTTCATCTTCATCCTGTGCACTAAAACCACTAAAGTCGTCTTCTTCAGTCAGTGTGAACCGCCCCAGAATTACTTCGTCACACACTTCCTCAGTCTCCCTTTCGTTGTCGCTCTCAAATGTCACTTACATCTCGAGGCAAATTCGCCCTTGAGCTTGTGATATCCTCTTCATCACGCAGCAGTCCAGCCTTTCGAAACCCGTTGGATATAGTAGATTTTTTGACACTGCTCCACGCTGTTAGGATCCACTGGCAGACTTGAGCAAAAGTTGCTCTTCACATGCGGCCAGTTTTGGTAAATGATTTCTCGCCGCTAGTCATCCAAGCCTCCCACTGAACTTAGAGTGCCACTTTAAATTCACGATTCACACTGATGTCGAGTGGCTGCAAATACTTTGTTGTGCCCTCAGGAACCACCGCTGGAATTGAGTTTGTCCTCTTGATGGCTGCTTTCACAGAATCGGTTATATGGGCCCTCATGCTGTCCAAAACGAGCAATGCTTTTTTTCTGTGAAAAAATCCCCCCAGTCGCTTGCCATACCACTCTGTCAGCCATTCCTTCATTAGGCTTTCTATAATCCACCCTTTCTTGTTGACTTTCACGACGATTTCTTTCGGGAGTTTTTCTTTTGGCATTGTCATCCGCTTAAAAATCACCATTGGTGGAAGCTTTTGTCCGGATGCCGTGCAGCTCAGAACACAAGTGAAATGCGTTCTCTCATGGCCAGTTTTCAGCTTGACGGACGAGTCACCTTTTTTGTTAACAGTCCTAGTAAGAGGCAGGTCAAACGTCAAAGGTACTTCATCCATATTTATGATGTCGTCTGGTCCGATGGAATTCTCGGCTATCCTTGTTTGAGTGAATTTGCGGAAGTTTGTAACTTTTTCCTCGTAGTCGGGGGGGGAGTTGCTGACACAGAGTCGTCCGTGCCCTGATGGACAGGCCTTTTCGTCTCATAAATCTGAGACACCACGATGGGCCACCTCTAAAACCTTCAATCTTCTCTTCATTGGCGATTGTTTTGGCTTTCAGTTGGATTTGCACAGTGGAAACACCTTGGCCGTCTGCTCTCTGTGTGTTCACCCAGTCTTCAAGAACGTTTTCAAGTTCAGGCCATCTGCTATTCTTACCTCTGAAAGCTTTTGTCGTCTTTTTGCATTGAGTCAGTTCTTCACGCTGCTGTCTCCAACGTCTCATCATCGATTCATTGATGCCAAGCTTACGTGCAGCAGCTCTATTTCCTACCGCCAGATCGATCGCCTTTAACTTGAAAGCTGCATCATATGCATTTCTTCGTGTGTTTTCCATTAGGTTTTCCACGCGTGCATGAAGCGCAAATGACTGAGCTGAAGAATTTAGTGTGAGTGCGTTTGATTTAATTCGAACAGTTTCATTGGTCCACTGTGACCTCTTCGGTAATTTCATTGGTCCAATGTGATCATGTGGCTGCATGAAGCTCGTTAGCCCGTAAAAATCCATAAATTAGCCGTATCATTGTTAAAGCCGCATTGTTCAAAGCGTGTGAAAAAAGTAGCGGCTTATAGTCCGGAAATTACGGTAGTTATCAATGTAGCATGCTAGCACAACACAAACGAACTCAAATATTAAAACCATTTGCACTGTAAATACAGCCCAACGACATACTGATAGCGATCGTAAAACCGTCGCACATTCCTTGCTTTGTTACTCTAATCAACCTTAGGTAGGTCAACTGAAGGAGAAATGCCCAACTTAAGCGACGCTAGG
This sequence comes from Hiodon alosoides, assembly GCA_025775065.1. Lineage (NCBI taxonomy): Eukaryota > Metazoa > Chordata > Actinopteri > Hiodontiformes > Hiodontidae > Hiodon > Hiodon alosoides. The sequence goes on from JAOYSI010000006.1 coordinate 511,041, forward strand.
TTTCAGTACATCACACTGTTATAGCTAACTAGCATGAGGTTCAACGACCGCGATAAGAAAAGTTTAAAACATACTAATAATTATCAATAACAGTACGTCGTGAAACAATCTGCACTTGTTTAAATTGTTCGGCGACTTAAATGACTTCTCATTGCAGGGGTGTAACGTGTCTTTCGGTTGCCAATGATGCAAACAAAATTATCTACTAAGATCGTTTTCCAACTTTTCAGGGCGCGTACCCTTTTACAAAACCATTAACGTTAAAGCGTATCCCCACGTAAAGATTCCCCTATTAAAGTATATTTTCATATAACAACAAAATTCCGGCTTAAGTAGGCAGGACTTTCTTATATACGCAAAATATCCCTGTTAAAAAACTACTCGACCATCTCGCGTATTATAAAAGCTTAACTTACCTTCGGGTGTGCAGATTTTCCAGCACTTTTTGTGTTTATATCGGGAATAATTGATGACAGCTGCCGCCTTAAATCAGTGTCGATATTTGGGGTTCAATCGGCGAACATGCTTGTCGGTTTTTTCTTCTGTGTCTGTAAAATTTTCCAAACAATGGCAATAACTAATTTGCATATTTTACATTTTGAAATTGGTAGGTTTATATTGGGTCATATTCCAAAGCGCGCCCACTGACCCCATGGAGGCGCTGTAGCAAACGCCTGAAATTGAAATTGAAATTGTGAAGCATGATATCTGGACTTGATTGACTTTGAGACACCAGACCAACATCAAAAGACCCTCTCTCTCATGCTAGAACTTTGATATGCTGTAATTACCTACTTTTGGTGTGGTCATTTCCATGTTTTTCCCAAAATCAAAGACACAAAAAAATCTCATTAGGCCCAAGTACCATTAACTAATGTGAAACTTCATGCATTTTATTGTTAAATAAAAAGATAGTCAAATGACAAGCTTATCAAAACTGACTATATCGCTAAAAATACAGATAAGGCTTGTCGCAGTTTGTTTGATTCACTTTGAAATTCTCCACGTGGGGCCCATGGCCAGTCTAATGATACACTCGGCAAATCACATTGAATTCAACGTTCAGCATGACATTTTGGCAGTTTAGAACAATAAACAAAAGTTGCAACTGCAATTTTCTCTAATAGCAGATAATTACTGAGCAGTGATACTGAGATGGTCAAATTTACAAAATTAAGTGAAATTTGGGGCCAAAACCCAGCATGAACAGTATGGCCTGCCAGGACCAGGAGAGAGAATGGCCAATATGAACTGTCATCACCACCAAATGCCATTCAGGAAGTTAACAACTCAATTCAGTCACCGTTCTCTAGCCAATGAAAAGCATTTAAACCACTCAAAACTGGCATCACTACAGTCAAACCTATTATTACCCTAAATTTCAGCAGACAACCAGGTGCTCCGTGTACTCAGCATTTCAGGAATTGGAAAGACCTTGAATATAATCAGAATATTTTAAACTTGATTTCCACCTCACTTCCACTATTAAGAAATGTTTCAAAACAACCTCTGCTCCTAGTGGATCCTGCTACTTAGCGATTAGAATAGGCATTTCATTAAATGCTGAATTATTAAATTAAACTAGGATATGAAGACCTACTTAGCATGGCGTTTCACTTGTAGAGTTTGTTAATTAACCTAGATTGGATTTTAAGAAGGGTTTAAGGTTAGAAATGCCAACTGCTCCATTCCATAGTTTCCTCATACTACCTGCTCAATTAAGAGTGACAGCAGTGGAAAGGTTTAAAAAAAAAAAAAGTTGACGACTTCAAAGATCCACCTTTGAACTTACTTAACAGAGGACTGCAGCTACAACCAGAGCTAGAGCTAATTCTGATTATTACTTAAACAACTACTCCAACCCGGCCTGGCATCACAAAATTTAACTGCCTGGGTTCAAGTTGCAACATTACGATTAATTAATTATTGTTTAAAAACTTTTCCCCTGCATGTTTCTTGTGACAAGTGCAGAGTAAAGGGAAGGGTGTATTCAGGGAAGTACTTAACTCTGTGCAAATTCTGCATGTGATATTCCATCTTATGTAACAATAGACAAGACAATATTTTTAAAGAAATGTTGTGTCTTACTGATCTGTACACACAATCATTGTAGGCAAGTAGGAATCCTAATTGAATTTTTTTTTTTTTTTTTAATAATTAACACAGATTTGTCAACAGTTCAACTTCAGCTCACTTCATTTTCCAATTGTTAAATCAGCAGGGTTTCTCTTGGCTTGTCGCTAATGAGCATCTATCTGCTTCACATGTGCTAGCAAGCTTGCCGTACTGTGAAAGGGGTGTGCCTCTCCTCCAGTGATGCTGAACCTCTTGAACAGGAAGTGAACAGCCTACAGAGTTGAAAAAGTGACAGGTGGAGAAGGGCAACCAGAATTGGAGAAAACTAGTCGTACTTCCTCATCCTCCGAGTGTGTGGCTGCAGGATTCATGGAGTGTCCGAATCGGGCCAAAAAATACAAACTTTTATTTTGAAAATACATTTGATATTTTGTATATATAGACGAGTGACAAATTAAAGGAAAAACCTACAGTATGGGGATCTGAAGGCTGTGTTATGTTGTGGGGGGCATTTTCCTGGCATGGTTTTGGTCTATTTATCATTACAAAGCTATTCTGAGTGATCACCTTTACCCCATGGTGAAACATTTCTATCCTGATGAGAGTGGTCTCTTCCAGTATGACAATACCCCCATCCACAAGACATGAGGGGTCACTGAATGGTTTGATGAGTGTGAAAATTATGTGAATCATATGCTATGGCCTTCAGTCACCAGAACCCAATTGAACACCCATGGGGGATTTCGGACAGCACTATCCACCACCATTATCAAAACCCCAAATGAGGAAATATATTTTGGAAGAACGGTGTTCAATCCCTCCAGTCTTTGGCAGGTTGTGCTGGCCCAGCACCTTACGGAGACATTTCATGTTGTTTTTTCCTTAAAAATTGTCATAAGTTTTCTTCTAAAGGAGAATCCACAATTTTACTAATGCATCAGCTCAGTGCCACAAACCAAGTCACCAAACTGGGCTTGAATTCATCTGCCTTCAAGCCACTCATCGGAGGATAGAGATTGCCCTCCTGGAAGCACTAGGAATCAGTAATCATCAGAAAGCGAGAAGCTGAAAGCCCGCCGACTCCCTCCTTTCCAGCTTCCACCTGGGACTCCCAGTCATAGTGGGCAAATGACAAGATCCAGATCCTAACCTGGAAATCCGAATCATAGGTCTCAGCTTGTTCTTGGGGCAATGGACTTGTAACGACTGAGACACACATTATTTTGAGCAGATTTCTGTGAAGAAAAAAGTAAGCAGTTTTTGGCTTAATATTATCCTGTCTAGGATAACCATCTGTTTGAGTTGTATATATATCATTTCGGTTTTCAATATATGACTCATTGTAGTTCTCTCGATACTGTGCTTGATTCCCTCCACATGTGGCTGTATTGCAAGTGATAGTCAAATCGTGAAAGTTGCTTCATTGATTCTAGGGAGCTCACACTTAGTCCTCAAGGTAGTTCAAAGAATCTCCAAAGATTCATTTTAAAAATTGGACACCTTCCAATTCATTTTCCCAGAAAATATCAGTCCATTCCCTACAGAGCTGCTTTGGACCAGTTGTGCTCCATCATAGATGTCCATCCCAGTCCTTCAACTGTTGTAAACACACACAGCTTTAAACTATTATGGGAAATAAATGTGAATTATGGGAAATAGACCTACAAGAGCTGTGTAGTCTTTAAAGCCGTTATAGTCAGACTTGACGGCACTGAAAGTCAGACTACTCAAAAAGAGTGACTTCTTTGCTGAAACACCTGGCTGGCTGACTGAACGACTTTCCTCTCTGCATATAGATTGGGACAGGTGTGGACACAGCACGACTGAGCCAGGGCAAGATAGCCTCCACTGGAACCTATTCCCAGGATTGCCCATATTGAACATACTAATGTTTCTTCTGGCACATTTCAAATCGCGACATTGGTAACGACATTACATTTCCATTAGCTTCCTACTACAAACTACTAAGGCTTGTGATTATTATCAAGGGGACTTCTTAAAACACAGCGTAATCTACCGGCGTAGCCAAATACTAAAAGCCCACGTATGGCTACAGATATAGTAATAACTATAAAGGACAATCTACTGCAACTGAAAGAAGGTATTAGTAAACTGCGGGTCGTCCGTATGTGTTGTTGCCTCCACTTCATTTTCACACACGACTATCGCGTCGTTAGTACTGTATTGGTTTAAATCTTAATTCCGTTCACAATGACCAGACCATCAACTCCGCCTCCGATTGCATTTGTCGTCACCGATACAGCATAACAACACGATTTCGATACTGGTGCATGTGTAACTATTTACATATCTAACTACTAGCAGACAACAGTGAGGCAGCTTGTTTCCTTGATATTACACCAACAGCAGATTACAACATGGGATTGCTTAACACATATTTGCTCCAAGGACATTTTAGATTACCGATTTACAATTTATTTGGTCAACATGAATTTTGCACATTAAAAACAAACCAACGAATAGCAACATGGTCTAATGAGCCGGCTTGGGGCGCACAAAAAATCTCCACATGCACATTCAACAACAATATAGCCATATAACCGGCCAGATATACTTGTTACACAATGATCCATTTTTGAAGACACCAAGCTCAGGTCTATAACGTTCCACCAGCAGCTACACAGACACACAATCTCCACTACGAATAATTGCGTGCCAAATCTCTAATCTCGTCTCTTCTCCGTCATTTATCAACACCTCGATATGTCGCTTGAATACAATCTCCATACATCTCTCACCTCAGAGCGAATCGCTTCATCGGACTCCGCCATGTTTACGTTCCGTGTTTCTAACTCCATTTGAAGGAACTCTAATATCCGGGATTATTCCACTTTTGACTTCAACAACAAATGCAAAACCCCTGCCTCGACAGCTAGTTGATACATCCTCTTGTAATGCGGAGATACAAGTCGGTCAGACACTGGGGAGTGTGTGGGTTCAAAAGGTATGCACCAAGTGAAACAAAAAAGTAATCAAATATCTATCTTTAAACATACACCGGAACCGCTTCGTTTTGGCAGCCAGGTTCAAGTTAAGTGATTACGAATGCAATATTGCCAGAAGACAGCTATAATAGTTGGTGTTGTTTATTACACTTTTTAGGGGGATTTGAGGATACTTTAACCAAAACCTCCCAAACCACCGCAAGCTCTTATTGGATTTTACGCCTCTTCCGCGCGCTTAGATGCGCAAGCGCTTGACGTCGCTTGCTGGTAGACAGACTTTCGTGCATGCGCGTCCTTTGACTTACGATGAGCATGCGTGACTACTCCCACACCGTAGAACGTATTAATACAAGTTGAAAGAACGTGATGGGAAAGGGCGCCATCTAGCAATCTATTCCTGAACATACTTGTTTTCTTTTAACAATAGAATTTTGTAAACGTTAGAATTAAGCGGTAGGTGGCGATCAAAAACCACATGAAACAAAATTTTCAATATTTAAATGCAGAAAAAACACTGTGCAAACAAAAACATTAATAACGTCCAACGGTGATTTTAAGCGACACTAAATTTCTCTGAAGTTCTGGAATTCTCATGAATTCTCAAAAAGTCCAGATATTGTCAGACAAATAAAATCTCAGAAGAGTTGAAAATATGGATATTTATATTGGTTAAACTGTTTTAAATAAACATTTATATAACGAATATTTACAGCCCTACATTTCTAATGGTCAGTTTGACCAAAAAACACAGGTTCCTAATCCCTTAATAATATTAAGGCACAGTTACATTTTTAATATTAGAACATTTCAATGGTTGTGGTATATTAACCGCTGGTAGGAACTACTTTTACACCCACCAAGCAACCACAGGATTAGCGCCCAGCTGCATCTGCACGCTCATCTCACCCTACATCCCCACCAGACCCTTGCAATCTGCCACCACAAGACGCCTAGTGGTCAAACTATGGGGCCTCTATGGGGTGTGATGAAGTGTGGGGCACTGTGGTCGAGGGTTGGTATTTTGGACTTTGGGCAGCCTCCACCCATTTTAAGGAAATCTAGTCCTGTTGGCCTGGCACGGGCAGCCATTTTCGATACATTAGTTAATTGGGTTAATTGGGAGAGCGAGTTCTGAGCTGGAAGCAGAATTGGTCGTGAAACGTAGGACTTAAAAGCCCTGGGGAGTCATTTATAAAACTGTGCGTAGAATTCGCTTGAAAAAGTTTCATACGCAGGAAACACAGAAAGTGCGTACCCACAAAAATTTTGGGATTTTTAATGCCCAGTGTAGCCATTACAAATGCCAAAAAGGCGTTAGAGTGGCAGCATGTGGCGAACGCTGTGAATGCAGCTGGCTCAGAAGGTCGGACCATCTCAGAAATTAAAAAGTAGAGACCAGAAAGCAGATCGCCTTAGGCAGACAAAGTGTCTGTGCCACAGGCAGGGGACCGGGGACACCGGAGCTCAACCCCCTTGATAGGGGTATAGTAACGGAGGTGGAGGGAGACACGGACATGCAAGATTCACCGGATGATCCAGGTATGTAATTAGTGTTCCCTCGTTGTGCAACCAAATGCATTCAAGTTGTATTTAAACATTTACACAAATAATTGACATTTGCTATTGTTTTTAGTCGCTGTGTATTCCAGCGGAGTTGGTGGTGCTGCAGCTGAGGAGTCCGCCTAGGCCCGGCGTTTCCACTACACCTCGCACAACTTAAGCCTCCAGCAGCCATGTCCTCACAGATGCAGTCCTGCAGACGCAAAGAGACACCATCAACGCCATTAATGTGGTCGCCAAGGAATTGAAAGAGATTAAAAATGTTTTGTGTATACAAGTTGCATACAAGAAAGAATTACTTAATAAATAGTGTTACGTTTCCATATCTTGTTCTTATAAGCGGCGCATCACATCCCCACACTGGCGCACGCCGGCTGCGTTTGGTTCTAACGCGCGGGGATAGGGGTCGGGGTCGGGGCCAACACAACCTACAGCATCAAGGGGGAACGCCACATTCCTTAGCTGTGCCACATTATGTAGCACAGCACACGCCCTCACGATGTCGCAGACTTTTTCAGGCTTGTATAAAAGATTTCCGCCTGAGCAATCGAGGCAGTGCCATCTTCCCCTAGAAGCCCAATGGTGCGCTCCACAACAGCGCGTGCCTGGCAATGCCGCACATTGTATTTTCCTCTCCTCTGGCTCTGTGGGTTGGCGAAAAGGGTGAGCAGCCCAACACTGCTGTTCCTCCATATGAAGGAGTCATGGGTTGGCCCAGGCCACCAGCCACTACATTAGTTAACATATGATTTGGACATTAATGTAATGATAATGCTTTCGATTAATGAAAGCAAATTCATGCCCACTCGGTGCCCTTATAGCAACAAGTGTTGCTCAGTCAATAGCTCCGATTACATTCAGGAAACTGGACATCGCAGCAAATTGCACTTTATTTGCCTGTTCACCCACTGTGTAAGGAAACTTTATGTAGAGGGGCATCAATCCAATTATAGTTCCTACCACATCTGGCATAACGCGGCTTAAGGTTGGTTGAGAGATCCCTGACCTTTCAGCCAATTCCCTTTGAAAAGTGCCTGTTGCTAGAAATCCGAGGGTTGTCAGGACTTGAAGTGGTACAGACACAGCTTGGTTTCTGCAGGTGTTTCTCTGTAAACCTGGGCCCACAACAGCACAGAGATCCAAGTTAATAGCTCTTGGTAATCGGAACCAGCTCATAAGCCACTCATTATCGGCCAGTAAATCGAACTGGTTTCTGAATATTCGCTCTCTCCAAATTCTTCCATTTGCCAAATCTTCCAACAGTGCCAAAGCAGCCATTGTGTGTCATTTCACATTGCAATTGCATGCCTTTTTATACCCACCCATTTTATTATAAAGCCTAGCCCATTTTGTAACACTTTCAGGTGTGGTAATTGCAGTTATTGTTATTGACAATGACAGGGCCCTTATACCATTGACAGTTATTTAACGAGCATGTGATAACTAGATGAAACTGTGCACTCGCATCTGCCAGACTGTGGCAACAGCATCAGTTTAAACGTAATTTGTCCTGTTCACCTTATTATTTATGACAAATCTCATAACATGCAAGAAGTGTTTAATAATTACAGATCCAATTAAATACGATTCCCGATTAATCTACAATATATTTGAGCGGTTATTTTGCAAAAAAATTACTACTGAGGGATTACTACTAAAAAAACTACTGAGGGATTGTTAAAATCATACTAAGAACAGCGTTTTTTAAAATTCTATATTGAATTGGTCTTGAATCATCCCTTTTAGTAAAACATGGTAGCTTGCTTTCTGATAATGCAATTTGACCCTTAAATTTTGGTACTTATATACATCACTCAGGATAAGAGCATCTGCAAAATGACTAAAATTTTTATTTAACGATGTTTATTGTAATATAATTGCAATAACACACACCCTCTAGTGTCTTATTGGTCCTTTATATCACAGGCTGGAACAGTTTTTTCGCTGAAAACTGTGCATGGGATTGTAAGTCTGGAAGCAAAGAGAAAGCACATTCATACATACTGCAATATCAGACTTGAAAGAAAACTACAATGTTTACAACTTTGAAGATTTTTATTAAAAAAAAAAAAAAAACACTTAAATTTGGGCAATGTTTAAACAGAATTAGTAAATGCTTGTCTTGCAGAAAAAGGAAGTCAATAATTTGTTATTCAATTTATCATGGCTGCAGCTCAATACAGCCACCTCTGAAGTAATAACACCTGCTTTAGGCTGTATCATTCACAATATTTAAATAATTTCAATTAATTTACATTTAAACCAGTCACACCTGATCTAACTTCCACTTAATAACATAACGTTTAGAAAATCGCAACAGTATTCAAAGGACTCAGGTATCGGATTGTAGCCCTTTTAAAGTAGAAACAAAATACCCTTGTATAATTTTAGTTACACAAGAGATTAGATTAGAAACTTATTTTAATTTTTAAGAGAGAAATTTGATTGGCCATTATTCTATCAAAAAGTATTTTGGCAGTGGATGACATCATTAAGGAAATTTGACATAATTTCCTCATTGTTCTGGGTTTCACCAGCAGCACAAATGTCAACTCATCATAGTGTTGGGAGTGGGGAGGGGTTCACTGGGTCTTGCTCTTGCCTCCTCGCCCACGAACGGCCAGAAGCAGCAGCAGCCCAAGGGACACAGCTGCTGGGCAGCACATATAGAGGGGCTCCTGCAGCTTCAGCAGAGTGAATATGGCAACTGAAAGACAGACAACAAGAGAAAGAGTGAGAACGAGAGAGTTTATCACAGGCTAAATACCTAGCATCGCCATCATGGTACTCCATCATGACTAATCGGCAACTAGCATACCAGAATGAGTACTGAACCAGTCCTATAGCATGCTTTGCCAGCGTTGTGCAACGGACAATGTTTGCTCACGGCTCACCCATCATGATGATAGAGAGGACGAGGTTGCTGATCTCCTGCAAAATTCTTGGTCCAAAGGCCAAAAGAACCCCAGCCACTAGCTCGATCCAGCCTGTGAAGATCTGGTACTGCTCTGGGTTTGGCTGTATGCCCACAATGCGCAGAGGAAACACTGAAGAGAACTCCACAAACTGGGAACGCTGCAGGGGGACAAGCATGAATGGCCATTTGTTTCCTACAGTCTTAAAACTAATGAATCAGTAACACAATGCCTTTAGTTTCAAGAAGAGTACCGTTTTACAGAAATTTACAGAAAAATACAGATTCTACTCAGGAAAAAATTTAGGGTTTGAAGGCACTCTTGAAAAGAAATGAAGTCATAAATGTCAACATAGCGGCATTGTTTACACCACCATTAATCTCAAGTGGTGCTAATCAACTGATAAACAAATATGGTGGATATGATCTAAGGTATATAAGGTATAACAGTGCAACTATATCTAAACGGCTAACCTTAACGTCACTAGGCGAATCTTTACCTCGTGGTTAAGGTGACAGACATAAACGAAAGGTTACCGGTCCCACCCAGCTGTTGTACCCTTGAACAAGGTACTTACAAGGTACTTAACCTGTATTTCTTCAGTAAATATCCAGCTGTGCAAGTGGATGGATGTAGAAATTGTTAGCTGTGCAAGTCGCTTTGGATAAAACTAAATTATAAATTGTGTCACTTGGCCGTTGGGCCCAATTATGAGGGAGAGATTTGGCCGTGGGCTTCAACGTGTTAACCAGTGTTGGTGCCGAGAGAGGAAAATAATAAAAACAGGTTTTAGTTCAGTATACTGGCACTCGGTCAAAAAAAACAATAAAATACTGCTAAATTCTAAATGTTAACTTTAAAAAAAAAACCGTGTTCGTTTTTTCCTTAACTTTACATAAATAGTTGTATTATTACTTCGATGTTTTATGGCATTTACAGCAATATATAAAAACAAACGCCATGATTTAAATAACGCGCTCAAACGGCGGGAACAAAGCAGGAAGAGGCACCCGATGTTTTACAATAAACTGAGCACTTTCGATCGATCAGAGGACGCGGTACCACGCGTGGACCTACCATTTGTGCGTAGACATCCTGTGATAATTTGTCGGTCAATTTGACTGCACCTGCAAGTGCGAATGCAATTCCCAGCAGAACTCGAAGCATGGTGAAAACCAGCGCCATTGTGTCAATAATACTTGGAGCGAGTGTGCAGGACAGGGAAGTCACAGCGACAACGTGCGGTGAAAGCCGTAATTCCTGTTTTAAAGCAGCTTGTTCAACTTACGTGTCTTCGTTTACTTGTCTCTAAACTCATTCAGTTAATTTGTAGTTGCATGGCTGAAGTAATGCATAATAATTAATTTAATATCACAACACGGGGTCACAAATTTAGTGCTATACGTGTTATTTTTTATAAACGTTTTCAACCCAAACGTGAGTGAAAAATAACTGGTGTGAATCCGCTTTGCAGCCAGCTACAAAAGGATGCATTTCCCTTTATAACCAGTTACTTAAACCGCACCGCACCTTTTTTTAAGTTTACCTAGTGAAATCAAGTGTTGTAAGGTACACCCCCAAGGACCAGAGTTGGTGGGCCTTGTAGAACTCAAAGGCTTTCCTTAGAACGGGTTCTTCAATTAAGAGGCGGGACTGAAAACTTCAGAGACTGCAGCCCTTGATGACTGTGATTCTTATACCTGTCTTTTATTAAAGTATAAATTTGCTTTGGCCCACACCAGTGCAGCTTAATACACTTACATATATTTAGGTCTTGGGTGGGTCGTCCAAATTCCCTTTTCACCTTCATACCTGTGTGCACTGCCAGATCTGCATCCAATAGCTGGTCAATGCAACCTCAAGCGAGCCACTTGGATATAGGTGAGGGGTACTCAGTCCTATTCTTCGAAGTCCCTAGTCTCTGTGGATTTTCACTATCTCGCCACTAAACAAAACATTTAGATAATTTAATTAGAAATTAAATTAATTCCTGCTGGTTATTAGGAAGCTATAAAACCAGCAGACACTGCGGACTGCAAGGATTAGGTTTCATTAACCCTGTATAGTTGGTCGTATCATGTAACTTAAGAAAATGCCTTCCTGATTATTAATGGAACAGAGTGGATATCAAGGTTGGTCTGCTTTCTTGTGTGTTGTGTTTTGAGACAAAAGCACAACTGGATAAAAGGAGCAGTAGTGATGCTAATTGAAGAGGCAACAAGCTAAAAAATTTTGTCCCCTTCTTTTAGGCTACTGTTCACAGAAAACCAACAGTATGTTGTATTTAAATATAGCTTCCTAATGACCAATCTGAAATTAAAGAATATTCCTACCAACTAGATAAGTGGAGCACCAACGGTGAAATAGGGTAGGGTGGGCTTAAGTCAGCTTTGGTTTTTCTTTGTGTACATTCTGAAGTACAAGAACCAGCATGCAGCTAACTCTTTCACTTGAGTTGCTTTTTTTGCTTCCACAAGAAGACCTGCCACTTTAGATTTGGTGATTCTAAAAGAGAGAAAGGGTGAAAACAAAGTTATTTGACGTAATAACCCAAGACAACTAATCATAGTTCATCAACCTCCCTGAGTAGGGTGGCAGGATTTGTTTGCAAAATTGGCAATTCCAAATTGGGAAGAAAACTGTAACTAAATTATTTGGCACTGCCTAGATCTGGCGACCCCGACAAAATGAGCAGCTGGATAAGGTGGAAACTGGTTAGGGATGCCACTATGGGGCCAACGCCGACTTTAAAGGCGGAGAAGGGAGTAAATATCCATGAGTCAATATCCTGGTCACTGCAGGACAGAGTGGCAAGAAGGTAGTACTCGCCTTCCAATCTAAATGCATTTAAGTGATACTGCAAACACACATTTTTTGGATTGCTGTCTATCAATGGTCTTCAACCAATTTAATACCAAGAAGAATCGGCAGAATTTTCCATAGAATCTGAATTAGCCAGCCAAATAAAAAAAGGCAGCTAGGGGTGCCATGGTATATCACGATTATTGACACGGCTACAGGTGTTGTAAGGCAAGTTGAGCGCCTAACCTCAAATGCCTTATGAGCCCAGCTAGGTGTGGTCGGGTACACAATGTAGCTAGCTAGTTAAGTTGGATGGTTTTATAAAATAGCTAACATTCGCCACAAAAAAAATAAAAAATTTTTTTTAACTGATTTGTAAATACCAAAATAGACATATCAAGCTAACCCACTTAATTCAAATTACTTTTTCTCCCTTCCACATTTGTTAGTTTCTATAACTCCACTCCCCTGTTACAACGGGACTGTGAAGTGTAGGCCACTTTGAAGATGCTGCAATGATTACGTCATCAAATACAATTAAAATTAGGCTACTCAATGTAATCTCCTGCCACAGTGATGTTTAATAGAGCAGTCAGCGATTTAGCCAGCAGCCAGTGCTTATAGACCACTCTGACAGGTGGAAACCCACACACACACCCACACATTTCAATATTAATTTAATAAGCAAAAAACCACAGTCAAACTCAACTGATATCACATGGATTGAAATATTGTATTGGCCTTTGTCATTTCAGTAAGGTATACATCATTTGAAATTCATGAACTTATTATAATATAATACGAATAGCTTAATCGATTTCTTAATTGACACCAGACGCCCTTCATAGTCATGATTTTGAATGTGAAGTCAACAGCACTATCCAGGTCATTTGCCAACTTTATACACCAGAGGAAAAAAAATCATGATCCTGGGGCCCAGTGTTGTATGCTGATGTCAAATACAAACCCCATATTCAATTAAGAGCTCCATCAATCCTGAATGGGAAGAGCTTGGTTGGCCTGTTCCAGGAGCCAGGACTGAATATCACTCAAGTCGAATAATCACTTCTAGACAGAAGATTGTCCTGTACCTCCTAACTCAGAACAAAACTGCCATGGACTTAGGAAAATAACCAATTAATCTTTATTGTGGACTTACAGATTTCAATTAACTGGCACAAAAACACAGCCATAGGAGGGTGAGGCCTACAGACAATGTTTCCAACACGACAAAGTCACAAGAGATATAATTGGACAAGGAGTGGTAGTTGAGGTATGGTGGGGCTCAGGATTAAAAGTTAACAGCTAAAACATTTCAAATACCAAAAAAAAAAAAAAAAAAAAAAAGTCTTCAGGCTAAAATGCAAGAATAAGTTAGATACAACACTTCGCTGATCCTGATCCGAGGAGCACTAAATTGGGACTCGTTTTACACAGTAAAGACCAAGGTTAGAGTTATTCAGGTCAGTGACCTTCGCACGGTTATATCCGCTCCGCTTCGACCGTGTCCAATCTTGGCATTAGAACCGGGGCTTTTTAGGTGGCCCATCAAACTCCTCTCGGTTGCGGCCGAACCCCGAGTTCCCTGGCCCCATCACCCGGGGACCAGGCAGACCCCCCTGGCCTCCCGAGGGAAAACGCTCATTGCGCTATTGAGTCCAACAGAGCAATAGGGGGGTGTACAAGGCAGCAGATATATCCGGAGCACAGGTTGGTAGGACCATCCAGTATGCAGACCCCCGGGTGCCATGGCCGACATACAAAACAGAGAGAAAGTTTGATGCGCTCATTAGTAGGATTCTTGCCACAGCTTGGGACCAAAACACTTACTGCACAAGAAGGCATTCGGTAAAAGGCAGGGCTAAACCTACCGCTGCGTGCGATCAAACACACATACGCTGTTGAGACAACCCCACCTAACATCTCTCACACATACACATACACACACACACACCGCCCCACCTAACATCCCCCCCCGCACATTGCATGTACAGATCCACATTCTCTCACACATACATATACACACACACACCGCCCCACCAAACATCCCCCCCGCACATTGCATTTACAGATCCACAATCTCTCACACATACACATACACACACACACACACACCGCCCCACCTAACATCCCCCCCCCGCACATTGCATGTACAGATCCACATTCTCTCACACATACATATACAC
>JAOYSI010000006.1:542274-554769 GCA_025775065.1 Hiodon alosoides
CCCCCCCCCCCCCCCCCCCCCCCCCCCCCCCCCCCCCCCCCCCCCCCCCCCCCCCCCCCCCCCCCCCCCCCCGAAAGTGTGTGTGGAGGACGGCCACCCAGCTGAGTGGCTTCATGAAAAAATAAACAGCTAATCATCACCAGGACAGGGAGCTGCGATGGGAAAAGGGGGCGAGGGGAGGCATACCACCGACACGTACGCTACTTTGCTGCCCTCTCTGCCCGGCCGGCACTGCAGAAGCCGACACAAGAAACCCTGGGTTAAAAGCTGCTGGGGAGAAATATTTTTATCCAGAAGGGGGAAAAAATGACTCCGACTGGCCTGAAATATTGATGAGAAAGCGTTTTTGGTAAGGTAATTGTTTTTAGCTCCTGCTGCCATGAACGATGCCATCACCTGGGTGAGTCACTAGCGCTCCGCCGTGCGCGTCCATCTGCCTCTCTTTAAGTGCCCCTCTCTGCCCTACATGCCGGTGGGCCTTCTGGAGATCCCACACAGGGTCATACACACGAGTTGGGTGCCCTGTATCTGGAAGGTTCACGGGAGCCGTGAGGTTCGTAGGAAAGCGTAACCCTCGGAAAACGAGGGCTTTCAGGGGCTCCACCTAAAATGGGAATTTTGCTAGTTTTGAGAGGAATATTTTAGTCACGCCTCCTCCTTGCCCTGAAATGGTCCTTTCCTGCCTCTGATCGGGTTTTGCAGTCGCCCCCATGTACCCCCGTCACCATGATATCTCGGGTCGACTTGCATCGGGACATGACCGCAACAGATGACAGTACACCTTGGGTAACGATTGGCCTTTAATTATTTCCCTCGCGTACCCCCGAACAGTAAACAATGGCTGTGAAATCTCCCAGGATGCGAAGGCGGGACGCGGGAGAGACGGAGAGCGGGAGAGACGCGACGGAGACGCGGCGGGGGAAACAGGGCCCGGCGAAGTGCCAGCTGGAGTCACCGTGAGCGAATGAGGAGCACATTAAAAGCCCCCCATTAAGAGACTCCCCGCCCTTCATCTCTGCACCCCTGTCTGCACAGGTGGTGCGGATCCCCCGGACCAGAGTGCTCCGAGGTCCGCTAAACTGGCACGGAGGGGGAGGAACCCCCGCCACACTCAGTTACAGGAAGGCTGCAATCAATAATTCACATCATCTGTCACCATGCGCTCCACTGGACCACTCAACAAACAGCTCAGACAAATTAAAGCAAAAACACACGCAAGACGAGAGCAGTGCATGTCCAGCTCAGAGCTGCCCCCTTTTTTTTATTTTTATCGTAGAGACAATGAGGGGGCTAGCAGACAGAACAAGCGCGGACTGGTGTGCCATTTTATCCCCCCCCCCAACCTATATCGTCATTTTCGTTTCATTTGGTTAACGAAATGGCTAATATGCATCTCATCTGATCAACGATCAGATTGTTTGCACTTGATTACTTCAACTGGACATTGTATGAATATAAAAACCCATTTACTGTGGTGCAGGTGTGTAAAGTGGTTGGCACATTACACACTCAAAAAACGAAAAAGAAGTCGATATAATCACCCATATTTTCTGAGTTCTAGTTTTGAGTTCTACATTAAGCAGGGTTTGTGAGCTAAATTGGGTATTTAGTTCCATGTTAGTTCTTATTTTATACTATGAATTTTTCATTGCAAATATTCTTGATTAATTGGCAAGATTAATAAGCAAAGGGCAAGGCAGTCATGTGGTTTTAGCCAAAGCTGATAATTCACGTTCACACATGACATAGCTAGCAAATAGGAGAACACACCAATTAATAGGAGAACAGGCCAACTTACTCACATCTACACATAGGGGCTTCCTTGTTTAACGATGTGGGATTAAAGTTTTCTTTATAAAACTTTATTTTAATTTAATTTTCGTGGCATTGTGATGCTTGACTGTTCATGTTTTTGTATGATATTGTATCATGAATTAATTAACGCTAGCATATGTACAGCATTATTCCGTGTCTAGCGTTACTCCCCTTCCGTATCAGGAAACAGTTATTTACATTTCGTCACTTTTAATTGAATTTACGGATTTTTTTTCGTCTGGTTGTGGTCCTTCATCGCATTTCTGTTTATAGTCGGTAAAGCAGCTTGCTGTGTCTTTACAGTTTTAGCGAGCTTGTTAAAATAAATTATAGCTATTGAAGTGTAAAGACTTGTGTCCGTTAACGAAGAACGAAAAGAACGGTCACGCGCGAATTTAAAATTAAAGCTTGTCAGTTTGAGAGCGATTTTCCCGCGCTGCAGGGTCTTACGCACATTGATGAGCGGTTTCAGATGTCTTGAGATTGATCCATTCCGCGTATTGTACTCTGCAAGGTGAATACAGCTGCCTTCACACGGTGTGGTCTTGCATTATCTGTAACTGGCTCGTCCGAAGAGGGCAATTATCTCCAATGTAGTCCCGGCAGCAAAAATCAAGAGTACACTTCCACAATCAAGAATACACTTCCACAATCAAGAGTACACTTTCAAAATCAAGAATACACTTCCACAATCAAGAATACACTTCCATAAAGTGCGGAAGCATCTGTTCTGTTGATTCAGCTCTCCATTGATTACCTTACTACTCATTTTTATTCTTTATGTACCTACTTAATTTTTCTAAAGTTTTTATTTTCCAGTTTGTCAAGACTAGTTCTGGGTTTTCTGTATTTGTATTTTTTATTTTTAGTGTTTGATTTATTGCTATATTGGAGGACTGCTGTGTCCCTCACTGAGAAAAGTGGAACCACATTTGGCAGAACTTACAGCTGTGATTCCTTTTGGGTAGGTCTTGAACTGATCCTTGAGAAAAGTTCCTGAGAAAAGTTTTCCAAACCGGTGTATAAAATTGTCAGTCTTGGCCAAGAGGCTCACTACTGTAATTGCTGCCATTGGTGAATACTTTCAATTTTAAACTTTAAACTCTCCTCAATGGAACACAGAGGTTATCCACACCGCCCCTGGTCTAGGCATGCTCTCTTAGTTCTAATTGAACCTGAGTCACAAACACGCACTTTTGAAGGAGCACCCACCAAGCATTTCACCACTGGCGCGGACTGCAATGCTGTAAAACCGCTGTTCTCTAGTGCAGAAGTCAAGCCATGCAGATCTACCACTCCTACCGGGCGAATGAGGGGCGTTTGAAGTTTATCCTTCTTCAGAAGCCATCCGCACCCCTTTCCATCCTCTCCTCGGTGGGAACAGCAGGATCTCGAGTCAGAAGGCCAGCCTGGTGTGAAACATTACCACCCAGGTTGGAAAAGTTTTGAATGATCCGTCTAGCCCGGTGTTGGCAGAATTCGACAGCCTCAGTAGGCTGCTTGTAAGTCTGAATGTGTTTGATAGCCGACGTTACGAAAGCAACGTGAACTCATTTTTCTCGGGTGTCATCACTTCGTGGAGCAGCACAGTGTGTTCCTGTTATCTGATTTGTGCTTGGTGCATCCAAAAGTGTATTGACAAGAGAAAATCTCGGGATGACCGCTTTGTTTGACGCAGACGTGCTTTTGTGAGAGATTCGGAGCAAGATTGCGGTAGTTTCTGTTCTTTGCCCCTTGCTTTAAACGTACAGAATATATAAGGTTCCTCCTCGACGAAAGGACGGGATAGAACTAAATATTACCCTAACTGAGTTCATTTCTTTCCCTGTTGTACTAAGTTATCTGAGGAATGCTGTTCAGGTGTGAGGTGGTGTGAGCCCTTTGAAGTGTGTCGGCCTTGCTAAATTAATCCAGCGTTCTCCTTTTCTATCCAATAAATGGCTTTAAAAGTTGTTTGGGAAAGGTAGTTATCGCCGGCACAACACAATGTTGAAAGGTGATGTTTTATGTATAAGATCTCAGAGAGGACATTTCCTAATAGGGGGATTAAGGGCTAAAGCAAGCAGGGGGAAAAGTGCTTAAAGTTTTTATGAATCATGCGTGATCCCATGTACAGTTATTATGAATCATGCGTGATCCCATGTACAGTTATTATGAATCATACGTGAACACTTGTACAGTTATTATGAATCATACGTGAACACGTGCATGTTTTTGAATCAGCCATGTCGTTGGAACGGCAGCTTTTATGAATCTTGTGTGATTAATCGAGAAGAAAAGTCAGCTGTCTAGAATGAAAGCATAGATTAATCAATCCATCCATTTTATTGAGCAAAACACAAAGTCTGACAAGAATATCAGGATGCACAGAGAGGTTTTCCAATTGAAATTTTAAATTTAAACATTAACCAAAATGAGAAACATGTGTATATAATTATCTTGACCTCCTGATGGAAGGCAACTGATTGCACCAGCTGACGGTAGGCACATGCAAGAAGATGGGTGTCTAAAAACGATTTATGACTTTAATACATTTCAATAAAAATTCCAGGTAAATGCATTGCATTGCAACATGCCTCGTTGGCTAGCTCCGCCTCTCTGGATGTTTCTTGCCAAATTCATCGGTAGGTGAACAGCACCGACATTGTGGCGATCCCCACCAAGAGATAGACCTTGGCCAAGCATTGAGCTGTCTGAGCTGGTGTTGTAGGGGTGTGGGATGTAGCAGTGTGCGTTCAACAGCTGTGTCAACGTTGATGTATAGGGTGGGTGTTCATAGTACAAACCTTCGCCCAGTCTCAATACCAAAGATGCGCGCACCAGCCTAGATATTCGTGGCGAGTCCTGGAGGGATTGGAAATCAATGCTTTGAGCCTTTGAAGCTGGAGGGGTGGATGTCCAAGCTAACTCAATTCTCAACACCTGTCGAATGAATAAAAAAGGTAGGTGTAGCTTCTACACAACAACAACAAAAAAAGATCAATGAGGGCCACAGTGGAATACATTTTTCGCAGCCAATAATGACAACTTTGAGAGATCCTGACAGATATCGCTCCCCAGCAAATATCACTATAGGTCCATTCTTTCAGTCCATAACCTGGGCTGAGAACAATGTTACGCTGAGTGATAGATAGTTGGGGTGGTCAAAGAAAGTACTTGCTCCTTGGGAGTGCCTTTTGAAATTAATGAAGCATGCCATTGGGAGAGCCGCATTAATTACTGAAAATTTAACACAGTGTCCAGTAAGTGTGCAAATTCCTCACAACGCATCTCAGAGACACTTAAAAGGTGTTCTACCCTAAACCTATTTAGTACCGGCAATTACCTGGTCGAGCATAACTGTCTTTGCCACAACCATGAAACATTTATGAGTTTCAACGGAGGCCTTTTGGACTTTTAAATGCTCCAAACACATTTCAGACTAAAGACTAAAATGCTGAGGGGAAGGATGGCGGTGGGCTGAGGATGGAAGTGACTGTCTGCTCATCTGTTTCCCCAGAATATATCTCCCACCTTGTGTATCTAGAACAAGTTCTCCCGAAGCTACGTTGCTACAGCTCCGCACTCTGAGGGGTATCGCTGGAATCAGAGAGGACAGCTGTGATGCAAAGAACAGGTGGCTCCGGATCTCTCCATCGCCGGCCCAGTGAGACCCAGCAGACCCATATTCAGGATGCTGACGTGAACACAGCCAACTCTGCCATCACAGAGGAAAAGCTACGAGACACTCCTGTTAATGTTTCAGGAATCGGCTTAGTAGCCGGGAGTGTAAACCTATAATACCGTTGTCAGGTGGTTACAGAATATAAAGAAAATAAATGGTACACACTTATTCACATGAGATTCATATGGGATTCTAGTTGTTTCCACTATAGATGTGTTTAGAAATAACATTGTTAGCATTTACTGACTTGTCCTTTCGCACTACAAATACGTGAAATGGCACCCCATTGTCCTTAAGTTATTGGAACGATATAATTATGCTAGCCAACAAATGCAACTAGCTGTGTGTTTGGGTGCTGTTAACCGTAACGTTCGTCAGAAATTCTTCATTTTTATTACCATTGTTTACAGACATTTCAATGAGATTTCCATTTCTTAATGAATTTATATATGAGTAAGATGACAGTCACAGAATCGAGTAGAATGCTAATTTTCATGTTTACATTATTTAAGGTGATTTAAGACACTGTTCGCATTTAAATGATTCAGGGTGCATGTTTGGTTCTGTTTTGTGAAAACCGTTGGCCACTGACTGCTAGTACACACTAATGCCCCGGGCCCAAATGAACCCCCCGACCCAGACCTCACAGCACTCATCAATATTTGAAGTGGCACTTAGGAGACAAAACGCAGTAAAGTCGAAGCAGAGGGGATCTTGGGAAGGGAAGTATTATCAGGGGCACACATGGGTTTGTGGCACTACCAGTAACCTGGGAAGGGTTAGAACTGCGAACTGTTAAGGTCGCTCATTTCCAAGTTCCTAATCCTATATTTCACATCGTTCTTCGTTTTGTATTTGCGAATTGCAGGCATTCCCGTTATCAAAAAGCATTGTGACAAGCAAACAAACAAGGTTATTTTAAATGTGCCCCTTTTTACTTATCATTTAATCTGAAATATCTGGGGGTTTTTTAATTCTAGGAGCACTTAATTTTTGCAATTTACTCTTATCGCTTACTGTAACGTCCATGTGTCAACATGAGAAGAATTGAACCAACCAGAGATTGGAAAAATTCTCATGTATACTGAGGCAGAGAGAGACAGGTAGAGAATCAGAGACAGGTAGAGTGATACGCCAGCCAAGTGGTTCCGCTCATTTGCTGTTCACTCTCTCTGAGAAAAAGACAAAAATGAGGAGGTAGGAGACGGAGTGAGAGGGGGACGGGGGGTGAGACGAGGAGTGAGACGGGGAGAGGGCGTGACTGCAGCCCTGTTGAATCGTGGTCACACTGTGTCTCACTCCGTCAGCTGCATTGGCTCAGTTAACAAAATCGATAAGCGCCAGTGTGTGAAACCAGGCCTGTTGCAGGTGAGGCCTGATCCCCAGGCAGGATGCACGCACGCATCAATTATTGACAGAGCA
Organism: Hiodon alosoides; assembly: GCA_025775065.1. Lineage (NCBI taxonomy): Eukaryota > Metazoa > Chordata > Actinopteri > Hiodontiformes > Hiodontidae > Hiodon > Hiodon alosoides. Next base: position 549,176 of record JAOYSI010000006.1, read on the forward strand.
GGACACACAGAGAGCTCTCCAAGGCCAGGGGTCAGAGATTAGCCCTCTGCACTGGGGCGTCTGCCCAGGATTCTCCCCATCCCCAAGCGAGGACTGCACCCTGACCTGGATCCCTGTCTAATTATCCGCAGACCCCCGAATGCCAGCGCCTTCGCTCCTTTGCGTGGGCATTGGAGGTGTGGATTACTGCCTTACCTTGTGTGTTCTCCTGGAGACGGGATTATTATTACAGTCCAAGGTGACTGGCGCTTTAAAACAGGACACCGTTGAGGGCCCGGGCGGCTGTTTTGCAGTGCATCATTAATCTTGCATGGAGTCACTCACGTGTGTGCAGGAGGGCAGAAGTTCACATGACAGGAGGAGGCCTTCACCTATGGTCCCATGGAGCGAGGTGGAGGGGCACATAACTACAGCGTGATGGGAGTCACATCTGTAGTATCAGAACTGACCATGCAGACAGTCACTAGTCCTGTATTACAGTACTACTTCTGTTAGGGTTAGGGTTAGGCTCAGTACAGTACTACTGCCGTTAGGGTTAGGGTTAGGGTCAGTACAGTACTACTCCTGTTAGGGTTAGGGTTAGGCTCAGTACAGTACTACTTCTGTTAGGGTTAGGGTTAGGCTCAGTACAGTTCTACTGCCGTTAGGGTTAGGGTTAAGGTCAGTACAGTACTACTGCCGTTAGGGTTAGGCTCAGTACAGTATTACTGCCGTTAGGGTTAGGGTTAGGGTCAGTACAGTATTACTGTCATTAGGGTTAGGGTTAGGGTCAGTACAGTATTACTGCCGTTAGGGTTAGGGTTAGGCTCAGTACAGTATTACTGCTGTTAGGGTTAGGGTTAGGCTCAGTACAGTATTACTGCCGTTAGGGTTAGGGTTAGGCTCGGTACAGTATTACTGGCGTTAGGGTTAAGGTCAGTACAGTATTACTGCCGTTAGGGTTACGGTCAGTACAGTACTACTCCATTTAGGCTTAGGCTCAGTACAGTACTTCACCCCATTTACAATGTAATAAACCAAGCATTTTCTCATTTCAAGTTGGTTGCCCTACACAGTTGGGTTGTGCCCTACACAGCGCCATCCACATTATTTTGTAATGGGAATGTTGGCCTGTTCAGAACCCACAGACTTGGTGTATGAGATTCAGTACCCACAGACTTGGTGTATGAGATTCAGTACCCATAGCCTTGGTGTATGGGATTCAGTACCCACAGGCTTGGTGTATGGGATTCAGTACCCACAGACTTGGTGTATGAGATTCAGTACCCACAGACTTGGTGTATGGGATTCAGTACCCATTGACTTGGTGTATGGGATTCAGTACCCACAGACTTGGTGTATGAGATTCAGTACCCACAGGCTTGGTGTATGAGATTCACTACCCATAGCCTTGGTGTATGGGATTCAGTACCCACAGACTTGGTGTATGGGATTCAGTACTCACAGACTTGGTGTATGAGATTCAGTACCCACAGGCTTGGTGTATGAGATTCAGTACCCACAGACTTGGTGTATGAGATTCAGTACCCACAGACTTAGTGTATGGGATTCAGTACCCATAGCCTTGGTGTATGGGATTCAGTACCCACAGACTTAGTGTATGAGATTCAGTACCCACAGACTTGGTGTATGGGATTCAGTACCCATAGCCTTGGTGTATGAGATTCAGTACCCACAGGCTTGGTGTATGAGATTCAGTACCCACAGACTTGGTGTATGGGATTCAGTACCCACAGACTTGGTGTATGAGATTCAGTACCCACAGGCTTGGTGTATGAGATTCAGTACCCACAGACTTGGTGTATGAGATTCAGTACCCACAGGCTTGGTGTATGGGATTCAGTACCCACAGACTTGGTGTATGAGATTCAGTACCCATAGCCTTGGTGTATGAGATTCAGTACCCACAGACCGCTAACTGCCACCGTCAACCCCTGAATCGACACTGAATGCAGGTGCATAGCACCTGCGTGAGCGACAGGGCATGACCTGTCACCTGCGCACGCCGCCCTTATTCTGCATGTCACTGGAAAACTTCTTGTCGTACAGTTTTTAGGGGCACATTGTGCACCCAGCCAGCCGTGCACCCTCACAGTTGTTGCATTAAAGGGGATGCTGATTGCGTGTGTCGTTAAAGGGGAAGGCGGGCGGCACAGTTTCAGGCCTATGTCTGGGCCAGGCCTGGCTCATTAAATATTGAGGGGTTGTGTCCCTTCTAGGAGCTGGCTGGCTCAGTCTTGGTGGAGGTAGGGTGATTAATATTTTACACTGCAATCTCCTGCTTGACAAACTCTCCCACATGATTGGACAAACCCTCCCCCCCTCCCTCCTCCCTTTCCTTTTCTCTTTTTAACCAAATTTCATTTACGGGAGAATTAATTACGGCCAGTGATTTTGGCTATCCGGACCCTCAACCCCTTTGCTCATGTGCCCCCCCCCCTGCCCCCCTGGGGCCTAGATGGTTCCACTGAATAAAGTGGCATCCATTTTTTATGAAGAGCAGGTTATCCTATTTAGTCAGATTAAAAAACAGGCGATGTGGAGATGGTTCCAGGGAAACAAGCAAAGCAGAAAAAATAACCTCCTTGTCCCCTCTTTACCCCTTCATCCCTCCATTTCTACTTACACTGTTCCAGCGTAACAGCCACCCCCTCGGGCATGACTGAGTGGTTCATTGCCACCCCCAATCCTCTGTTCTTTGTTTCATCATCTTACTGGCCTTTTTTTGGGGGGGGGGGGGTGGTTCTTAGAAATGTATTTTTCTATAGTCAAGGGCCAGAGCTATATAATAAAATGTTCATCAGCTACCTAGGAAGCCGTGTTTTCTTTAAATCGGTCAGATTCTGGGTGCAGGTTCAGAACCAACAGGGGGCGCCACTGTTGTACTCTCAAGCATGATCAAAAACCATCTTGGAAAGAATATGCTAACTAAATCACTCAATAAGTGATTGCTAAGGAACTAAAATAACACTAGCCTGACTTGCATTCTCCCAGCAGTCAATGGCATGTATTCTTTATGGTGTTCGGTTGCGAGGAGGTAAACACCTGCAGGCATTCGTTATTTTATAGATTTATAATCAATAGCGAACGTATATGCGGATGAGCGTGTCTGGGCAGTTTTAAAGGCCTTGTGTTCACCTGTGAGTGCTGGGACACAGCCTTTCCTGGGAAAGTAGCTGTTGACACACCCACAGTCAAAACAAAACAGAAAACATATTCTGGGAACATCAGCAGTATGTATAGAAATGGAGGATGAATTTAACAATAAAAGAAGTGTTTCAGCTGTATGCCAGTCTCATGTACGTCACCCCCTTTGCTCAGTGCGAAACTGCTGGGGTTTCAAAGAGGTTTGTCCTTATCCCCCCCCTCGCAAGCATGGGACCTCGGTGTCGGGTGGGGGAATTCACCGTGCCCGCTGCAGCCGCCGGACGAGGCCCGTCACTGGGCACCTGCCTTATTCCGGAGAAGCTACTTCCGTCCCGCGGCGGGAGCCTGTTAAAAGATGCAGGAGATATCAGGCGGGGCCCCTCCGCGAGAAGGCCAACGGCACGTAAAAACAAGAGGGGAGAAGGAACATTTACCGACTCAGCAGGGCGGGACGTCCCCTGGCCCTGTCTCCAGGTCTGATGAGCCCTGCTGGGGGTGTTGTACTGAAGGCGGGGCATGGGCTAAGTTAGCTTTCTGTGTACCTGCGCACGACAACAAGCACCAGGTCCCTCTGCTCCCATTTCCTTCACGACTCTGTGCACCCGACCCCGAACTGCCGGCTGGAGCGGACACGCTCGGGGGGGAAGCGGGAGCCTCAGCGAGAGAAATCAGGGCTCCAGAGCGGCTGAAACAAACGGCTGAGACAGAAACAAACAGGCGCGCACACGCACACGCACCCACTGCACTCTGCCCGCTCGCTCGCACACTCACGCGCCACTGCTCGTTTCCCCAACATCCACGCTTTAAAGGACAAGGCCTGCGGGAGAGTCGCTGACTGAGAATCGATGAGGAAGCCGTGTCTCTGTCAGGGAGGTGAGCGGGGGGCGCGGCGCTAAGCCGCTAAACACGGCCGCTCAGCCAGAAAAAGAGGAGACGTCCCACTGCTGGCGCTCCCCACCGGGCCGACATCAGGCCCGGCCGGCTCCCCTTTCGAACCCAGGGCCCGGCTGCCCCCAAACACACAGACGCACGCTCAGCATAGGCATCGTTTTACGACACCTTGCGTACGACTGCGCAGGCCGCGTCTTCTTTTCACGGCCCATGGAAGCGGTTTTAGACGCGCAGCGCCGCTAACTCCTCTCTCCTGCTTCCAGCAGTTAAACAGACAACACAAAGAGCGGCGGTCCCAGAAGTCAAAGCTACAAAGACGCTTTCCACCAGGAAGCCGGTGCCAGAATACACCATTAATGGAACTGGTTGCACAGTTTCCTTGTGAATAATGAATGGAGGGGTCTTGTTTGCTAAAGCCCTTTCCTGCTGCCTGTGGAAAAGCGCTGGTAGTGACAGGCAGGAGATAGGGAGCCTGAGCCTGATAGAGAGCTTTGGCCTGGATGGGGGAGAAACCGCTCGACACACAGCGGGGCAGCGAAGTGAGGGTCATCCCTGGCTCCACTTTCCTTTTCCCTTTTCCCTTTTCCAGCGTTGCGGGTCACTGCGGTGTGTGAGCAAGGCAGTGTGGGTCTGAGAGAGAGCTGCGGACAGCTGTTTAGGTTCCGTCTGCTGATCAGGAAGGATCGGTGGCTTATTAGACACAGCCATTTACACAGGTCAGGAAGCACTGAGCCCAGGCCCTCGACTTCTGTAGGGATAACATCAAACTTAACCAGCTGTTTGGTCCAATCACAAGTCAGGATTGAATTAGATTTTCGGCTTTCCTAACAGAGAGAGGTTCTTCTCATTCATTCATTCGTTTTTCATTTAGTCAGTTAGATTAGATAGGATTAAATGAAAGCACGTGCTAACTGACCCCATTAATCCCTTCGATTGGCTAGGATTAAATGAAAGCCAGGCACTCACTGAGCAGAATATGGAGTTGTGGAGGCCCGGGTGATTACCACATGAAAGTTCCTCATGCGTCTGTAAATCCCACACTGTTCAAAGTGAGAGTTAACTGTACCAGCGGCCTTCTCTCGGACGACCTCTAAACACAGCCGGTGTCCATTTTTCAGTGTCCAGGCCTCTTGACAAGCGAGACCTTCTCACAGAACAAAATCAGTCTGCCGAAAGAGGCGCTCTCGCTCTCCGGACAGCGGCGGGTCGCGGCGAGAGGGGCAGCGAGGAGACGGGCCCGACATCTTCTCGTTCTCTTGCAGTGCCTGAAGGTCCCCTTAAAAAAGCGATCACTCCTCAGAATGAGACGAGCAGGAGACGCAATTAGCCTGATCAGAAGGACTTGGAAAGTGTTTAGATGAATGTAATTAGCTGGAGAAGCCACGCAGTCCTATCCCAAGACAGGAAGAGTGCAGGAGAGGCGGCTTGTTTTAAAAGATAAATGGTACTGTGTAAATATATTTCCACCAGCCATCCAGGGAATAATCAAGTTTTAATTTAGCTTCTAATTTAATTAGCCACAGTGCCGCCCAAATCCTCCCGGCAGTGTCATTGGG
>JAOYSI010000006.1:575807-599091 GCA_025775065.1 Hiodon alosoides
CCTGTATATACATTTTTGCAATAAGGAAAGGAAGAGTCTTGGTTTAAAAAATATTTCTTGGATGTATTCCTTTAATTACAAATTCAATATGATTGTTTTGTATCAGTAGTCCGGAAATGCGGACTTCCTGCTGCTACAGGATACAGTGTTACTAATTAATGAGTTTGTCTCAAAGACTGGATTCCTGCAATTCTTTACGGTCATGCTCCCAAACTCATCATGAGTCTATAGCTGGATAATAGACTCTTGATTATGTTTGTCAGTCAAGGCAAGTGCCTGGTTATGATTATTAGTTTAAGCTCAATTATATCGCAAGAGGTTTGAATGCTCATTGGGGACTGAGCCCTTGTCTCGTGTTTTATTTTGTTGTATCTATGCTTTTATAAAATTTTTACTTTTATTATTTTATTTTTATGCATTTAGCTAAGAATAATTTTTTAAACGTGTGAACATAAAACAAGGAAATGTTTTACATTTTTGATCTGCCATTATTGCAGCTGATGTTGAAAGACCCAAGAGCAGCAGTAAATCTTTCTTTACAGTAAATGATTGCATGATTTTCAAGAGCAGGTTGTCACTAAAAACTTAAACAGCTGATCTAAAAAAAACGCAAATACATTTCTAACTTGGTTTAAAGTATTTTGCATCACTAACAAACACCTACACACAGATAGAGGAAGGTTATTTCAATTGTTGTGTTTCTTCATTAAACGAACCAATAGCATTCTATGGTAATACCTGACAACTGTTTTCATTGAAGACACTATGGAAATCGTCCGTTGCTCCTAGAGCATCCAAAACATGCACTGTGGAGCTCAGTTGAGCAACTGTAAAACTTTCACAAACTCACTGTGAAAGCACTCACTATTAACCAATACGATCCCGGGAATATTATCTCCCAGAAAAAGAAAGACCCATTAGGATTGGTAGAACAGTAAAAGTGGCCGTTCTTAATGTGATGGAACACATTTATAACACCCACGGCAGTGTGCGGCAGCTAGGTAGAAATCATGGCCAAAAATGTTAACAAGCCAGGTATCTTAAAAAACAATGTACCTCTAGCAGGGTTGCCAAACAACAGAAAAAATGAGTAAGGAGAGACGTAGCCCTTCTACAATTTTCTGTCCATAAAGGGAGGGAGGTCATTGCGAACAGGTAGAATAACGCTTTAAAATAACATATGGAGAGAGTCATTGCCTCAAATTACATCTTTTGCTAAAACCTGTAGAGTTTACAGTTAAAGATGTCTCCCTTTTTGTCATGGTGCTACAGTTAACATCAAAAACCTTCAAAAAACCATCAAAAACCATACAGCATCCTAGCCAAACAGCTTCCTGGGTGCCCATGGACTAACCATTGCAATTTCAAGATCTTAAGACCTTATAATCTTAATTATAATGAACATTTGTGGTATGGAGTCAGTATACAAGAGAAAACCTACGGCAATTATACGTTTATTTGGTGAGCTGGAGAGAGGGCTGGGCGCCCGGTAGATTAGGTCATCCTTTAGCTTAAGAATGTTGTAATTGTGTCATTAGTTGGGGTGATTAATTTGGATTTTGTGAGGGGAAGTGGGAGCGTGATTAAACCCTAATTTTTCCAGGGAGGAATGCAGGAAGAGAGAGGAAAAACAACAAGAGAAAGGGAAGAGGAGCTTGGTGGTTGATACTTCAATTAAGTTTTTCCGCTTGCTTTTTAATTTCTTTTGGATTTTTTTCATTTCCGTTTGATAGTGATAGAACATTATGAACTTTATAATTTACATTGTAGGTTAACCTAATTTATTTAGTATTTATTGGTGTGAAGTGCCTTGGACAGTTTTGTGTTTATCAGTGCTGTGTGGTGTTTGTCGTGCCGTGTTATCTTTGTTAGTGCTGTGTGGTGTTTGTCAGTGCTGTGTGGTATTTGTTAGTGCTCATTGGTGTTTGTCAGTGCTGTTGTTTGATGAGCGAGATTTTGATGGCTATAGCTTTTAAACCCAACAGTTTTGTTTTCTGCAAGACAAAATGTAGCATTAGTCAGTAATCAAGTAAAAGATGGCCCTGTCTACAAGCCACTACAGTGTCTGATACAGCAAATTTGAACTGAACATAACTTATAAGGAAATTTCAGATAAGGAAATGTTTTTTTTTTCCCAAAGTTTGATTAAGTTTTGTAATAAGATTCTTTTTAGTTTATTGACATAGAAACCATGGAAGCCTATCCTCTAACTGCAGAGTTCATATTTCCAATGGTCTTAATTTGCGAAAATGTGTTCATGGAATGAGGAACTTCTCAGAATGTTACATGCTAACCCATGTATTGCCTAAGAAGTATTCCACATTTTTCTCTGTTTTAATTAGGGCTCTAATTACTGGTGCTGTCCACATGTCAGTTTCCTTTCATGCTGGATGAATTTAAAATACATTTCAAGTAACACTTATATAACCAGTTAAAACATGTTAGAATGCTAGTGATAGGTTAAGCAAAAATCAGATCTCATCATTACCTTATTTTCAAAGGGATTTAGGCAGCAATTTTGTTCCCAATACTGGTTTATCCTGAAGTTCTGACTTAAACATAATGAGGTAACAGCCATTGTTGTGTATGTTACTTTATTAACACATTTATTATTGATTAAAGAGGCATACACTCTGATTGCTGGAATCAAACTTTTTTACTTCAGACAGTGGAGTGCTACCCCAAAACATTCCTTCCTTTTGTATCCTTACGCTATCGAACATCTGATCTGAACTGTGGTAAACTTGTGCCAGGAAAGTAGTGCTCTTAAACAATTGCACAGATCACATACGTAACAGCCATAGAGATCCATGTCAAACCCAAATGAACATTTAGTTCTCATAACATTACTTCTTTAATGTTTCTGTTTTGCAGCATGATTTTATTTTAAAACTTTCTATCAATTGTTTAAAACAGGAGTAAAAACACGGGATTGAGCACACGATTCATTGAGTGGGAAGACCTGGCTGACCAGTTAAACGGTGTGAATAATTAGATTATAAAATTTTTATGCACTCCAGATAGTTATTCATCAGAGCTAGTACAGGGTGTAATTCATCCAAAACATTTTGAGGGAAGACCCTGAACACTGGGCCTGTCCACCACAGAAAAATACAGACAATTCCAATCATAATGGGTTCATTTACAGTTTTTTTTTTAAATGCATAATGAGTGGATTTTGAGGCCTTGGACGATGAAGAGATTGAACCGGTTCCAATTTTATTATATTTTATTATTCATTTCAATTTCAGACAGTGTCCTGGAAGCATTAGGAGAATTACTCATTTAAAAATCTTACCATTGTTTCTCTATTAGTCAAAAAACAAAAATCACGTCCATTATAAGTTATTTTTATGTAATATAGCTTGATTTAAAAATTTTAACTATGCTCTGAACAAATGTTGACATTAGCTTTATTTTCCTAACAAAAGTCATTTTAGAAAATATACACCCTTAAATTGGAAAGAAATTTTGAAAGAAATGTTATAACCTAAAAAAATGAATTCTTAAATTAACAAAACCTATCCAGAGGCACAGGCTTGAAAAATTAAGGGGAGTACCCTGGCTTGTAAATTTAGGTATCAACTGTATCAGGAAGTGAAGCCTACTTCTCCCCAGCGGTACTGATAACCAGATGAATTATTTTCTTAAATAAATTTATTTTGCAAACATAGATTCCCCACACTTACAAAACAGAAACAGAGGTTGTCCTGGAATACAATGGTCGCAATTGCTGTATCCCAGTGGAATAGCTGCTGTCCAATACTCCAACAACACAAGGCTGGCCCACTTAATGGCACAAAGTCTATCAAACTGTCAACGTACTGCATACTGACATCAAGCAAAAAAAAAAAAAAAGATTATGTATTCCGTTTGTATAAAGTGTTTTATATAGGTTTAAATAACTAGATTTTGTTATAATAGGACTGATAACAACGCTAATAAGTAGTAATAGTATTGACCAAATGACATTATCTTTTTAATGTAGTTCAGTCCCATAATATTTGCCAAGCCATTTTGCCAAGCCAGATTTCTGATCTGCTTGTCACCACCTCCATCATTCATATAATTATATTATTTCTTTAAATGCCTTCATTTTATTATTCATTCACTGTTATGTGCATATCACTTTGTGTTCGTTAAATGTTTCTGTATTTAAATATTGATAAAAACCATATATTTATCAATGACTCATGATTATCCTGGAATACAATACCTCTTTCTGAAAATTGTTTTTGAGTTAAGGATATAATGTGGGCCTACACTTTCTATTAATTTGTTTTTGTTAAAGGAAACAGAAAGTCAAAGAGGACTTTTGAATTAAATAGTGGATGCTAGCCTTTGAGGTTCTGCAACGGATTTACTGTGTAAGCTTAACTGGTGGACTCCTTCCAATGGTGAAACACAGTCTCAAACCTTCCCTTCACTCGCTGTCACTAACACTGCATTCACACACCGTCAATAACTTTGCCTTCACACAGTGGCAGAAACGCTTAACATTGCCTTCACACTATGTCATCAATGCTACCTTCACACCCTGTCACTAATGCTGCCTTCACACACTGTCACTAACAATGCTTTCACACACCTTCAGTAATGCTGCCTTCGCACCCTGACACCAATGCTGCCTTCACACATATCAGTAATGCTGCCTTCACACACTGTCAATAACGCTGTCTTCACACAGTGGCACAAACGCTTAACGCTGGATTCACACACTGTCACTAACACTTAACGCTGCCTTCACTCACAGGCAGAGGAAAAGAGGCCCACTACAACATTAGCACCTGAAAATCACCACCCAGCAGCAACAATCCTACATAACAAACAATTGACATGCTTAGGATTTTTCTGCTGACACCCCCTTCATTTGGTTTTTATTTTAGTGTCGATCTAGCACTATAATTCAGTCCCCGCCTCTTCATTCCAAGCTTGCCCAGATCACTGCTTTGTCAAGAGAAGCTCCTATTATGCTGAATCACGCTGACTGTACATAGTCTGGGGAACATTCAATCCCTCCTGTAGTCTGATGGAAAGACTGTGGTTACAGTGCTCCTATCAACCAAGCAAATTAAATTATATCACAGGTTTATATCACAATTTATTTCATTTGAAATTATTTAATGTAATTGAACCGTCATAATTAAGAATGGCTACTAACAATCAGTTATTTTGACTTACAGTTTTTATTGTCTTCGGATTCACTGGGCTCGTACACATTCAGCTAAGTTAATTCAATTTATATGCTACCCGCATTCATCCTAATCAAGATTAGACCACTTTACGTTGTTTGTTTTTCATCACTTTGATTTTTTTTCTGCATAGGAAGCTGGTGGTGTACTATTCAAGGTGTAACCAGAAGGTTCAAGGCATCCTGCCATGGCATGATACTTAAATATCCAGCTGTATAAGAAGATGAATGTGGTAGGTTGAGTTTGGATAAAAATGTCTACTTAGCACTTAATGTATGCACCATAGCTTTTAAAGACCTAGGTGGTGAAGTCAAATTAATTTTCAATATTGTAGATAATAAAAACAACGAAAGTCAATTTATGAATCATCTAAGCCAGTGGTCTCCAAATATATGATATACGGCTACAATAATGACACATTCAGTATATTTATGTTTATAATTTTAATATATGTTTAGGTAAAGCATGATGTCACAGTTCACAACACAGTCCCAGTTCCGCAGTAGATTCAGTCTGATTCAGTTATCAGTCACTTATCTCTCCAAATATTCAATTAACATTCCTGAAGCCCATGTGCACTTTTTCAATCACATTCTGCTCCCATTGGCCCTGCACCTTCCAACTCGATTTTCTGTTCTACATGTAACCCCATCCCTAACCCTCACTCATTGCAAAGTCTTTTCAGTTTCACTACAGTGTCTTTGATTATTCATTCCTATCCTGTCTTGCCTTGTTCCCTGGTTTCCTTGCCTTGCTTTGCCTGACCTGACTACGACTTTGTCTTTTCCTCTCAACTCTGTTTCCCTGATCGCCTGACCATTGCTTTTGTCCCTGACCACCACCCAATCTTGATTGTTCTGTTCTGCCGGTACTCGACCCATGCCTTTCTGACCTTCCCTCTCAGTACTGCAACAGGGTTCCCCTGTTCCTGTACCCCGTGTTGTATTACACATGGCTTAATAATACTACTCACCATTAATGTGATGGATGAGCTTGACTGTTTGAGCTTTGGCAGAAAAAAAAAAAAATACAGATAATTACGGCTTCCGGAATTCAGACTGAACTAATAATAATAAATAATATAATAATAAATGCTAACTGCCAGGTACTGAACATCAACATACATTTTTCTGTACAGAAAGCGACTTTTCCACATAATGACCTCTGCAGTCATCTACCTCATTACATGTCAGTCAGTTTTCACTTAAGACAACTGGCTCAAGACAAAGTCACAATGCAACATTGGTATTAGGTTGACTAGCTTTACCAAGTGTAACAAGAAATGATTTACAGTGGAAAAAAAAATCCAGTGGTGTAAATGGATGAATTTGGAAACGGTAAGCTGCGTAAATCGCTTTGGATAAGTGTCTATCTATTAACTAATAATCTAATGTAAATATAAGATAAATATTTTATTATCATGTATGCATGGGAAAGCAGAACTGCTAAATGTCCACCAAAATATTTACATAGGCAGCTGTCAAGCTAACAAGCAATTACTATCTTTATTTTTAGGTAAAAATAGCTATTATCCATGCATTATTCAATAGTCACATACGGTAAAGTGACACAAACTGCTGCTCACTCATAGGTCAGAAATTTTGAGCATAATTGCATACATTTTCAATGTTAATCTCATTAAGTCGGCTCAAGGTTGACAGCTATGTGGCATTATTCTAAAGATGACATTACTGTGTGATGATGTTCCCTCCAGAGCTATGCATACTTTCAGAAAACGCACTGGAGGCAGAAATGCAGCTGTACTACTTGACCAATTTAGTCAACAAAGAAATAGCAATCTGCCATCCAATTCCTTGCATGTGTTACTGAAAGGATTTGATTAGTTTGTATTGTAAGAACTGTAAGAACAAACAGTTTCCTTATATTCAGGTGAATCCAACAGCTTTTATTGTTGTGGCAGAAAGGGCTTGTGGCGCCAGACAGAGCCAAAGGCTTTAGGAAATTCATAATAGGTTGTGTGGCAAATCTTACTGCCAGCTTGAAATAACATGAAACTAAAGTTTTTAATTAACACTGCGCATTTGCATAGAGTGAAACGTTTAATTCAAAGTATTTGGTTAGTAGGTTTATTCTCTTTAATTTACTCAGTTTTTACTTTAATTTAAAATGTACCCTCTTAAAGTTGACTTTTTTTGTAAACCTATGCACTTCCATTTCTTATTTAGACTAATGAATAGAACTCATAGGGCAATAACAGAAACCTAACAGCTTATTTACAGTTAAGCGAATTACGACCTACTATCAGTAATAGTTCTGCTGAAAGCATTTTTTCCCTATTAGACCTGTGGTATTCAGTCTTTTTCTTTGAGCCCCCTGTGTGTGCTGGTTTTGCACCTACCAAGCACTTCTCATTAAAGACTGATTGAGCAGCTAAAATATGGTTAAACCAAGATCTGTGTTTGCCAGTGAGAAGAAAAAGTAAATGCATTTTTAAAACTTATTTTGTTGCCCTTAAATTGTTAATATTAGTATGTGGTACTTGCCTGAATGCAGACTGCACCCTATGAGCTGGAGTTCGCTAGTTTAAATTCAACTCATGTCATTGGCTGACTGTGACCGAGAGAGCACGCAATTGGGCACGGTTTGTCTTAGGCTCGTCACCAACGAGTATCTCCTAATGGCTTGCCGGGCGCCTGTAGGCTGGCAGTGCCATTGTGAGGGACGTGGATCCTTTCCAATAGCCACTGAACCTCTCATGTGTTTCCTGCCATTTGCATGCCTGAGCATTGCTATATGGTCCATCCTTCTCTTGCATTGCAATCTTTCTTCAAAATCAGCAAGATTTGTATCCTCCCTGGAAATCTGGAGTTTGTGCATCTACGATTGCCACATTTTGTCCACACAGACCAACACTACTGTGAAGCATAAATTATGCTGCAATCATTTGATGAACAGCTTAATATTTTCTCGAGATTGCAATTAGATATTTTGTGATGCACACCCAGGGGCGCCGCTAAGAATTTTGGGCCCCATGAAGAGATTGCAATTTGGGCCCCCCCGGAAAGTCACAGCCCACAAATTTTCATTCCAAGCTTTTCGAGCCCCCCCCCACCGCACCCCACTGGGGCCCTGGGTAGTCAGTACCACTTTCCCCCCCACTTCAACGCCCCTGTGCACACCTGTTTTACCAATCACTAATTTAAACTTATGTCTAACAAAAAAACATAAAACAGCAAACGGTAATTACAAATCTGAACCTTAATTCAGTTTACAAATTGAGGATTTAGTGAGGCATTATTTAAGCAGTGGCATTTCATTTATTATTTCACAAAAAAATTTTTTAAATATCTTAATACATTTTCAAATAAATTCTTTAAATGTATTTAAATAAAAGTACTTTTAAAAGTATGTAAAAAGTTTAAAAAAATTATAATTTTTAAAATAAATTCACATATATTAATAAGAAATTTTACTTCATAGAAATACCTTCCTGAAAAGCATTTTCAAATGCATTCCTGGCTTAGAATTTATTTGCAAATACAGTATTTCAACTATATTCATGAAAAAGTATTTGATAATACTGTTATTCAATATGTATTTACCCCAGGTCTAGTGACATCACTCCTCATCCTCTGCAACAGTACTCTCTCTATGGCTGTGTCTTTCTTGGGATAGGAATATAGCAGCAAATTAATTACTTTGGAACATTTTTAGAAAACACGTCTTTTAATAAAATGTTAACATGGCTTAACAATGTTAACGTCTAAGGAAGCATATTTGTAATCTGCAAAGCCAAGATAATGCAATCATCGACACCAGCACTATCGGTTGCTTAGGAAATGTTTCATTTGAAAGTGGGCAGTCATCCTTGTATCCAGATATCCATCAACTGGCATCTTGCAGGGTCAGCGAGAATCTCCTGCCAGCATTCAAAGTGACCCAGAAAGCCTGTCACAAATAATGGGCCAGATTTAACTTCGGCAATACTGTACAACCGAAAACCTTTAAAACAAACGTAGACAGTCCAGCAGGAGGAGACTGCTGGGGGTGGGGGTCATACAGGCACTATTGAGTCCTAATGAATAACAAAAAGACATTCTCTCAGGGCTGACTCTATCAGGCTTTGCTGTGATTATCCATCCTTGGCAGTCACCTCCGGCTTTATTCTTCTAAAGTTAAGACACAGTAGGGATAGAATCTAGTGAGTATGGCTGGGTCTCCCTCTTCATACATTCCCACACTTATTTTTAAGCCTGTGTTCTGCAGGGTTTCACAATCTAGTGTCCATTGCTAGATCTAATTAAAAATAGATATAGCCATTTGGAATAGTAAATTGGGAAAACTCAGTATTCTTGTTTAAACGACCAGTTGATTAGATTTAAGGTCACAGTGCAAAATGACTGGTCTGTTGTGGATATTGACCCCATTCGCCCTGCTTTGTTTGACTCTTCAAGGCCTGTGGTAAAGGCCACCAGCCAATGGTAGCACTGTGCACAGACCAGTCCTGTGGATTGCACCTGGTCATTTTGCTCTCCCCAGAACATACTCTTCCTAACGGGCTTGTGAGGGATTGCCCTTCGTATTCGGGAAAGAGGTCTAGGCTAGGTGTTAAAATGGCAGACAAGGGATGGTGGGAAACAAAGTGTATAGCAAGTCAGTGCAAAGGAGTGACACTTACAAACCAAGTCAGATGTGTAAATAAATGTGAAAAAGGGAGAGAGACGTCAGTAATAAACACATTTTAGTCATCTCTTAGTCATAATAAAGACCCATTAGAAGCTCTGTGCCATACCGCAGCTCACCTGCTCAGGCTTTCCCTATCAGAATGAGCTCTAACTGATACCATTAATACCATTGCCAGCTTTGACTTTAGATGAGTGGCTGATTAACACAAACATCGTCCAATACTGAGTTGACCACCACATATTCACTATAGGCTTTTTTCTAGAGTTCTGTGCATGCACAAAGTGTGGTATACAAACCGGCATGGTGATGCAAGGTAAAAGTAAAAGAATAACATAGTACAATGCCGTGAATATATCATAAACACACATATTGCATTGGATAATGTCTCACGTTTTACTTCTCTCTATATACAGAGGGCAAAGTATGTACCTTTTCATGGAGCGGTTGAGGGATTACAGTGCCAAATTTAAATTGAGGGGACACTTTTAACACTGTGCTGTTGAGGGACAAAATAAATAAAGGAAGACTTCTCCCAAAGGGCCAAAAAGATGTACCACAGCAAACAGGACCCGATGGCAAGGTTAGGGAATCCAGTTTGTAAATTCTATGCGTTGCATTAAGCAGTCAAACAAACTGGGGCCAAATCAAAACGAACAACCTTTAATAATTATGTAATAATATTCTATTTAATTGGGTTTTCTTCTTTGGCAACACGAGGTTGCCAAAGTTTTGATTGGGACCCAACCTTAGTTTACTGAGGAGTAGCTTGTTAAAGAAAATGTTCGCTATTAGTCAAAAAGTGTTTAAACGTTCGCATCCGACATGGTGCTTGAAATGATTCTACATTCATTACAATGCAGTACTAAGAATTACCACAAGCAAAGAGAAGCCAACGCCCACACAGGAGGCAGGAGCTCCTTTTGATAGGCCCAAATATGAACGAGGCTACTAAAATGAATCCATGCCAATTACTTTGAGCAGAACTGACCAGATTTATCCTTTTCAGTCTATTTATCATAGCATTAACTGATAACAATAACAAACACAATACAATGTGCTGAAAACAATAAAGAACACAATACCATGGACTGATAACTATAAAGACCACATCACCATGGGCTGATAACAATAAAGACCACATCACAATGGGCAGATAACTATACAGACCACATCACCGTGGACTGATAACAATAAAGACCACATCACCATGGGTAACAACAAAGAAGCATGGGCTGAACTTAACCCTTGTTAATAATTGGCATTGTTTATAAATAATACCTAGTTGTCATAATACCTGGAATGCAGCAGAGATGTGTATAGTCATCCTGTACGAATTCCTGATTCCAGGACACAATGTTGTAATATTGTGCTGCAGGGCTTATCCGGGCACTCAGGAAATGCTTTTTATCCTTTTCTTGTTTCCCTGGACACACAATGTTGCCGCATGATCATGTCGTTTTTCTAAATAATACCATTCGCTCATTTGTCTTGTCAGTTTAGCATGACATTTTCAGGTGAGTATATCCCAAGGCAGCTCCACCTACTCCATCTCTATCCAGTCAATTATGCAAACTTTGTAAGTAAAAATTGTTCTTCACAAATAGTATTTTGATTTTGGTTTAAATTTATGCTGCTATTATTCTGGTTCGGCGGAAGCTGTTGACATAATCTATTTAACATACTACATCAATAAGATGCCTTCAGGCAATAGCCCCTCAAACAGGTCAGGGAACCCAAGTCAGGCACATGTTGTTTTCCTCATGTCTATTTCTACTCTTTAAGTGTTTGCAGCTGTTTTTTCTTACCAATATGTTTTCCCCCATAGCTGCTTCAGAAAGCACTCTATAACTGCCAGATTCTTATCATTGAGAATTAAATAACTGTATTTCATGGCTGAATTATGAGCGAGAGTGAGAGAGAGATCTAGTGTCTTATTTTGTACAAGTATTTCCAATGTGTACTTCCTGACAATCAGTACCTCTTACATAAGCTGTGTGGATTGAAAAATAAGTAGGCTTCCAAAACAAAAAAAACTCCAAGGGAACTGTACAAGAGGTGCAAAGTAAATATGTCAGATAATCTTGGATGTAGATTCTACTAAATAAACTTGGTTTGGAAGGAAATCAATATTATGAACTAACTTAAAGGCAAATTTTTTTTTTTTTTTTTTAAGTAAATGTTATATATAGTAAGCAAGCCAAAAGTGAGCCTAAAGGACAAAACAGATACATTAAACTCTCTCCAGCTCTTAGAGCTTTTTACCTGGGACAGAACTGGGTTGAAAACATTTTGTTAGCATTCAACTGCCTGAGAGTTACTCTGAACAGTAAAAAAGGAAAACAAGCCTAGTAGAATTTCTGAAAAAAATGAAATGCCGCATGGGGATTAACCTTGGACCCAAAACTGTTTATAAATATTTGCTAGTGTTTGTTGATACCTGAACAGGCTAAATGAAATATGCATTACTATTTACTTAACGTTGCCAAAAAACAAACAGTGGGAAGTTGAGCTGCAGTGTGTGTCCACAATGGGCCTCCCAGTAAAGGTGCTCTGGAATTGTGCTCAGTCTGTACTCCAGCTCATAGGGTGCAGTCTGTTCTTGGGCAAGCACCTTTACTCCAGCTCATAGGGCTCAGTCTGTTCTCGGGCAAGCACCTTTACTCCAGCTCATAGGGCTCAGTCTGCTCGGGCGAGCACCTTTACTCCAGCTCATAGGGCTCAGTCTGTTCTCGGGCGAGCAACTTTACTCCAGCTCATAGGGCTCAGTCTGTTCTCGGGCAAGCACCTTTAGTCCATCTCATAGGCCTGCCTTAAACAGGACTGTTATTCACATTAAATACTTAACACATTTTCGGTCTTCCCAAATACGTGAACGCAACATGCATGTACTTGAATGAAAATGAAAATAGTGTAACATTGATGTCTCCACAAATAAAACCAATCCATTAAAATTAATTATAGCTCTGCCAAATGTCTCATTATTAAACAGCATCTGTGTTAATCATCATTGAGACTAAATTGTACGGTGCACGAAGAAGGATATCATGAATATTTCAATTGCCTTTATAAATATTAAAAATAACATGTTCTCCAGCACTTTACTGGCCGTCTGTTCCTTGCATAATTTGAATGTTTTCTAAAATACTGACTGAAGATATCAATTAATTAAGCTGTCAACTAAGCTGTGATTTGTCTGCATGGTTAGGGTTTGCCTTGAATTGATAATTTTACATGTTAAATGAGAATGCAGCATGCAAACTCCAGCCACATATGAAAAGTGTTACAAAAGAACAACAAGTAACAGATTCAAAAAGAAAAAAATATCACATGAGCAGGTTGCTGTGCTGTCACAATATATATGAAACAAAATCACCATAATCGTATAATATAGCCTTGCAACATTACATATAAAATTGCATATCAAATTTTCATTCTATTCATGAACATTAGGTGGTGAATTTTCATATTATAGACCTTTATTTATGGTGTGTGGTGGCATGAATGTTTCTGACCATGTTATTTTATTTTACTCTAATTTTGACCCCGGTCCTGTGTGTTACAATATTTCTTTGCCACTCAAACATTCATTAAACAAGCTTTTAAATCGCAATACTACAATAATGCAATAATAACAAATCTATCCCTATATAATATCCCATAACATTTAAGAAAACAATGAGACTGTCCCTGTTTACAGTAAACAATGGTTATTACGCAGTGATTTAATTACCATTACTTCAGTGTTACTATATGTATCCATGTGAACGTTCTCATGATTTACTTTGGCAAATGACAAATCTGTATTATAATTCCCTGTACAATCCCTTTCTGGTGGCTTGAGTGTTCATCAATACATATTTAGGATTGTTGTATGCAGTAAGGTATTTTAATGGTATTACCATTTTAAATTGGCACAAGGGGGTTGAAGCAATGTATCCAAAGTATGGATGAGTAGTCAGTAAAATAATGATCAGATTTCCAAACTTTGCAGGAGAAGCCCCAGGCTAATATATGCCAAGCAACCAACTAATCTTTGCAAAAATCTCATTAATTTTAGTGCAGTGTTGGACAAATAAAACTTGCAAAGCATGCAAACTTGCTGATAGATAACCCTGATTACCTGCAGCCCACCTTTGCTTGAATATACATTTTGTTAAAGCCCAGAAGTACAAATTATTTTCCAAATTGGGGAAAAAAGACAAAATAATCTGTATCCAATAATAGATGTGATTTTTGTTCGGTACAGTATGCTGTCTTTATAAGATAGGGAAGCATCAGTCCTGATCCCTCATCATCATGGTCAGCCCTGGGCAGTCTCTGGGCTGCCTCAAAAAATGCGTTCACACTTGAGGTTTGAAAAGACTTAAGTGTGTTCACATTTACTAAATGTAGGGAATGTATGCAGACATGCTAGGCATAACATGTTGCAATGCTTGCAGGTGTACATTGTGCATTTGTATCAATATTTAATTAATCCCTGCCATAGCTCATCTGTAAAAAACTAAATCTGTAATACAATATAACATACAGAAATCTACGCACATTATATTGAGATGTAATATTACATTATTATGTAAAAGAACATAGCTGACTAACAACAATTTAAAATTCACACTAGATTAATGTAGCTAGCGCTACATAATAGTGTTTAAATTAAAACGAAATGATTAGAGGCATTAGTACGGAACTGACACAATACTATGTCAGTCATTTCTGCTTTGTCGTAATGAGATTTTAAACAGTGTTACACAGGAGCAAAATGTATTATTTCACATGAACATTTGAGGTGTTGTGCCAACATCTGCATCAAAGCTACATAAAAAATGAAAATTTGTTTAAGTCTGCTCTCTGTTGTAATTAAATAAAGCGGTGACTCTGTAAAGGCTAGCAACCAACTGAGTTTCAAAAAAAAGTGCAAGAACTTCTCATATCCCTCGTAAAAACTGTGGTAGTAGCCCATTTGTGGAAAATGGCTTGAAGTACAGAAACCACAGTGTAAACTTGTATTACTTTTAAATTATTTGACCCAGTTGGTAGCTCTTGATGACAAAATTAAAAATCTTTCTAGCTAGCTTATGTTGCTACTACCGACATCCCAAGCTACGCAGTAAAAAACCTCTTTTCGGGGATTATTTACGGCCTACCCAGGGTCTGCACTGCATTCACGCATACATCTGGTTAAAATCCTGCTCTTGCCTTTGGTTTATCTCTGTAGTCATCTTGTCATCTTAAGAAGACTTTTTCCCCCTGCAGATGTTGTCTACAAGTTTCCTCCATACCATGCGTATTCAGCCAGTTCTACATTCTTAAGGATTCACAATACCGCTGCGGCAGCTTTCTGTTTGGGCCCAATGGCCTCTTATTCAGCCAAGCCATGTGGTGAAGTCTTTTCTGGCAAAGGCAGCTTGTCACATTGGAACATTCCACATTCCAAACTCCTACAATTCATAATCCAGCAGAAAAAAAAAAATGTTGACTTGCTGCTAGCTGACCTCTTACAGCACTGTTCCCACATATGGCTATGATGCGTTTCATTCAACAGGAAGAGATATCATTGTGAAATCATTACTTTTGCAAGGTATCTCTTCCTGTTGAATGAAACGCATCATGTTAAGAGCTGTGTGCTTCTGTCACCTGTTGATTTTGCCTCAAGTCTTGAATGCAGACAATAAGAAATCAGTTAAAAGTTTGGTATTTTGGCTTTCGTTTTTATTGAAAGGAAAAAATATTTTTTCTCAGCACAGCTGTCTCCTAATTGAGGGTACTTCTCTCTCATGTTAACAACACATTTCAGTTTATTTCCAAGTTTGGATGCACATGGTCCCCCCAAGGCATGAACATTGTTTGCAGTTACATTTTCTGTAGCAGAATCTGATGCATAATTCCTCTGTATATCCATTGTGGCTGGGAAACGCGACATACTTCCATGTGTACAGCTATATATGTGTGTGTGTGTGTGTGTGTGTGTGTGTGTGTAAATATTTTTGTGTGGGTGTGTGAGTTTATTACAATGTTGGAGAACAAATGTTCTTTTTACAAAGGCCTGAATAAATTATTAGCAGAGACTCAAATCCCTCCTTTGTGTGGCAAAAAAAAAAATTTTACAAGTAACAAAACAGCAGAATCAGGCTACAGTGGGTCTTAAAGCAGACAAAAACATGTAATCATGTACATCCGTGTATGCTATTCAGAATGCTGCTGTCTTTGAGATAAAAAAAATCAACCTCCTAATTCATAAAAATCACATGTAAACAGTGGAGCTTTTTGGCAAGAAGAATATGAAGATTTAATTAACAGACACCATGCAATAGGCCTTGATTTAGCATTTTGTAGTTCTAATTATCAACCATTAAAACAATGTTAATATTGTTTAAATATTAGGATCCCCTTACGAGTGATTCAGCCGAGTGATTGTATCCTGATGGGGGAGACGGTGGTGACAATATGGGGATCTGGGCAGTAGCCAAGGCCAAATGAGAGATTAATTTAATTTATAAGTCGAGGAGGTAAACGCGGATCATTTGTTTGTCTGAGAGGAGCAGAGCAGAGTATAATGAGGAAGGGATGACAATACTCACCAGGATAAGCGGTTTTGAAAATGGATGGGTGGATGGATGGGATGACAATACGTGTACAACACTCTGTGCTACAGTGGATTTATCTTGGGGAAAGTGGCAGAACCCAGGATTAAGCCACAAATTTCAAGGATACAAAATGTATAAAAATACTCTGAAAAAAAATTAAAATATTCTCGGATAGCACACACGAGGCTGGCTATTTATTCAAGCCCAGAATAGCAAAAATAATGTCGTGGGGAAGGGCCTTTGCCCACAGAGCTCGCCAATTACAGAATAGCCTCCCACATTTAGTTCCTGAATCAGGCAGTCTCAACCAATAAAGCTAGATTAAAAATACATCTATTAAATCTTTCATATAGTAACCAGGGGGACTGAGAGAGATGATGGGATGTGGCTATAGAGATTTCTGATGCTGATATGTATTCCTGCTTGGCAGTCATTCTGGTTGATCCCCAGAGCCAGCATTGCAGCCAAGTTTAGGTTAACACAAGTAGACGGATTCCAGAAGCCAGAATTACATGTTAGCCAGTAGGATGACCACATTTCACTCATAGCGCAGCTGAACTGGTAGCATATCCGTTTCAGTGCAGTCCCTCACACTTTATTTCTGTTCTCTCTCTCCCTGGGGGATTACTTTTGTGAATTTAGCTTAGACCAGTGCAGTCCTTGGTACCCGAAAAGTCTGTGTCCCCCCTCCCCCCATATCAGAGGCCTTCCCATGCGTCTCGGACAGGACTACCAGTCGAACTCACACTCCTTCTGCTGCCGTAGAGGCTGCCATTATGGATTATGACATCTGCATTTCCTTATATCTGAATACAGTACAGCCTACATTTCACTTTAGAACATATTGCCTGGTTGACCAGATGCTTTGTAAAAAATACTATTGCTCGCCAGTCTGGGGGGTGGGCAGAGACAGGGAGATGAAATCGTTGTTAAAGCCGTTTATTTGGCAAACTTTGGCATTGACCAAGTCAAACAAATCACCCTGGTTGGGGAACCCAAAATACAGCAGTGTCTCAAATTCACAATAAATCAACAAAAACCCTAACCAAAAACACATCCATCGACTTTTCCAGTCTAACCCCTTCTTTCTGACTTTGTCATTGATTGAGTGTGGTTACCATTAGTGGCGCACAACAAGGTTCATTTTGGTCTGAGATGTGTATAACACGGTTTTAGACCACTGGCCTAATTATAAAAGTGTCTTTGTTAGGTGATCTCTGAGTTAACTAGCACGTTATCTATGCATGTTAACTAATTAACCTTTTGTCCCCAATTATTGTTAATGGGTGAGGGGCCATGATTACTATAAATGTTGGAAGCATAGACACAAATTTGTCATTCTTGAGCGTCATTTTCCAGAATCTATAGAAACGTATCTGAAGAATAGCATTGTCAATTATGAAGAAGAAAAAAGAAAAAAAACACAGCAAGTGCACTCAAACTTTTGATTTGTTCTGTTTTTATTTGTTTAGGACCTAACACAATGATTTGAGATGGGAAAATTTTTACATTAAATGTTGCTAAAGCTAATTTACATCAATTTATAATACACATACATTTGACAAAAATTGCAAATCCAATTGCGTTATGGGAAAAATAACTAGTCTTTTTTTCAGACATGACTTCCATCTATTAGAGCTTCTATCTATTTGTCTTCCAAGACTAATGTAAAAAGTTAGATATAAAAGTGAATGTTATTTGTAGAATGTATCTAAGTTTTAGCACAAAGTCCCTCAATAAAATGTAATAATATATATCTTTAAATAGCTATACCTAGATGGAGCAATAATTTAATCTGATAAATGTTTCACTTTTTAAAATTTGTGACAAGCGGAAAATATCTTTTGGTAAAGGTGTTACATATAGCAGTATCTTTGCTAATTTAACTAATATAATGTAAAGTTTCAGATGGAAAGCATTGTTTATATCTGATCGTACAAGTGTTTAAGAGTTTAAGCTGTCAACTCAGGATCTAATGCTTCATTTTTTACTCTTTTTACTGATTTTTTTACTGATTTTATTTAAAATAGCCTAATTGTTTAAATTATAAATTTTTGTATGCTGTTATTTTTAAACGAGAAGTCAAAACCAAAATATAAACGAGATCAGAAAGTTTAAAACGTTATTTTCATTCAGGCGATAGCTTTAGGCAGACCATGGTTTAGGACACAGGATGCTCAGACCACAGCACGGAATTCTTCTTTAGTCAGGGCACAGAACTGAATTCAAGCTCAGTCCAGACCAAAAAACTGAATTCCTGTTCAGCTCAAATCTCAGCACTGAATTATTTTTCAGTCAGACCACATAACTAAATTCCTGTTAAGCTCAGACCACAGAGCTGAATTCATGTTCAGCTCAGACCACAGTGCTGGATTCCTGATCAGCTTAGACCACAGTGCTGAATTTTTCTACTATCAGACCACAGAACTGAATTCCTGTTCAGCTCTGACCACAGCGCTGAATTCCTGTTCAGCTCTGACCATAGCGCTGAATTCCTGATAAGCTCAGACCGCAGGGCTGAATTCTTCTTCTGTCAGACCACAGAACTGCATTCCTGTCCAGCTCAGACCACAGAACTGAATTCCTGATCAGCTCAAAGCACTAAATTCCATTGTGATGTGATGCACGCTCAGAGCTGGCTGGGCAGAGTGTGAACAGACCTGCCTTGATTCCACACGGGAGAGTCAGCTGAATGCTAATACAGCACAGCTCCACAAGTAGTCATTGTTGTGAGGTTGGAACAGCCTCGTCTCCAGGGCCACAGCTGGTACAGATCAACTGGGACATTCCTAGACTTAGCCAACATAACATGAGCTAAACTGTTTTTATTTTAGAACCAGGACAGCAATGATTTCCTTATGCACAACCATCCAACTCAATGATTCAAGTTTCCGGATCTTGCAGTTGCAGTAAAAGAGTTCTCCCATTCATGCTACATTTTAAACCTGATGATGGCCCACAAGCATTGCATGCCTTTGGAAATAACATGACATATTTCCTTTATTTTCTTTACAGCAGGGCCCATTCACGGTACGAGGCCTTCATGTTGTCCCATAAATGAGTACAGCTGGCAGCTGGTCAGGTCATGTCTGAAAAATGACAATTTTGTGGCAGATCCTCTCGGGATGTTTCCTTTACCCTGAAAAAAAAGTTAATATCTAAAAAGCTAAATCAGGGCTAGGCTTTCTGCATTTCAAAGTGGATGAACTCTGTCTGAGAGAGCCTGGGGGCGTACAACTCGCATATTTAAATTCAGCCCTCTCTCTGCATGATTGCCCGACTTTCTTTATTAATACAAGGCGAGGAGCTCTTACTCTGAGGCAGCTGCTTTATTAATGCTCTGCAGAACTTTCATGTTTTCCAATATTGCTCATAACCTCACAATAGGGGGAAACATCATTTCAAACAGAACACCTGAATCTCTAACAATGTCAAAAGCTGCTATAGTAGGAGACTAAGTGTGTCTGCAGAGGTTATGGGGTTCCTGAATTACAGCCTGTATCAACTGTAATTAACTAGCACATACATTGTAATAAAGGAAAATGGGTTAACTATTCATCAGACAGATGTTATGAGCTGGCAATGACATGGCTGGCAGCTCTGTTTGGCTTGGGATTTTCGACAGCAAGTTGAATGCCCTTCCCAGGTCCCAAGTAAAGTAGTCAGTCATACAGTGGGAGAAAACCGGGCTTAAAAAGGAGGCTGGGAAGGTGGTGAAATGGGCAGTGAGCTGGTGAGGTACACCAGCACACTTCATGGTTTTTCACCTTGTTTTGATTCACTTGGCTAGTTGTGTTTTGCACACTCAGTTTTAGCTAGTTATGGTTTGTTTTACTTTTGTTTAGGCTCATATCATCAAGCAGTAACTCTAACCCTAAATGTATTTGTATTTTTAATTTTTTGGAGCAGAGTGCTTCTGTGAAGAAGTAGAATTAATGTTCTGAATGGCTACATACGGTCATGGAACTGCTGTTTTTTAAATGTCCAGAAACAGGTTTTGAGAAAACAATGAAATCTTCAAAGATCCTTCAGAAATGGGAGTTTGAACACGCTGTTCTGAATACAATGTGGTGAAAGGCGAATTTAGAGGGTAAAACTATTTCTTCTTGAAACCTAGCAGCTCCTAGGAACTTAAAAAATTACTAAAGCATTTAAAAATAATTTAACATAAATAAAAATAATCAAATATTTTTATTTTTTTTCCACACTGCTTCTCACAAGTTTTTGAAGATTGAGATAATCAATATTTTATTACCAAAAAAAAAAATGTTTTGGAGGGCAGCGAGTGGTCTGGCGATTAAGCCAGGTTGCAGGTTTTCGTCCCTGTTTAAATGTCTGAAGAAATAATAGTTCAAACCTATAGTCTTTTCAGTAATACAATCTTCCCTTTACATTTTCTGACTGCATTCGCCTTTTCACAAATCCTTTCGCATATTACATGTCTTTCCTGCTCACATTTACTGTGAGCAATAACTGGTTCATTTGTCTAAATGACAACAAAATAAATAGCCAATTGTCCAATCATTATTGACAAAATATTTCACTCATTGCACATTGCTTAATGCTAACCTATTCTTACATGTTTATATTTGTCTTAACGAAGCAATGGTCATCAATCAAACCTCATTTTAAAATTTCTTCCACAATTAGTAAAGCAATTGAGAAATACAAAAATCATGTATTGTCATGTTGTCAAACAATATAATAAAATGAACATTGTTTCATGAAATGTAAAATGTTTGCTCTACAGTGAGGGAAAAAAGTATTTGATCCCCTGCTGACTTTGTACGTTTGCCCACTGACAAAGAAATGATCAGCGTATATTTTTAATGGTAGGTTTATTTGAACAGTGAGACAGAACAAAAAAATCCAGAAAAACGCATGTCAAAAAATAAATTGATTATAAATTGATTTGCATTTTAATGAGTGAAATAAGTATTCGACCCCTCTGCAAAACATGACTTAGTACTTGGTGCTTCTTCTTGAGCCACTCCTTTGTTGCCTTGGCCGTGTGTTTTGGGTCATTGTCATGCTGGAATACCCATCCACGACCCATTTTCAATCCCAAGCTCACCCAAGATTTGACGGTACATGGCCCCTTCCATCGTCCCTTTGATGCGGTGAAGCTGTCCTGTCCCCTTTGCAGAAAAACACGCCCAAAGCATAATGTTTCCACCTCCATGTTAGACAGTGGGGATGGTGTTCTTGGGGTCATAGGCAGCATTCCTCCTCCTCCAAACATGGCGAGTTGAGTTGATGCCAAAGACCTCGATTTTGGTCTCATCTGACCACAACACTTTCACCCAGTTCTCCTCTGAATCATTCAGATGTTCATTGGCAAACTTCAGACGGGCCTGTACATGTGCTTTCTTGAGCAGGGGGACCTTGTGGGCACTGCAGGATTTCAGTCCTTCACGGCGTAGTGTGTTACCAATTGTTTTCTTTGTGACTATGGTCCCAGCTGCCTTGAGATCATTGATAAGATTATCCCGTGTAGTTCTGGGCTGATTTATCACCGTTCTCATGATCATTGCAACTCCACGAGGTGAGATCTTGCATGGAGCCCCAGACCTAAGGAGATTGACAGTTGTTTTGTGTTTCTTCCATTTGCGAATAATCGCACCAACTGTTGTCACCTTCTCACCAAGCTGCTTGGCGATGGTCTTGTAGCCCATTCCAGCCTTGTGTAGGTCTACAATCTTGTCCCTGACATCCTTGGATAGATCTTTGGTGTTGGCCATGGTGGAGAGTTTGGAATCTGATTGATTGATTGATTTATTGATTGCTTCTGTAACAAGATGAGATTAGGAGCACTTCCTAATCTCAGCTCGTTACCTGTATAAAAGACACCTTGGAGCCAGAAATCTTTCTGATTGAGAGGGGATGAAATACTTATTTCACTCATTAAAATGCAAATCAATTTAAAACATTTTTGACATCCGTTTTTTTCTGGATTTTTTAAACCTACCATTAAAATTATACACTGATCATTTTTTTGTCAGTGGGCAAACGTACAAAATCAGCAGGGGATCTAATACTTTTTTCCCCTCACTGTATATTATGAAAGGAGTGACTTCCATGAGTTAAACAGGGACACCTGCAGGTTTGGAGTGTCCCATAACCTGAACATCCACAATGTGCATGCTAGACACGATGGCATGATTGGCAATTCCAATTTTGGGTAAAAAAAAGAAAAAAAGAATAATACTTCTGGATTTAAAATAAAAAATAATAAATAAAATAAAAATAATAATAAAAAAAAATAATAAAAAATAGGACTATTTCAAGATTGAAATAATATATACATAATATTTTAATTATTATTTTTTTAAAATTCCATCCATAAAATACAAAAAAATGGAATCATTTCAGCACATCATGATGATTCTGTTACAACGCATAAAATGAAGAGGTTGGCGCAAAGTCATCACATTGTCCTACACCCAGGAAAGGACTTTACCAAGCGTATAGCCTGTGATTTCATCATCTCTGAGTCAGGCATTGCATTTTATTTGTCTTGGAATCTATGAAATGGTCAGCACATTATGTATGCTTGTGCTTATCTGCGAATCACTAACTCTACACATTTACAATTTACAAGCATTTTATCTGTAAGTTCAGCCCCATCATGAGCACAGCCTACTCATCGCAAGGGGGCCTTTTTGGAATTAAGATGTGATCCTTCATGCAGATTACCTAGGACTGCACGGGAAAAATAAGAGATTGCATAATCCTCCTGTGCCACGCGTCCGTCTCGAATACACGCACGGGAGAGGTCCGGGCGCGCCCATCAGCACCGGCTGAGGATCAGGCTAATGACAAACAATATTTAACGACCTGTGATCCCTCAGTAGGTGCTGG
>JAOYSI010000006.1:599191-621739 GCA_025775065.1 Hiodon alosoides
TGGGGTGCGGCGGCGGGCGCCGCCCCCCCCGCGCCCCCCCCCCCCCCCCCCCACGAGAACGGCGCGACGGCACCCTACTCACCTCCCGCTCTCCTTGTCCAAAACCAAACACTGGACAGAGTGGCGAAGGCAGTAGATCCCTCCAAAGACAGCACACATCCTGACAGAGACAGACAGATTGGTGTCAGCTTCCTAATTTTAAAAAGAGGTTTTAGCAGGTAGATTGCCAACAGATTCAATACATTCAATGTATTGGGATATCCAAAACTTTAATTGTCTAGTAAGATAGAAAGAACAAGTCAAATAAAACCAAAACCCAATCTGATTCAAATGACATAGTTCAAGCATCAACTGAATTTCACCAACCATTATCAATTGAGGTTTAAAACACCTATGAATTTTACGCAAAAATGTTTTCCCTTACGTTTCACAACAACACATATACCTATATTTATATATTGACCCCCTCCTCCACAATAAATAATTCCATGAAAGGGATGCTGATGTGGTAGCTTTCCTTACACAGACAGAGGGGGAGGGGGAGGGCAAGGGCAGGCCCTGGGAACACCTGCTCTGATAAAGGCCCTCCCCCTGCCTGCCTCCAAGGGTCGGCCGGCTCTTGACTTGTCCGACCACAGACGGCCGAGGCTACACAAAGGAGGCAAGCTGAAACGTGACCCCGGGGAGGGGGGTGGGTGGGAGGAAAGGATTAGCCACGCCCCATCACCTCTCCCCCACCCAACATCAGCCTTGTACCTGCAGGAGACCCTTCATATTAATTATAAGACATGACATCTTAATAAAGTGCTGGGGATAAAATCACTGGCAATCATCAGGCCCATCTAATGTCCTTAACAAAGCCCCATTCAGACATCAGGGGGAGCCCATTTTGATGTCATTAACCCCGACTGACAGACGTTTAAACTGATATTACTCTAATTAACTGGCCGCTGTCTGCTGCAATGATGCAATCCCCAGCTGAAAGGCGACCGCCGCCGCCGCCACCGTCCCGCTATCGCCCCGGCTCTCCGCGACATCACTCCGCATTACCGCTAAATTAACAGTTGTGAAAATCTCGGCCCTCCGAGCCCCCGCTCTTTATAGCCTCTAAATGCCATTTCAGTTCCTATCAAGGCGGGAATCAGGGACGTGATTTTTTAATACGGTGGCAAAACAATAGAAGGCATTAATAGCCGAACTAGTGACAGGGCGCTCTGCGATGATTTATGAGTTTATGTATAATTTGATTATTCTATTAATTCCACTGATTACAGCCACAGCTAATGTAGAGAAGGTCACATCCAAAATAAATCTCCGCTCCCGCCCGGCATTAACCCCCACGCAAAAACAATTGCCTCAAACTAGTTATTTCTGTAATTAAAAAGGTAATGTAACAAGAAGCAAAAATAAGCTTGAGGCTCCAGCAGCAACACCTCAGCTGAGGCTAAAAATAATTGATTGGTGAAGGGTAAAAGTGTTGGAGGCATGCTACGGATGCACCAGGCACTCCTATCCAACTTCAGGCACCTGGCTAATACATAAATCCGAAACCTCTTCAGAAGTTTCTCTCCAATGAAAGAAAACGCATTGATTTTCCCTTGCTGCGTGCTGCGGTATTTAAAAGATGAAAGCATTTTTCCAAGGTGAGAACTTTGACCGGGGCCGTTTCTGTGGATCCGCGGGCACCACAGCAGCTGGAGCCGGCGCTGAAAGCCGAGTCCCAGGTTTCCACCGCCGGTTTTTCCACCGTTCGGAACTGGAGGAGATAAATTTTCACCAAGAACTGAAATGCAAGTGTAAAATGTTTGCGCAGCCCACCATTGAGGAAAACCTGGCCCTGCGTCTGCGAAAAACGCAGTCTGCCTTTCACCTCCTATGTCCCAACGGGAGACGGGGTTCGGGCACTAAATAATCATCGGCCTCCGTGGAGGTAAATCACAATCTCCGTAAAGTCAATAAGCAAAGAGACTCTACAACATTCACATCAAACGCTACACTTTCTCGTGCATTCCAATACAAGATGGCTCCTGAATTTTATTACTTTCCTTTAACCTCTATGAGGTGGAAAAACGCTGACACCCGTACATTTTAAACACAGCTGCTCTTTTTTTAATTGTGAGTTTATTATTGATCCTCCTCTAACCTATGATAACAAAGCATTTCCCGGCATTTTCCGCCAAGCAGTCGCTTATGTGGTGCAATTAAGCCCATTCATCTAAATGATCTTCATTAGTGTCCCTCCGGCGATTTCAGAGAACTCCACGAGCAGAACATGGACTCAAACCGAGCACGGGCCCTCTGCGCGCACATCACCGTCTTTTTACAAAGCAGGCGATTGTTTTAAAACGCCGCAAGCTTTCGCGTTTTGCTGTCCGATCGATGGCGGGGGGGCATGGGGGCAGAGAAACCGCAGCAGTCACGGCGCTCTCGACGGCCCAGTGTTTTACAAGCTCTCATGGGCGGAGGCGATAAATCCGCCGCTAGGTCCAGAAAATGCTAAACAAACAAAATGACTTGCGTATAAACAGCCACTACCTGTCAGGTTCATTACCAGCTCGTGCGCCTCTAATCTCGGGAGCATGGTGGCAGAGCGGGGGGCTAATAGTCGGCCAATAATTAAATGAAAACAAAACGCTGGGCAGCCCGACGAGCAGCACGGAGAAAATTTAATCCAGTTTGATCCAAATATATTGGACACTTATTGCCCCTCACACAGAGAGGCAGCACGGGAAATATGATCTGTGACTGGATGCACAAAGGAAAAATAAAACGTTTAATCATCTACACTGATGAACACATCACCCCCCCCTCCTCCCCGATCCGTTTAATTCTGACCGTTGTCTGATTGGAACATCATAATCCTGCATGCAAATCAAAGCTGTGTAATTGTTAAATGCTTTTTTTTTTCTCTCCTCTGCAAATGAATAATTGAATAATTCCCTACTTCACAGTGCGTGCACGCATGTGTGTGTGTGCACTTGTGTTTTTGTGCGCGCGCATACGGGCCACAGTATTTGCATCCTCGAGGACAGGAGGGGAGAAGATGAGTGCCAGAGTGCCAAAGGTTACTTACAAATTAAAAAGTCTTTTCCTGTCAAAACTTGAGGGATAACGTGGGCAAGGACACAAAGGCGCTCCATAGCTTTATTAGCGCCACTGCTTGCTGATCTGTGAATAACCTGAAAAAATGAGGATTATTGAGTTTGCATGGCCACCTATCCATCCATCACCTGCGAGCAGGTATCAGAGTGATGGATGATCCCACCTTCCGCCACTTTTTTTTTGTTGCCACCCCCCACCGTTGCTACGCTCATCCGCTTTCCCGGGAGGGTCGACAACAAACCAGCCCGGCAATAGATAAACAAATATTGTCAGAGTCTCTGACTGCCACTGCCATTCTGTAGCAGCCAGTTCGACTGTGTCTGTTACCGTTCCTTCTGCCCCACTGTTGACCACAGTGCAAAACAGCGCTTAATGAACTCCACCAGCAGATGCTTGGGTTGAATCCCACCTGAGGCACCAGGGTCTTGGCCACGCTGCAACAGGCCTGAACCATATTTTCCGGTTTAAAAAGAAATCTCAGTCAGTCCTCTAACCATAAACAAAAGTATTTAAACTGAATTTAAATCCCTGACAGATGGCAAGATCGCAATGAGTCGTTTGGACACAGTGTCGGCCTTGGGCGTGTAGGTGGATGGCACATAGGATCCCCCAAATAAGATATCTCGTAGTTACCACCATTTAAGATCCTGCCCAACAAACTAAAGCCTGGGTCTGGACACTCGTACAAGTGTGTGACATTCATACAAGTGTGAGGCATACTGGTGCGGTGGAGAGAGGAAAAAAAAACGTTTAAAAAGAGCAATAGCATGCCATTTGATTGTCTAGTTTGCGTAGTAAGCAACCCCTGCTATACCGAGAGACACAAAAAGCTCCCACTGTGGCAGGGCTTGGGCATCAGGGGAAGGCTCTGCCATTACATGGTTCGCCACTCCCCTAACTCCCTCCAACACTGCATCCCTGAAAGACTGTAGATTGATTGATAGGCCCAGGAAAGCCAGAGCTGCCTTTTGGTACCATTTATCTGCATAACACCGCCCTCTACGGAGTAAGTGACGGTGAAAAGCTACTCAATGTGATGAATATGGTTTCCAACTCCACTCCGCACGTCAATGAAACGAGTGGCAGATCCAGACTATCGGAAGTCATTTAGCGTTAAATAAATATATAAATTCGAGGTTTTTGGGAATCTGAACCGTGAGGACTGGGACGGAAGCCCCAGCGTTTTGTCCCATGGCCCCCAGCAGTCATGGGGAGAGAGACATCCTGTATTGCTCTATTGCTCTAAGTGCTACAGTTTCACAGGAGAAGTCCCTGAAGGCTCTTGGCGATAAAAGCTGTTTCCTGATTCTCGGAGCACTCTGTCATGAGTGTAGACCCGTGCTTTCCAATTTCAAGCGTTCCATTGAGCCCATACCAGGTCTTCCAGAGAGTCTATAGAGAGAGTTACTCTTCAGTAACTAGCCGTCAAACCACATTAAGGTTTACCTGCAGAAGCACTGAGGAATTTCACCCAGACCGTAGATAGGGAAGAGGAAGGGGGTGTTGCCGTAGCGACCGAGGGAACGCAGGAAGTGTTGGGTGGACCTCAGCCCATCCCCTGTGCTGGCTCCCGGTGGCACCATGGAGATTGAGTGCAGGACAAAGTGCTGTAGGTTCTCTGTCAGCTTCTTGGTCTGCAGGAACTCCCAGAAGGATCGCTCAGTGAAGTCTGACCGGAGACCATATGAAAATCAAAATATTGTAACTTTAAAAATAAATCCCATCCATTATCTACAGGAATACGGGGACACAATATACCTAACTGGGACAAAAAGACAGAGAAAAGGAGAATGGTCATACCCAGATATTCCTCTGGATGCTGCTCATAATCCAAGCAGAAGGTGAGAAACTTCATTAGCATCCTCTTCTCCACCACGGTCAGCTGCTTGCTGCCAAAGACATCAGCACGAGAGCAGGGCACCTGGAGAGCAGTAAGAGAGGGGTGAGGGAGGGGGAGGTGGAGGATAGAGAGGTGGCTATTTCCATTCATCCTGAAGATCACCGTAATGGACTTGCACAAACAGGAGACTCCCATTAATCAAAAGCGACACTAATCACGTTTATTAAGAGAGAGTTATCAGATCATTGGTTCATCAGTCATTGGACTGCTTTGGACAGGCTCTCCTCTGGTACTTGGATGGAACTCACTCTAGAGTAACTTGACCAGTACGGAAAACCATCCACAAAGCAACTTAAGGAGGAGCATTACAGAACGTTGAGCTACCTAGCTTAATAAAAGTGCTGAAATGCAGTGCCTATAAAAATGATTCACCCCCTTGGATGTTTTTATATTTTATTTGTTTTAAATATTGAATCATAGTGAACTTCATTTGAATTTTTTGACACTGATCAACAGAAAAAGACCAATTAAAATGCATTTCTACCAATTAGTGTAAAATTATAACAAATTTTAAATCACCATTCTTCTTTGCAAAACTGCTCAAGCTCTGTCAGGTCGCGTGGGGATCGTGAATGCACAGCCATTTTCAAGTCCATCCACAGATTCTCAATTGGGCTGAGGTCTGGACTCCGCCACTCCAGGACATTAACATTGTCGTTTTGAAACCGTTCTTGTGTAGCTTTGGCTGTATTCTTTGGATTGTTGTCTTGCTGGAAAACAAATCTTCTCCCAAGTCTCTGTTCTCTTGCAGACTGCATCGGGTTCCCTGTATTTTGTAGCATTCATTTTACCCTCCACCTTTACAAGCCTTCCAGGGCCTGATGCAGAGAAGTATCCCCACAATATGATGCTCCCACCATCATGCTTCACGCTGGGGATGTTTAATTTTTGGTTATGTGTTTGGTTTGCGCCAAAACATAGCGTTTGGTTTGATGGCCAAAAAGCTAAATTTTGTTCTCGTCAGACCACAGAATCTTCTTCCAGTCTCCCACATGCCTTCTGGCAAACTCTAGCCGAGATTTAATTTGGTCAAAGGAATAGCCACTCACCCATAAAGCTGTGATTGATGAAGAACCCGGGCAACAGTTGTATGCAGTCTCTCCCATCTCAGCCACTGGAGCTTGCAAGTCTTTCAGAGGAGTCATAGGTCTCTTGTTGGCCTCCCTCACTAGTCCCCTTCTTGCGAGGTCACTCAGTTTTTGAGGATGGCCTGCTCTAGGCAGATTTACTGCTGTGCCATACTTTTTCCATTTCTAAATTATTGACTTCACAGTACTCAGGGATATTCATGGACTACGAAATTTTCTTGTATTCATCCCCTGATTTACGTTTTTGAAAAACCTTTTTGCAGCTCTGCTTGGAGGGTTCTTTCGTCTTCATGGTGTTGTTTTTCCCAAGATACGGACTCACCAGTAAGTGGACCTTCCAGAGACAGGTATATTTATAATCACTTTAATCAAATCACTTTGACTGGTCACAGGCGATCGCCATTTAATTAACTTCTAAAACCAGTTTGCTGCACAGTGATGATTTAGGCGAGTTTCATTAAAGGGGGTGAATACTTATGGAATTATTTTGTGTTTAATATTTGTTATACATTTAGACTAATTGGTAGAAATGTATTTTGACTTTGATATGAAAGTGTCAAAAAAGTCAAATGAAGTTCACTATGATTCAATATTCAAAACAAATATAATATAAAAACATCCAAGGGGGGTGAATCCTTTATAGGCACTGCAGGTAATCCAGTTTTCATACAGCTTTCAGAATGTAAAGCAAGTGAATTAACATAAGGCACCTTGGGTCAATTTTAATTTGGGGGAATGGAAAGTAATATTTTGTGGCATGAACAGAGAATTAAAAAAAAAATAGAAATATATTCCTCTTCATTTTTACAATGGTTCTGTTTGTAACAGACCTAAGTTCTCCTGTAATTTCCATCTCATCCAGTATCTTACTGGCAGGCTGAAATGTTATTTAAAGAGGCGGGAATCTACATTAAGTATGTTATCAATGAAAACAACGTACACTACATATGAACTTTGCATGCTTGCTTGTATTTCTGCGAGTCTGTTGGCTCCATAAACGTGGAGAGAACAAAAGGTCACTGATGGAGTAATATTGGATATCTTATGGATATCAGTCTACAAGACTGCAACATCCCATTTTCAAATTTTTTTGATTGGCATTAAGAATAATATGAATGTAGTGCCACGCATTTTAACAGTAGCTTTATTGAAGCTCTGACTAAATGCGGCGTTCCAGCCTACCTGTTCCACCTCCCCATTGCGGTAGGTGAGGATGCGACTGACATTCTTGAACTCTGCGTAGCGGCTCACGTTAGACTTGACGAGGAGGTCCACCAGCAAGCCGCGAGAGTACATGAGCTGGCAGGGGAGAAAAGTTGGTAAGTTTGGTGTAGGACAATTATCGTCCTGCAAGTTGAACCAGCGGGCTTCTTCTACATTCCAATACAGTGGGCAACTTAAGTACATCACATGGTCGTCTCCAAACTTTCTACCATACCAGCGCAAAGTAGCTCTAGGGGCCTACCTTAGACACCAGATCGATGTTAAACCTGCGTCCCTCCTTCAGGATCTTCGTGTAGGTGATCTTTTTCTTCACCTCAGACGGCGAGGGGGTGGAAGGTCGCTCTTCGTCCCGGGCTCCCTCTGCTTGGCCAGGCTCCTCCTGGGCAGCCGCGTCTCCCTCGCCCCGAGAAGCCTGCTCCTCCTGGGTTTGTGGTGGCCCATCTTCCTGGGTCTCGCCCTGGGCCTGCCCCTCCGGGGAAGCACACGCAGGTGTGTCTTCGCTGGGTGACCCCTGGTCGTGGGTCAGGCTGCTGCTGCTCCACTCCCCCTCGGGCTCTGAGGAGGGCGTCCGTGTGAACACGGGTGCTTCACTTTCCTTCTTTTCTTCTTCTTCTTCTTCTTCAGGATCCTCGCTGCCAAGAACAACCATGTCATGCGTCATGCCACCCTAACAGTAATAGACTCATTTTAGCCATAGCGACACTGTCCCTAAAAAGAGACATGCTATCAAATCAACGGCCCTCTACCAATCAGGACGTACTCGCTGTTGACATAACCATTAGTCATAACTATTTTATGTCAGTTATCAAGTGTAAGGCTAAATTCACTGAAGTCAACAACTTTAAAGTTTTCTGACTTACTTCTTACTTCTGTTTGTTCCTTTCAGGGGCTGCGTCCCCTGTTCTTTTAATTACAGCTCCGAACATTATTTATTATTTACAATATGGAGCTGCTTACAGCAAAATTTTCTACTTCATGGCTTTTTTCCCCCCCTCTCGAGCGAGAGCATCAATCACACTGACAGGTCTATTGTCAGTTGAGTCGTCACCTTCAAGAGTAAAAAAGTGGAGGGGGACCGAGGTGTGCACACGGAAAGCAAATTAGCGCAGCCATATTCCGGACAAGGCACCAAAGTCTTTCCACATTTCCAAGCCTCCTCCTTCGGGTGCTGGGTGGTTGGGGTTTTTTAGAAATTCTAGAGATAGGTACATCTCCAAGATAACAATAAAAAGGGTTTGTAGTCTACCGTTACACACAGACTCAATCTGAAGCTGAAGCGTTTGGAGTACTGCTTTGCATCACACTGATGGCTCTGTTCATTACATATGTATGAATACAAGCAGACTAATAATTACAATAAGCATCACGAGTTACAAAAAGAGAAACCCATAACAAAAAGAAACCTAATTAAATCTTAAGTACGTTTCTCCCCCCAGCAGAGTAGACGAGAAGATGTTTTCGTAGCAAAGACATGGCAGTGACACATCCTGACAAAGTGGCAGGCTGTCTGAAATTTTTATCACAGCATGGAATCTGAACAACGTAGGATTGAAAGATGGCCCAACAAGGAAAAAAAAAAAAAAAGAGCTTGCAAGCAGTATTGAACTTTTGAACTGCAATAATGGCTTTGCAGTAGGATAAATTTGATGTACAAAAAACACCCAATATTATTTAACAAGAACCATAACATAAATGTATTCTTATGACTAGCAAAAAAACAAACAAAAAAATAAACACGACAGGTGAAATAAATATGTTAAACGGGAAAAAAAATAGGTGGGGGGGGGGGGGTTAGGTTTGTTGTGAGATGCATGTTAATTCAGAATAAAACTCGCAGACAGTAGGGTAAGGCCTTGCCCACTCCTCACACGGGTGTGTCCCTGTTCACTCCCTACGGTACCTGGCATAGCGGAACACTTCCAGGTTGGTGATGGATGTGTCTGCAGTGCTCAGCAGTAGGGTCTCCTCTCCTTCTTGCAGCTTCTCCTTCCAGTCCTGCACAGATTCTGCCTGCGCTTGATGCTGGGAAACCAATGTGGTTTTAAAAAAAGCCTATATTACACCCATCATTCATCAGACACCCCATACCCTATATAAAGAAATAAGCGAACACAGGTAGGTTTTATTAAAAATTATTATTATTATTTATTTTATTTTTTTTTAAATCTTGCCGCTGTGCCAAACCTGGCTAAAACTACAACAATGATCTTTCGTTGTCGTTTAAATTTCTACTGGATAATTTTCATTAAAAACTTACATTGGGATTCAATTCTCAGTATCTGACTAACCACGGAATGACGATCAAATAACGATAAAAAGCTTTGAACACTCACTTTGTACTCCTCAATCCAGGACAGCAGCCCATTGAACGTGAAGCTGGCCCAGTTTCCGGCGTAGTAGTTCCTCCTGCAGGAAAAACCAGAATCATCCCACTGCTCAGCTCTGGCACTTTCCTATTTTAAAACGTCTCTTTACCGCTCCCAGAGCGGCAATCTAATGCAGGCCCCCCCTACTGCTCCCACTCCCACCCCCACCCAGCATTGGTAGACATTTCTATATCCACTACGCTACAGGTGAACCAAAAATTACTGTAAAATAATGTACATTAATGCAAACGGTAGGTAATGCTGGGATTCAAGCATCATGCTTGTCTATTTAGTTAGGTACTCAATATTTTCAGTGGTAGGATTTTTGTGTAATTCAGTAAATGGTATAATGAAGGTGCATGAAAGGAACAGGAACAGGTGACTGGCACTAGCTGCTCTGTAGAACAAATAAACCTAAATCTGAAGACTGCGTGGAAAGGATATACTCCTTTGCGTACGGGCCGTCGAACGTGGGGACCACCCATATACCTGTCAACGTGCAGGACCCTCTGTCCAACGCGGGAGCAGGCAGCGGCAATGACAGACTCGGATAGCCCTGGAAACAAGCGAAGACAGGCAGCATTGTCAGGGACGAGAAGCTGAGCGGTTGCTCCGCTGCAGGCCTTTTGTCCGATTTAAACGGCAAATTCAATTTGAGGAATGCTTTACGTTTCCATTTGTGACCGCTGGCCCGTCTCCCCGCAAGCGCCTGGCTTTACCATTGCGCACAATAGTACAAATCGGATGGTGATGATTTCTCCTGTGGTTTGGATTGCTCCATTCATTAAGCTGCGAATGAGACATCCAGAAGGAGACACGAACGGCTTTTGTGGGGGCAGAGCAGGAAGTGAATAGGCAGGGACGGCTAGAGGGGAGGAATAAGCAGCTGCTCCACAGACCGATAAGCAGCAGACTGAGGAACACCTATATCAGCCTATATATCGGAGTCAGATGGGGGAACAAGGGGAGAGAGAGAGATTGAGTGGCTGTGGAAATGGATCCATTAAGCTTCCGAATCTGAACTTCTTCATCCCTCTTCCTCGCATTCCCCTGTCCCAGGCCGCACAGTAACAACTTATTCTCAGGCTGGAGATTTCGATGCCTCCCAGAGAGGGCGAGCAGCCCCCTGAGAGCTGGGCCATTCCCAAAGGCGCGCATCTCTCTCCCTCCACCTGAGACAACAGCGGCTACTCTCCACAGGTGAACAGTGTTAATAAAAAGCGGTTGCGATGCCCAGGCTCAGGGCTGCGGGGAGGGAAGGCGGTCTAGAGCTGTCGCCTCCACAGCAGGGTCACAACATCCGCTGTCACCTTTCAGCCCGCTAGAGCATACGGGGGGCTGGGAATAAACTAATTAATAATTGACAGCAACTGTCTCAATCAGCTCCATTTGGGGAAGACATTTTTTTAAAGTTGCATTTTCTCTTCCAAGACAATTCCAAGAATGTTTAAAAGAAAGAACGAAAAAAAAAGGTTAAATAACTTCGCCGTCATCTTTAGCCATTTATCGTATCTGGTATTGATTTTTTCACATCGTGTTTGCTAAAGACAAACATTACCTGCCATAAAGCACTGGTGCCGGGCAGACATGTTCTGCCATAAATAATAGATTGGGCAGGCAGGACTTTGATGACGGAGCAAAGCCTGAAATGCTTTCATCGGGAATCGTATGAAATCATAAATCACTCTTCATTTCGGAGAACATTCCAAAATGGATTCTTTCTCTCTACCTTGAAAGTCATTTTGCAGCGTTATTTATTGCCAGGGCCCAAGTGCGTTTGTGCGGCATTGTAGGAAAGGGGGATATATAAAAAAAAAAAAAAAAAGTAGTGTGGGCCTTCTGTGCGAATGCTGGAGCTGAGGAAGGCACTTCGTCACACACATTCTCACTGAGGACACCCAGCCCCTCCTTACAGCCAGAGCTGAGGAAGGCGACCGTGGTCTGCCACAGAGCATGCTCGATGGAGGGGGAATGGTGTTGCTCAGTCTCCCGGGGGGTTGCTGGATCAGGAGCCCAGGAGGGCGCAGTCTGCTTGCCAAATGAAAGGGAAGAGACATAGCGCATCCAGCTAGCAACAGGAACCTGTGTTTTCTCCTTTAAAACTTGCCCAAAAAAAAAAAAAAAAAAAAAAAAGAGACCGCAAAGCAATGCAAATATTTAAACATTTTCAGATGAAACATGAAGGCCTAGTAAATCATAAATACCCAGGACAGAAAGGTTAGAGAGATTTTATTATAGTATACACTACACAAACATGTATACTAATACACGTTTTCAGACAAGCCCCCGGAGAAGAATAAGAACGGTGTGGGAGGCAGTTTACCAGTGAATGAAAAAACAGTTTAACTGAGAATGAAATGCACTTGATGGTGGTGGAGGGAGTTCTCTTTTCATGTGCATAAATGCTTATGAAATTCAGGTTTTAATTGAGGTTCTTACGAATTTCATCATTTAATTATGTATGCATTTATTCACAGCTTTATTTATATATTCATGTATTTCTTCATCGGACACTTTATAGAGAAGTTTAACTTCCACTGAAACATGCACAAACAAAGAAGTTATTTTGTAATATTTTTACATCATGATTATAATTACTTCTATTGTAATTCTATTTTATATACAGATGTTCATTTGAATTATTATGCTCTGAAATGACACCATTTGTGCTTAACTGAATAATACCTATGGAAGCTTATTTAGGTACTGCATATGCTGTAGCAACAACATTTTTCATGGAATATAATAAAAATGTAATATGATGAAACGTTATACTTTAAGCTTTTTATTATCTGTACATTTTATGTCTTAGTAGTATTAGGCTGGAATCCTGTCGTACACTTCTGTTTTCTCTGCAATATAGTTTAAACAATAAGTTATTTTTACTATTATTTAATACATTCTCTTCAAAATTATTATTTAAAAAAAATAAAGTATTAAATTGATAAATGATT
Organism: Hiodon alosoides; assembly: GCA_025775065.1. Classification (NCBI taxonomy): domain Eukaryota; kingdom Metazoa; phylum Chordata; class Actinopteri; order Hiodontiformes; family Hiodontidae; genus Hiodon; species Hiodon alosoides. Next base: position 611,826 of record JAOYSI010000006.1, read on the forward strand.
AATACATATTCCAAAAAATCCATATCCATTGTCCATTTGAACATTTAGCTTCTTGTCACCTGTCATCCCTAATAGTCTCTCTAACAAAAATATTTTCACGGGAGTGAATGGCTGTTTAAATACATAAAAATAATTTTTTTAAATCTGCAAAAATGATAAATTAGTCACAAACAAGCAAATCAGCTTGAGGTTGAGCTGAGTACAGTGACATTAAGCATAGGCTAAAGGCAGGGCCGACGGTTTCCAGCATGTCCACCAAATTGAGGATACATATAAGACAAAAATACCTTCAGTGCTGCCGTAAATATACATTTTATTTGTTTGTGCAAAATAACTAAAGTCCCTTTTGACATATAACCTTAAAATCTTAAATATTTATTTTTTTATTATCTGCTCATCTTAAATTGCTAGAAAAAGCTCATGTTCACTCACCTCGAGAAAGATGGGATTATATATAATTAATATCTGGGAATAAAGATTAGCTTGCATGTCTGTGTACAAATTCAAAAATGAATACTTCTTACAATAAAATAACGAATAAAACTAAATCAGCCATTGCCAACAGCACAAGGCGAAATGTAAGTGGCACCACAGAACATTTAAGAGTCAGTGCTAGGGTTTGACCCAAAACTAAAAAAACACAAGGCAGCAAACTAAGTGTGCAGTGAGATTCAACGACTAATGTAAAGAAAAGGGTGTCAGTGACTAAGTCAAATACAAAACAAATCTCTAGAAGGAGTAGGCTACTAAGAGACTTTTAGATAGGTAGCGGTTGTGTTGTATAGCAATATGTTTTATACGTGTTAACCATTTTTTTAAAAGGAAAAAGGTTAAACCTTTTTAAATGCTCATGGACTGATATGTTGCACTTCTGTTAATACATTTTTGGCAGAGACGGCAGACAAAATTTTTAACTTTGAACTTCAAATGCTCCCATACTTTATTCATCTTTTGTCTTTTATTTACGGTACCCTCGTTAACATTTCCCTGCTCCACCATATTTCATTACTTAATAGAATACTTGAGGCAAAAAATTTAAACTTTAAATGAAAATACTTTAATTTAAATGTCATTTGGATGTGCCAATGTTCACGATGTGACTAAATATCTAACAACTTTTATTAGTACGAATAATGATTGCATTACATTATTAGATGAGCTGTGATTGTGCCAGGCCCTGTAGAAAAGATAATTGCCCCACTAATGTCACATATCATATGCACCCATTTGTTAATAATTTTCACCATTTACGTTCAGAGAAGGACATGGACCGGTTAGAGGTTGAGAGTGGAACATCTGCCCATATCCGTGCCATGTTCTGAATGTCCACCACACCTCTGATGCCCCAACATAGGGGAAATTCACAGTATGGCATAGGACTGGGCGATAAATCTATAACAATTATCGCGATATTATTTTCCTCAATAAAAATATAACAAATGTTTGATAAATGTTCAATAAAATTAATTTGAATCACTAACTGCCAAATGCCAATCAGGAATAGAGGTATGCACTGCACAAGTTAAGTTGCATGGTTGTATTGTTTACAGACACAGTGGCTGGCAGGCTTGTAGTTGGAGCTGAATAAGCAAAATAAGCGACACTGAAGAAAGTGCAGTGCCCATGACCAGCTCGAAGGACGAGGACATTGTCGACAAGAAACTGAAGAAAGGTCACTCACTTTACTTACTATTCAAATTAAAGGTATTGGATTATAGCATTAGAGCTATTCAGTGTATTTATTTACCTTCCCTTCGCAACGGCAATTATTTAAATCTAATTAAAAGACATACTTTTGATGTAAAGCTCACTAATAACAAATTAACATTCCCAGTTCAATGGAAAATCATAAATACATTCATGTTTTGAAATTTCTGACATCTTACTGAGCATTCAATGTAGCTGGTACACTGGATCTGTAAGCTGGAATCAGTCTTAGTGTAAATGGCCTTCCCTCATGACAAATAATTAAGTGACGGTATTAAACCAGCACTCCCACTAGGTCTTTGAAAAAGACTAGCCATGTGGGTTTTTTGAGCAAAGTCTAAGAGCAGCGAAAGTACACAGAAGCGCAAAGTGACCGAGGTGAATGGAGACCTCAAACAGCAAGAAGCAGAAACAACAGTGGAGTTGACAACACGTTAGGCTAAATCTATTAAGATATTTATTTTGTTGAGGAAAAAGGACTGAAAAAGGATTTTACTCATGCATATTTTTATGTTGAAAAGATATTTTATCATTATAATTGTTTTGAATGTTCTACCACAGATGTGTGAAATGATCCACTGTTTGGCAAGTGATTGTCATGTTCCGACCATAAAGAATAGTTTAAAACCACAATTAACCGTCTGCAGCGGTTAACCAACTTTCACTCAGGAGGAAAAAAAAGAGTCAGCCTTTAAACTTGAAATAAATAATGATTTGACATTTATCGTGATAATTATCGATAGACTAACATGCATTTTTTTTTGTGGAAACCTTTTTGCCCATATCGCCTAGCCCTAGTATTGTGCCAGGGCCACTGAAAATGCTTCATAACCCAATGATTGCTAATGGAATCCATTTAATCCAGTGGCAGCCATGGAGATGGATAGTTGCAATAGCAGAAATGGCACAGTAAGATGTCATAGCTTTTATTGCCTCACCATTAGAGTGAGTGAGGTACAGATCCGGGATCAGATGGGATAATTGTGCCTCTTGTTCATCGCTGTCCCGGTTCTATCAATTCTACCCTGTTGGCCTGACCCAATGTGACTCTAGATAGGACCGGGGGTATCACTGCGTTAATTCCCACTGGTGATGGGGGAATTCCTCCTCGACAGTCATGAAACATCATCATTTGGTAATGTTAGAAAGGTATCAGAGGCTCAACGTTTTAATCTTTGCACTTTTCAAATCATGCCTATTTCAATTATTTTAATGTACCCTAAAACATCAACACAACATGTGGAAGGCTTAAACACTAGCAAACCCAACAGGCCTTACATGATAAAAACAGAGCAACACCACAAGCCCCGCATAGGGACAGATTCATGAGCTGGGGTAAAGTTGGGGTTATCAATGGATACTCATTAGGTGGAGGTTGTGCTGGTTTATCCAGTGTTTTAGGGCACAGGTTATGCTGTAATCAGGAGGAATGGGAGGGAAACACGAATCGTCACCTCGCTCACCTCCTAAGTGTAACCATATATGAGACTGGGTCACCAGAGCTGTGGACCTCTTGAGCCCTAAGAATGGCGCTGACCAAAAAAATAAAAAAATAAACACACACAGCTCAGCCTTTCCCTCGACAGGGCAGGGATCCGTAAAGTCCTGTTCACCAATTGCCCAGGCTAATCTATGACCTGAAGATGGTTTGACTGAAAGCGTGCTCCAGCATCCGTCTGGGTGAGAAGAAGCGGAGGGTAATCCTCGAGACAGCAGTGGCATGGCGTAGTGAGCTGTGCACGCTGAGGAACAGTATGGCATCGTCAGCCACATCCCTGGCCTCCCTTCAGTGGGATGTTCCGACCAGTCGTGTTGGCACGGCGCACCCCAGCAGCTGGAGGGATGTGTCTCGGAAAAGGAAGTAATTAAAAGTGGGCCATAAATCAGCTGGGGCTCCCATAAATACGGGATCGCAGGGCAGATTTAGCATGCCAGGGCCCCATAAAGCTGCATTAAAAGAAGTCTTAATAAAATGCGGCGTTGTGCATATAACCCCTCATGTCACCCATCTCCCCCTTTACATTATTATCCCATTGGGCTGTGTCCCTGAAGGCAGGGCCGGGGGTCCAATCCATCTCCAGTGAAGCCTTGACTTCCATTGAACCCTGTGCTGAAGGAGAGATGGACTAGACCACAGGACCCCGTTTTTACACCATGACCAGAACTTCAGGACAGAATAAGGGCAGCGTTAGTCTTAACCACTAGTTTGCTGGTTTACATCCCCAAACTTCTGTTGTATGCTTGAGTAAAGTATTTGACCTGAATTGCTTCAGTATACAGCTGTATAAACTCAAAATTTAGGCAATTTAGGTCAGGTACTTTGCTCAAGCTTACAACAACAGCAGTACAACAACCAGCAACTTGGTGAAACCTAAATATAGTTAATAATGCAATGGTCAAAGGACCTCACGGCAAAGCCACAAAAAAATTTCGACAGCAAGTCGCAGCAGCATAAATACCACGGTTCTTTACTTGTTTTATACATTAAAAAACGTACTTAACTGAAAACAAAGAAACCAATCGAAAATCTAAAATGTCTTCATTTATGAAACCACCTTTAGCAGAGTGATAATTATTGTCCATCTGATTTCCTCACCGTTCCAAAGTATTACAATAAATTCAGAAGGCAGACTTGACAGCTGTCATGAGCAATATCCGTTTTTTTGATTATCTTTATAAAACTTAATTGGGCGTGTTGGGTTCACCTGCACATGGCTGGGAGATGAGATGCTTGCAAAAAATGCCATTTTTATTGTTATACCCTTGAGCAAGGTACATAACCCGAATTGGTTCAGTGTCCTGCTGTAGAAATGAAGTGTAAAATAGTCAACCGTAAAACTTATACTTCACCCTTTTATGGTAGTCTGCCAAAATGGTTAAACAATAATCATATCCGAGTCAAACATCACTATAACTATGACTTTCTGAATGCAAAGTGTAATACAGATTTTCAGTTGGGAGGTTTTAGCCCTTTCAGATAAGTCAAGAATGGAAAACCAACCTCAATGCTTGTTTCTTGTAACCCACGACAGCATTCGTGATGGAGCAAACCACATTCTTCATTTTGACATATTTAGTACACACAAAAACATTCATAGTGACCGTGACTTTAAAATACAATATTTAGCCTCCCAAGTGGCACAGTCGGAAAAAAGGCTCTCACCCAAACATAGACTGAGCCCTATGAACAGGAGATTGCTGGTTCAAATCTAGCTCATGTCATTAGTTGATTGTGACCGGGAGAACACAGCGACAGCCTCAAAAGGCAGAGAGGTTTCTCTTGGTTTGTTGTTTGTGGCGCCTTTCCTCCAATCAGTGCTGAACCACATGTGCATTAGCATAATTGCCAAATCCAAATTGGGCTGACAACATAAAAATAATAGGAATTTCCAAAATTATAGAAAAGAATGCAATATTTGGAAAATAATATTTCCAATTTATCTGTTGATACTGCCAGACACATTAAAGTAGTTCTTGAAGCCATGTAAATAACCTTCAAACACCTCTGTGCCTGACCGGATGGGGTTTGACAGGGCGAGACCATCCAGCACCATCCCTCACACGGGTCACAGCACCAGCAGATGGAAGGAAGGAGTCATTAGCCGCCCGCGATATTCACAAACAACTGTTCCCTGTCTGCGGTTCTTGTTAGCGCGTGCGCAGGAGAAGCTGCCATCCGGGAAAGACATGCTCGTCAAGGCAAACCTTGACACAGAAAGCAGCCCGGAACGGAAAATAAACGCGGGTGGCCGACACGAGACGTGTCACCCCCACACAAAGCCAGGGGACCGGCTGATAATAGCGCTTTGCAGGAATGAAACCAGAAGTGGGACAGGGGCCTTCATTCGCACACTATCAATCACTATGGGAAACGTCCCTTATAGCAAAGGCAGTGACGTTTCTTTTTCCCCATCCGGAGAGTGACGCCCAGCACCAGGGAGTTCAGTCTCCAGCTGGCCTCCTTTTTCAGCGATGAGAACCAGGGCAGCATGTAGTCACCTTGAACCACAGCCTTACCCAACACCTCATGGCTATCTGCAGAGATCTGGCAAGAGCATGGAATTGCTTTTCTATTTCGCATTTTCATAACTCAAAAACCACTTAAAATCAATCCACAGCAAGGAAGAAAATGCTTGTGCGAATACACCAAATTAATTGCTGGCCAACCAAGTGCTAGGACAATTCATTTAATGGTTATTGTCTGTGTAATCTGTTTAAGAGTTCTGTGGTTGGCTTACACCTAGAGAAAATAATGCGCAATTCAAAAGACATCTCTTTTTACTACATGGGTTTGCCATATGCTAATCCTAGGAAATCTAATAAAACACAGCCTACAAAAATATCACTGGCTGTAGCTTTAAATGTTCACAGCCATTATCACTAACCATTTCAGCAATATTAGGCTACTTTCTTAATCAAGTTTACTAAACTCATCTGCAGTTGTTCCAATGTTACTGGAAGGACTGGAAGACCTAGTAAAGGTCGACTCCTCAGGTTCAGTGTATCAAGCACCCTTCATATGTGTACACTCACATCAATAATTATTAAGCCACAATTCAGGAGGTTTGCAAGACTAATATAAAGAACTGATGGTAGTAAACAAATACGCACTCACGCCCTCCAGCGCCATGGTGAAAAACAGCTGGTTAACGCAGAGGAGAAAATGTTACATAACATAATAGTACATAACATGCCACGTCTATGCAAGATTTTATTACGCAACGCCATGTGGAAGATAAAACCTAAATATGAACTATTCCATAACTGGTCAGCCATGACAATAATAAGATTGCGAACCAAATATTGTACAATACCCTAAATGGTATTCAACTGCAGCTGACTGTGGTTATTGACTTTATTGTTAAACGTCCAAGTCTGTGGATAAGGTTGGGAACAACAGAAAGATCAGAGGTAACTAGTGCAGCAGTCATTCTTTTTTTGTTACTTAGAAGGATTCTAAACAAATCTGAGTGTATTGCTTCAGTGATACAAAGAAAAGTTGAATAAGATTCCAGAAACTTTCAAAACTTCGATGGTCACAAACCAAATACTAAAAATGATGTGTTGATTTATTTAGTGTAAATCATTAGAGCACTGTGAAAATGTCTGTATCGTTTCATTCTACAGTTGATGCCGTATCTGTTCTCTTTGCACACAATGTATTATCCCGTAATGGACCATGCATATTGCTTTGAAAAAAATATTACTAAAACTGCAATTTAATATTGGACAACTTGACTTTCCCTTAAAACGAACGTTAAGGCCGATATAGTTAGCGCTAGCTGGGTGATGCCAAAACACTCATGCCGACTTTCACAAAGGAATGGCTAGCTACGCATGAACGAATCAAAACATCAATTTGTCCGGCATTAATTATTTTCCCTAAAAGTTACTGGCTTTTTAGTGCACCGTGGGATTACGTTTTATTGGAGGGTACCATAAGACCATGGTTTGATACTAATGGCAAATTACGACTTGCTAAGGCTTTTTGAACACGAGTTCCTAGTCGGCCAGACACACAGAAGCGAGCTGGGGAAGACAACGGCTATGCATACTTGGATTCATCCACCACTTTCATTTCCCCGTATATTATAAGATGTATATACAATAAAACAACCGATACAATTGTTGTCTCATTACCTGTCCCGAGTATCACAACATCGAATTCAGACGGTAGATTGTCCGCAGCCATCTTGAATGCAGATACAGTATCATGTGACTGTCACCAAATGACGGATACGATTATAGGTACGTTAATCTCGCCCAAACCTCTGGGAGTCTGCGCAGACTTTAACTGATTCAGCCAATGGCCTTCTGAAAATAATCACTTTTCAGAAGTCTATGCTATATGAACGCACCAGACAATTTAGTGTTATTCAAGTCTTCGGATATGGAGTGGGAAAAATATCTATTTAACAACGGTGAGCTATTCCTATTCATACCATCCAGGTGTTATATATTAGTTTATTTATCTTGAAAACCGCCTATATGTTTGATTCATAAATGTTTCAATATAAAAATACATAAATAATTGCTGAAATATATTTTTTTTCATTTTATAAATGAAATAAATATTTTAAAATATTATTTTCACAATGACAGCACAATCTATTTAATTTCCATTAAAGCGCCACCTATTTGAGTTGCATTTTCAGTGTGATTTGGATAAATAAAGCTAATTCCTTCACGCCCTGTCACCAGCCCAGCCAACAGTATTAACTGTTATTTATTTTAATTATTTATTCTGTGCAATAACCCTATAGCTAGTTAATTAGCTACTATCAATCATAGCTAGTCATGTCTTTTATAGTTGGCTAGAAGGTGACAAACTAGGTCAGGGCCTCATGTAGTACAGCAGGTAAACAAGGCAATAATGGATCGACTTCCATTTTTGCACCACATGGTTTGAGGTTTGGATTAGACCTACTAATTTTTGACTTCTTAAAATACCCGTTTTGTTGCCTGTTTGAAAAGTCTTGTTGACTGCGTCCCTTATCTACTGGTGTTATTTGGTCTCTTTGCTTTGAAGTCGGGTGTTTAATAATTATCTTTGTTTCACCTATCCAGGGGTTCAGATAAGCTCGGCGTTCATTTTCTCCAACAGCATTCATAAAGATTACTATTTTTTCTTTCAAGAAATTGTATAATGTTCATTTGCAATACCTAAAGATAAAACTGAGCCCTCATCACACTAAAAATGGGAGTTCTTCTGACTCGCCATCATTACACACACCTGAATCATGTTATCTGCCGCCTCAGAGTACAAACTACATAGCCCATAATTATGCTCACTGAAAAACACAAGATCATTTTCCAATACAGTATCAAACAATGTAAGTAATACATGCCTCAGTATTCTGGTTATTAGAAGCATAGCCTACCTACCTTAACCTGGTTTCTCATTCCTAGACTTCTGGTTTTTCGAGTTGGAGTAAGGTGTTTACATGGCCTGTGTTCTAACCAGCATACTGTAACCAGGGTAAAATCAAGGTATTGATGTGCATAAAATGTGCATGAGTCTGGAAAAATCTTTGATTATTCATGTTGCCCTGAATATATGTCCTTGATAAGCTATTTTAAACAAAATATGTGCCGATATACACCCCAGGGTGTAGGGTGTATCATTACTTGCAGGGTTGCACAAACCATCTACAGGAGACAATTTTTGAAAGAAAACACTTTATTTTAATATAATTTGGTAGAAGTTCATAAAGTGACTGTAACAATACATTATGTAATAACACCACATTATGTAATAACTTGACAAAATGTAACAAATATCCACTTCATTATGTAATAGCACCCGCATTTTGTAATAATCTGCCGCATTTTGTAATACACAGCTTGAACGCAATATGTAATAAATTATTACACATTGCGGTGGTTATTAGATAATGCCGGAGTCGCACTTATTTTTGATGAAAATGTAAAAATGGGGTGCATTATGTAATAACCACCCAAAATGGATGTCTTCATTCATACAAATCGTCATAACATTATAACAACGTTTATTTTATGCATTCTAGCATGAATCATACTGATTCAAAAAAGATACTATTAGTTCAGTAGATTTGGAGCATCTTGCATTTGTCAAAACTACATCAAGTGTCACTGTATTCCGTAGCTTAATAGAAACAGTACTTGAGGATTCATAGAGACATAGAAACTGCACGACACTGAGTGTTATATTGACACAAACATCTAAGTACTGGTACACATCAATGTCAGGAGTGACATACACACACGTGCATACATGTGCGTGTGCACACACACACACACACACACACACACAGCTCTGCAATCAGGATTATGCAAATGTTACACAGAAAAAGTGAAAAAACAACCACAGCATATAGCCTAACAACACACTGATTTGCAGAGGATTTCTAATTTACAAAGAGTAAACAGTTTTAACAGTTCAGTTTTAACTACTTATCAAATAGCCACGATAGAAATAACTTTTCCCCTCCAACATGTCCTTCACTTAAAAAAGGCCATAGCTTACATGTTAGACACACATATAGCCTAACAATAATGTGGGAACTACTAAACTACATCAAAACTGCAAACACTTGAAGTTGCTTTAACCAAGAAAATCTTATTATTAAGATATATATAGATATTACTACTATCTCTTCCAAAAAATGTCCTTGATTTTAAATTTACCATAGCCAACAGACTTAAGCAGGACCCAGGCCATCATCCAC